>JAMPIV010007512.1:330000-380118 GCA_024509875.1 Oreohelix idahoensis
ACTAAAATCTATAACGTTAGCAGAAGTCATTTATAAGTACACTTCAAACCGGAACTCTGACTCTACCCTGTACCATCAACTATCCATGGTTACGTAGCAGAACCGCAGTCAATTTGTAAGGAGTCAATCCCCGATAGCTTGTGAGTGATGCAGATTTGGTCGGTAGAGACTGATCACTTTCCAGTACTGCATCAGGATAATGTGGCAGGAATGATCAAACTCACCCAGAAATGTGAGACTCTCCTCACGTGTAATGGGGGCAGTTTGCAAATACGCTAGGGCTGAAAGCAAGCGTGAGACCATTTACAGTGAGGGTAAAAAATAGAAGAGCTTAGCTTGTCTCCGATTTAATTTAAGATAGGAGGTCCAGGATGGAGACGCGCTCCGGTCTAGGTTTAAAAGTGTGACAGAACTGAAGATATATGTCGAAAGTATTTTTATCTCGACTAGGCTGTGCGGAGTTTGTTGGGATATCGTGATATAGTTTTTTTGGGAGTTTCACCCGAATATCTGTAGATATTTGAGGGAACTTTATTCCGATATCTGACATATTGTATTTTATGCAAATTTGTCCTGGTATCTTGGCATAACACAGTGCAACTACCCCTGGTATCTTGACATGCCAAGGCAATCATCCGGGATATCTAGACATTTCATTGCAACTATTCCCGATATCTAGACATCTCACGGCAGTTATCCCTGATATCTAGACATTTCATGGCAGTAATCCTTGATTTCTTGACATTTCATGACAATTATTTATGATATCTTGACATTTCATTACAGTTATTTCTGATATCTTGACACTTCGTGACAATTATTTCTGATATCTTGATATTTCATGGTAGTTATCCCTGATATCTTGATATTACATTGCAACTATCCCATATATCTAGACATTTCGTGGCAGTTATCCTCCAAGCAGGAAGCTTGCACCTCTACTGATTGTCATATGTCGAAGTTAGTTATATGTAAAGTTATCTAATGATTGTCAAATGTCTAGTCCAGTCATATACAGTTCTCCGGTGAATGCTATTTGTCTAATCTAGTTATTTAAGTAGTTCATTACTGCTTGTATTGTACCTAGTTCAATTTATGTATTAAGTTCTCCACTGCTTTGTGTCGTCGCCGTAGCACTGCTTTATTCCATCTTCACTTCAGCTTGTTCTGAGAAAAACTCGTTGAATGTTTTTGAGGTATTAGTTGAAAATGAAGGATATATCATATTAAAATGAAATTGTTGCATGATCCAAGCTGTTAACAATAAAAGATATTGTGTAGGATGATGGATTAAACTATGGCATCGATTTATGATCTTAGGTCATCTTTTGTCAAAATATGAGATGCAGTACAGCAGTTATAAGGCCACGATGTGTCTAGTTCACTTTGTGCATGAAGTTCTCTATTGCTTGCCATGTGTCTAGTTCACTATGTGTATGAAGTTCTCCACTGCTTGTCATGTGTCTAGTTCACTTTGTGTATAAAGTTCTCCACTGCTTGTCATGTGTCTTGTACACGTTGTGCATGATGTTCTCCACTGCTTATCATGTGTCTACTTCACTTTGTGTATGAAGTTCTCTCTGCTTGGTACGTGTCTAGTTCACTTTGTGTATGAAGTTCTCTCTGCTTGTCATGTGTCTAGTTCACTTTTTGTATGAAGTTCTCTCTGCTTGTCACGTGTCTAGTTCACTTTGAGTATGAAGTTCTCTCAGCTTGTCACGTGTCTAGTTCACTTTGTGTATGAAGTTCTCTCTGCTTGTTACGTGTCTAGTTCACGTTGTGCATGAAGTTCTCAACTGCTTGTCGTGTGTCTAGTTCACTTTGAATATGAAGTTCTCCATTGCTTGTCATGTTTCTGGTTCACTTTGTGCGTGAAATTCTCCACTGATTGTCATATGTCTGGTTCGCTTTATGTATAACGTTCTCCACTGCATGCCATGTGTCTGGTTCACTTTGTGTATTAAGTTCTGTACTAATTTTCATATGCCTATTCTATTATGTATAAAATTCACCAATGACTGTCAAATGTCAAGTCATTTTTGGAAGTTTATTGTTGATTGTCATATATCTATCCAGTGATGAGCTCTCTACTGATTGCAGTACTGTCTACCCAGTTAGTAGGTGGAGTTCTTTACTGATTTAAATGGTCAACCCGGTTGTAGGTGGATTTCTCAACTGATTGCAGTATGTCTAACCGATTGTAGGGGAAGTTCTCTACTGATTGCAATATGTGTACACGGTTATAAGTTGAGTTCTCTACTGATTGCAATAAATCTAAGCCGGTCATGGGCGCAGTTTTTTTACTGATTGCCATATGTCTAACCCGGTGTTATATGTGGAGTTCTCTACTGATTGCAATTTGTCTAACCCGGTTATATGTGGAGTTCTGTAATGATCATATATTTAGTCAATGTTCTATTATTGGAGTTTTTACTGATGGTCACATATTGTGTCTGGGCGTTAGCAGAGTTGTCTAAAAACATACGAAGACTAGTTTTGAGCGTAATTCTCTTTACTGAGAGTTATCTCTGCTGTGGTATTTATATATTACCTCCCCTAATGTGAGAAGCAACAGACAAACTGCTTGAGTAATCATATTAGTGTGGGTTAACAGAAATTTTGCTGAGACCGGAGGAAATCAACTGGGGGTTGCTGGGGGAAAGTACAGAATGATCTCGAGATGGACAGAATTGTACAGACTGATGATAAGATGGACATAAATGTACACACTGATGACGAAATGGACAGAAATGTACAGAATGATGACGAGATGGACATACATGTCAGGTTGATGATAAAATGGACAGAAATGTACAGACTGATGATCAAATGGACAAAAATGTACAGACTGATGATGAGATGGACAGATATGTACAGACTGATGATGAGGCGGAGAAGAAATATACAGAATGATGATGAAATGGGCAGAAATGTCAGACTGATTATGAGATGGACAGAAATGTACAGACTGATGATGAACTGGACAGAAATGTCAGGCTGATGATGAGATGGACATACATGTCAGGTTGATGATAAAATGGACAGAAATGTACAGACTGATGATCAAATGGATAGAAATGTACAGACTGATGATGAGATGGACAGATATGTACAGACTGATGATGAGGCGGAGAAGAAATGTACAGAATGATGATGAAATGGGCAGAAATGTCAGACTGATGATGAGATGGCCATACATGTCAGGTTGGTGATGAAATGGACAGAAATGTACAGACTGATGATCAAATGGACAGAAATGTACAGACTGATGATGAAATGGACAGAATTGTACAGACTTATGACGAAATGGACAGACATGTACAAACTGATGACGAAATGGACATATTTGTACAGACTGATGATGAAATGGCCAGAAATGTCAGGCTGATGATAAGATGGACATACAGTCAGGTTGATGGTGAAATGGACAGACATGTCAGGCTGATGATGAAATGGACAGAAATGTCAGGCTGATGCTGAAATGGACATAAATATACAAACAGATGATGAGGCGTGGACGATGTGTACAGACTGATGGACAGATATGGACGTGGAAGAAATATACAGACAGATGATGAGATGGGTATAATTGTTCAGACTGATGATGACATGGACATAATTGTACAGACATGATGAGGTGGACAGAAATGTACAAACAGATGATGAGGCGTGGAAGAAATATACAGACAGATAATAAGATGGACATAATTATTCGGACTGATGATTGTCGTAAATTTTTGAGCAGATAGGACTGAGATATTTATGGTCCCGTACTAGCAGAGGTGATAGTGATAGCTATGTGAGAGGAAAGTGTAAGAAATAGTTCCTGTTTCACGAGGAGAAATGGTGTAAGAGAAAGAACAGTCTTAGATTGAGTAATTGCTCTAATCCAGCCTATCTTTTACGACTCTATTTAAAGTAGACGCACTTTCTCACTTGGTACAGATTCAAATTACACTACCCTCACGTACACACAATTTTGTGACAGAGATACGTACAGACGTGAAAACAGATAAACTATGGATCACGTATAAGGGCAGGGGTTTTGACCAACACTATAGCTTAAGGTTTATTAAGTTTATTTTTCACTAGAAATATCACAACATCAAGAAAAGCATTACATCAATAAATTTTAGTTTACATAAGAGAAATGAAAATATAAATCTAATAGGCCCTCCCTCTTGTATAGGGAAACTAGGAAAGATCCCAACAGAGGTACTTTACCCAAAAGATCAAAATTATTAACAGTGGGAGTAGGGAGTAGTCAGGACGGATAAAGAATAAGTTCTTAATTTAACCGATCCCGTGAACACTCAGATTAGTGAGAGATAAAAATAAAAGAAGATGGTATATTAGTAGTAACTTAAGAAATAAGTTCTTTCGTTCCGTTCACTCACTACACACACATACAGTGGCCCACTTTCAGATTTGCTTACCCAACTGTCGACGCTGCATACATTCCATGAAATTAATCAAACAGGTATTAAGACTATTTAGAGTCATATTATTTGTCAAGTTCAGCCCCAGACTCTCCGGTTATGCTGACTGCTATTTTCCGGGAGTCGCTGAATTGATGCGTTGATTATTTTTTTCCTGGATATTCCTCTTCTTATTGCAGGTATTGGTTTGGAATAAGTTTTTTCTATGTGGTGGCACTGTCCTGGAAATTCATAAGTTGATATATTGTTCCGGGGTGGTCTAGCCTCCAGTGGCTGTGACTCTCTCTGTCGTAATGAAATGTGTAAAAACAGAATGTTACTCCTAGGCTGTTCTCGGGGGGAAATAGCCGAGTATGACCCGTGGATTCTCTCGAGTATAATTCCGTGGAAAGAAAACTTTACTGTCAAATGGTTTAGAAAAAATAGTGCTGTAAGTACTGCCACATCAGGCCAGTAATATTTATATATATCTAGATGGAAAAATCTTCTGGTATAGTCCCGTTCCAGTTATCATTTAAATTTTAAATTGTAGTGTTCTGGTTATTTAACCACTCTCATGGATGGAGAATGTGGACCGCACAGGGTCACCAAAAATCAGATTTCACAAAAAATGTCTGGATGTTTAAGAACATGAGACCGTAATGCCACAAGACATAAGACCATAAAACCGCTGGATCGCAAGGGTATGACCAGCCTATATGTAGAAAAATAGATAAACATGTAATCATACTATAATCATATCCTAACACACGCGTTATTAAATTAAATTTAAAACCCACAAGTGTCTAGCTAATCTCATTGCTTTTAACACTAGATATGAACACTAGTCACTTAACATTTACACATGATGAAAATAGAAATACATGGTATCTCGACAATTATCAATCGCCTAGCGTCTTATAATTATTTAAGCCTCTCTTACTGGGAGATAACAAGAAATTAAATTACGTTTACGGCTGGAGAAAATTTAGCTATAAGTTTATTTAATACGTTATTCAACTTAACACAAAAATCCCAGTGAAATATAATGAAGAACTTTAACGATTAAATCACTCAAAGTTCTAATATATATATTATCACCGCAACACAGGAAAATGAACTCTCCACGAATCTAAGTAATTCTCTATAAAAAAAACTCCAAGATGTCGAGCTAGAATATCAACAATTCCTGAGGCAGACTGATAACTGAATTTTTAAGAGATGGGTATATATATTAAATGGGTAAAAATCGTTAGCTACATGCGAGATTTATCGCCTCTGCCAGTTTATTGGGAAAATGTGCGGTCAATTCCTGAATGAAAGGTTATTTTCACGCTTTCGCCGACCGCGTATTTGTTACAGCGGAGACTTCTTTCCCGTGTACCAGGGTCTCTATCAGCTCAGTTACCTGGTGTTAATCTACAACAAAAGGTTTTCATATCTCGGCGAAAATGCCGGACGTGTAGTAATCTGACAGTCGGCCTACGCCCTCTTTTGAAGGATTCTCAGTTATGATCTTAATATCTGCTTTAATAGCGCGTGAAAAAGACAGGTAGGCGTGGCTAAAACTTACAAGTAGATCAGGTAGCGAGAAAGGCATGGCTTATGCGTAACTTAACTTGCATGCTTAATTAGGAAGCGAGGGAAACTACGTTGAGCGATGTGGTTGAAAAAGAATGAAGGGTGCCGATGAGAATAAAGTGGATCGATCAAGGTGCTCGATTTTCATGTCACAATGATGAGATGGACATAATTGTACAAACATGATGAGATGGACAGAAATGTACAAACAGATGATGAGGCGGCGAAGAAATGTACAGACTGATGATGATCATGTAGACACCAGATAGCAACACTGTGAATCATCATAGAACAATCAAATGAGTGGCAGATCCCCTTTTATGTAAATTGTATGGACTTCGAAAAGGCTTTCGACAGTGTAGACCGTACTGTGATATGGAAAATCCTGAGACATTATGGAATCCCAGAGAAATTCATTAAAATCATCCAAGATTTCTACCAGGAGGCCTCATGTAAATTGGTACATGAAGGAAAACTATCAGAGCCCTTCACAGTACAAAGTGGTGTCAGACAGGGATATCTGCAATCACCAACAATTTTTCTCAAGTTCATAGTCTGGGTTATGAGACAGACAACAGAGGGAGAGAAAACTGGAATACAGGGGACATTTAACAAACAACTGGAGGATCTAGACTTTGCAGAAGATTTGTGCCTTCTGTCGCATAGACAGCAAGATATGCAGGAGAAAACAAATAAATTAGTAACAGAAGCAGCAAAGAAGGGACTACACATAAATATAAATAAAACAAAAGAAATGAGAATAAATAATAGGCAGACGGACTCGATAAAGATCAATGATCATGTCATTGAAGAAGTAAACAGATTTACATATATGGGGAGTAACATTGACAAAGGAGGGAGAACAGCTGGTGACGTCTGCTCAAAGATAAATAAAGCCAGATGCGCTTTTAATTCCCTTCGACCAATATGGAACTCCTCAGCTTATTCCAGAGAGAACGAAATTAGAATCTAACTCAAATATAAAGTCAGTCTTGCTGTTTGGCTGAGAGACATTGCATGTCTCAAAGAGTATCACCTCCAAGCTACAGACATTTGTTCATAGATGTCTCCGACGGATCCTCCGTATAAGAAGGCCAGATGTAATAACAAATATAGAGCTAAGGAAAAGATGCGGACAACAGCCAATACAGACAGCAATTAAGGTAAGGAAGTGGGGATGGATAGGACATACACTCTGAAGAGAAAAATCAAGCATAGCCAGAGTTGCCCTTGACTGGAACCCACAGGGGAAAAGAAGAGTCGGGAGGCCAAAGAGAACTTGGAGAAGAACTGTGGAAGAGGAGGCTAAGGAAATTGGAATGACCTGGGCACAGCTGAAAAAGACAGCCCAGAATAGAAATCGATGGAGAGCAACTGTTTCTGCCCTATGTTCCACAGGGAACGAAAAGGAATGATGATGATGATGATGATGAGATGGACAGAAATGTACAAACGTACAGTGAGGCGTCGAAGAAATGTACAGACTGATGGACAAAAATGGACAGACTGATGGCGAGACGGAATGGATTGTACGATGACAATGATTCTGCGCAATCTTCTAATTGTGGTTATGGGAAAGGATTCCAAGGTTATCGGCAAGTTCTTCTGGAACAGACATCCTTCCAGATATCATTTAGTCTCCTTGTATTTCTTCTCTCTCCATGACCTTGCCGAGTAATATGTTTAATATCTATGTAGAAGTGTCTTTGCCTGCTTTGATGGCTTCTGCTGAAATTCCATCTGGACCAGCACATTTTCCATCATTTAGGCGTTGTTAATTTCTTCAACAACATCAGCTTTAACCAAAATAAACATATTTAGGGTTTTTCCCCTTTCAGATTTAGTTATTGTTCTTGTTGATCAGAATTGACCTCATTGCACTCCGGGAAAACCCATAGGTGTTTAGTCTCTCACAGCAACAGTCCAAGGGTATGAATACGAACTGTTCCCAAAGCGCACTGGTTGTATACACGACGAATACATCCTCTTATACGTCCATCCCTGCTAGCCTTACATTTGATGCAAAATTCCAGCAATCTTAGCCTTGTTGATTCATCTATTGTGGCGTCCTTCTGTAACAGGAGATCATTAATTGTCCAGATTTATCATCCTTAACCACAGTTCTAAATCTGAAGCTGGATTCGGGGCCTAAAATGTGCAAGTCGGGTTCGATTATGTCAACAGCCCATGGCTATTATTTCCTCCATGTTTCTTGATTTAATTTCCATGTTTACATATTAAAACATTTTTTAAAATGTGTCTTTACACATGGTTGTTATTCGCTTTACAAAATGTAGAATAGGGATTTTGCTTTTTAAAAATACTGACTCTGTTATTGATTACACTTTTGGAAGTAAATAATATAGAATATCTAATTTGTTCGCGATAAATTTAGAAGCCAGTCAGAGCTGAAACGTCCGATTGGCAGAGTGGCAAAGGTACCGTTTTCTAAACACGGTGGTGTCTCGCTCCAGTCCATCCAGCTGTAAATAGATACCTGACTCTGCTCTAGTGTTAGGGAAGGAAACGATCGCAAGGTAGGGAACTAGTCACCCTACCCCTCGAAGCTAGACCTAGCATTGTGAATCTTTAACACTTCACTCTCCTACGGTAGTATCTTCTATGGGACAACCTTGACCTTGTTAATCACAATTGAGTTCAGCTGTCAGACTTTTAAAGCTCCACCCTACGCTTCGGCAACACGCACGAGTAATTTAACCACATTAGGTCTTTAGCTGAAAAAAACCCCCCAAAAAACATACAAACGGAATGGAATGTAATTTCATGGACAATTGTGCTAGAAAAAAATAACGCAGTCTCTCCAATTTTGGCGACGATTACCCAGGAAAATAAATGCCACTTCTTGTAATTTGTCACTCATACGTAATAGTTCTCATGAAAACCCCAAGCCTCACCAATTTAAGTATTTCAGAAAAACCTATTTGAATAAAATAATTCAACACTAAATTAACATTAAATTTCAATTTAAGAGACATTTAAAAAATTGTTAATTATAAATATTATTCTTCTTCTTCGTACACTCCCAGACGTCTACAGTTGTCAGCTTGTCGCTATTTGTATCTCCATAGAGATACATAAACAAAGTTTATAAGTATTAAATTTTTTTTTGGGTTATATTTAAAGTGTAAATAAAAACAAGAATCCAGCTGGTTGTGCTTTATGGCAAAGTAAAATAAGAAGCACAACATTCTTGCCACGATATAAACGCAAACATCATTGTTGTTGATAACAACATTGAGGATACAGTTTCATACAAGTTACAGTAATCCTAGCTATGAACAACAAAAATGCACAAGGCATCTCTTCGGTTTTTGTGTGTTTTTTGTCCTTGCCTCGTACAGTTCTAAAAACTTTATTTCACAACAACAGCTAGTTTTTTTTTTAAAAAGGGTAAGTGGTAGACATTGTTTTTAGCGCATTTATTTATGCCCACTAAATCACAATTTAGGTGCTAGATGTTATTGTCTACAATACAAACTGATGAATGTGATTGTGAAACGGAATCCAAATGTGATAAAAACGGCACGCTGAACTCATAGCATGAAATTATAAGTATTACTTTTTTTTTGGCAATTAACTTTTCTACCGTCTAACCTCACATCCCCCTTTACATTGCAACGAACGAACGAAATCTTTATTTCATCAGGGTAAAGAAATAGGCATAATTGCCTTTTTACATTTCTGCCCTGCAATACAATTTTCAGCGTGTTAAAAAATTAAAATCAATATTCTCCATCCAACTAGTTTATTGACCTTGATTCTAGTGTCTACCAAAATATGCTCCATCCAACTAGTTTATTGACCTTGATTCTAGAGTCTACCAAAATATGCTCCATCCAACTAGTTTATTTACCTTGATTCTAGTGTCTACCAAAATATGCTCCATCCAACTAGTTTATTTACTTTGATTCTAGTGTCTACCAAAATATGCTCCATCCAACTAGTTTATTGACCTTTATTCTAGTGTCTACCAAAATATGCTCCATCCAACTAGTTTATTTACCATGATTCTAGTGTCTACCAAAATATGCTCCATCCAACTAGTTTATTGACCTTGATTCTAGTGTCTACCAAAATATGCTCCATCCAACTAGTTTATTTACCTTGATTCTAGTGTCTACCAAAATATGCTCCATCCAACTAGTTTATTTACCTTGATTCTAGTGTCTACCAAAATATGCTCCATCCAACTAGTTTATTTACCTTGATTCTAGTGTCTACCAAATTATGCTCCATCCATCTAGTTCCGTTTATTTTGTAAGATGGAAACGTAAGAGATAGCTGGGGCTAGTTATATTCTTCTTTGTCCTTGTCGCTGCTTATGGAGCATGGAGCCACCATTGTTGCTGGTCCCTTGCATGATACCAACATTTATATTCTCTTTAAATGGTGGTTTCTTTAACACTTTGTTTGACGTAATGAGTATGGGATAGACATAAAGGTATACAGTGTGATTGAAAATTTATTTCATATTTTGAAATTGTTAATGTAATTGTTGAACACTTTAGATTTTGTTTTGTTTTATTTTGTTTCGAAACAAAAATATATTACTCAAATGACAGTTATCGCTACGCGTTTTTTCATTGTTTCATCTATATCCGGTAAATGAAAATGTAAATATACAGGGTGTCCATAAAAGATTGTACCCTTCTCAAAAAAGTTATTCTCGGCCCTATGATGTGGTACGAGGATGCTTTCTATCACAAAAGTAAGATAATCTCTGCAAGTTTTTAAGCATACTGTACAAAGACTCAAAAAGAATGTATCTATTTCTTTTTTTTTCACCTACTTGACCAGTGTGTTGAGAGACATGTAACAATTACTGGTTGCAACTCAACTGCGAAAGTTTCACTTGAAATACCCGCTGCGCGCATGCGCACTTTTTTGAGTCTTTGTAAGGTATGATTAAAAATTTGCAGAGGTTATCTTACTTTTGTGATAGAAAGCATCCTCGTATCACGTCATGGGGCCGAGAATAATTTTTTTGAAAAGGGTTCAATCTTTTATGGACACCCTATATAAATTTAAAAATAGGATGTGATTTGTCAATAACTTTGTAGTTTACCCTGGGTTATCTCCCGAAACAGTTACGGGTCCCTGCCGTGATAAAAATTGGGTCATTCATAACGGGTAATTAGCTAATATGTATTTTGTTTGTGTGTTTGTTTATTTTTGTTTGTGTTTGTTTTTGTTCAATTAATCAAATACAAAATATTCAGAGGAACACGGAAAAACCTAACTAACAAAGCGAATGACAAAGAAATATAACATGACAATACGTCAGCCTCACTCCATGCAACGGATCTGAACCTGACGGTAATCTTCCCTAAGCTTCACGTGATAAAGTAATAGAAGAAAGACAGAGATTAGCGTAGCTCTGCAGGTAAAAAAATGTCATGCAGAATTAGGAACGTGGGATGTAAGAAACATTTTCTTTGCAGAAAAGACGACATCGGATAATTTGTGGAGCCATCCTAGAGAGGAGAGTTCCAAAAAGTCTGAGAAGCTTGAAATGTTGTAGCAGAGGAGTAAGTTGTTGTAGCAGAGGAGTAAGTTGGTGATGGAGTGTAATCAAGTCAGAGCTCTTGATGCTGCTGACTACTACACAGCTGAGATGCTCTGTTGATTGTCAGGACAGTTGAAGTGTTAAGTTGATCATCGGTACAGGTGAAGTGTTAAGTTGATCATTAATGCAAGTGAAGTGTTAAGTTGATCATTAATACAGATGGAGTGTTAAGTTGATCATTAATACAGGTGAAATGTTAAGTTGATCAGTAATGCAGATGGAGTGTTAAGTTGATCATCAATATAACTAGTGTTAAGTTGATCATCGGTACAGGTGAAGTGTTAAGTTGATCATTAATGCAAGTGAAGTGTTAAGTTGATCATTAATACAGATGGAGTGTTAAGTTGATCATTAATACAGGTGAAATGTTAAGTTGATCAGTAATGCAGATGGAGTGTTAAGTTGATCATCAATATAACTAGTGTTAAGTTGATCATCGGCACAGGTGAAAAGTTTAAGTTGATCAGTAATGCAGATGGAGTGTTAAGTTAATCATCAATATAACTAGTGTTAAGTTGATCATCGGTACAGGTGAAGTGTTAAGTTGATCATTAATGCAGGTGAAGTGTTAAGTTGATCATTAATACAGATGGAGTGTTACGTTGATCATTAATACAGGTGAAATGTTAAGTTGATCAGTAATGCAGATGGAGTGTTAAGTTGATCATCAATATAACTAGTGTTAAGTTGATCATCGGCACAGGTGAAGAGTTTAAGTTGATCAGCAATACTTGAAGTGTTAAGTTGATGGGCGTACAGCTGAAATGAGGGGTTGAACATTGGTTCAGCTGAAGTGTTAAGTTGTTCATCAATACAACTGAAATGTTAAGTTGATCGTTGGTACTAGTGAAGTGTTAAGTTGATGGTCGGTACAACTGAAGTGTGTGGTTGATCATCAATTCAACTGAAGTGGTAAATAATCCAATAGTACAGTTGAAGCAATAGGTCTATCATCAGTGCAGTGGAAGTTCTAAGTTGATCTCCTGTACAGATGAAGTGCTAAATTGATCATTGGTGTAGCTAAAATTCGAAGTTAATTCTCAGTACAGCTGATGTGCCATGGTGACATTCAATACAGTTGATTTGCTAACGTGACCACCAGTACAACTGAAGTGCTAAAATGATCATCATTACAACTGATATGTTCAGTTGATCTCTAGTACAGCCGACGTGTTCAGTTGATCTCTAGTACAGCCGAAGTGTTCAGTTGATCTCTAGTACAGCCGAAGTGTTCAGTTGATCTTCAGTGGGGTTTAACCGGTGGATCGTTTGACGGCCCTCGTGGATGTTTTAGAACTTAATTTAAAAGCAGTGTTTTCCTTAACAACACGAAATTCTTGCACGTACAGTCAACTGTTAAACGGAACACATAAGCACACTGGGCACACAATCAGCGCTAAACTGCGCTCACAGTCAGATTTAAACTGGGCACATAGTCATATTTAAACTGGGCACACAGTCAGATTTAAACTGGGCACACATTCAGCGCTAAACTTGACATACAGCGCTAAACTGTACATACAGTCATAGCTAAACTAGGCACGCAATCAGCGCTAAACTGCACACACAATCAGAGCTAAACTGGACACACAATCATATCTAAACTTGGCTCACAATCAGCTCTAAACTGGCATACAGCGCTAAACTGGACACACAATCAAAGCTAAACTGGGCACGCAATCAGCGCTAAACTGGGTACACCATCAACGCTAAACTTGCACACACAATCAGCGCTAAACTTGGCACACAATTAGCACTACACTGCACACACAATCAGCGCTAAACTGCACACGTAATCAGCACTGAATTTTTTTTTGAGTGTTTTGTGCAGATGTTTTGTTTAATAACCCAGTGTTGATATGTTGTTTTTATAAGTGTTATGTGTTGACATCTTGTTTGCATGAGTGGTATGTGTTGATATATTGTGTGTATGAATGGTATGTGCTTATATCTCGTTTGTATGAGTGGTATTTGTTGATATCTTGTTTGTATGACTTTGTGTGTGCCGGTATCTTGTTCGTGTGAGTGGTATTTGATATCTCGTTTGTGTGAGTGTTTTGTGCACAAATCTTGACTGTGAGTATTTCGTGCAGATGTCTTGTTTGTATGGATGGTATGTGCTGCTGTCTTGTTTATATCTGACATTATCGCTGCTGTCTTGCATGTTTGAGTGGCGTGTGTTGATATCTTGTTTTGTAAGCGTTTCAGGCGGATATCTTATTTGTATAACCTCTTCATTCAATGTCCTGCCTGTATGAACGAGTCTTGTAGATTTCATTGTATGTAATCGTCTAGTCTGCTGTATATAAAAAGATAAACGATATGTGTAATGAGCACGGAATTAAACACAGATGTTGGGGCGAAGGTCAAATACATAGTGGTATTAGTGCCAGTTTTAAGATTCGTAAAAACAGACAAAATAAGTTTCAGCACAAGCTTCATCTAATGTTTTTTTTTTTTTTAAACAGTGAACAGGCAAGGGGTAAAAGCGTAATTCATGAAAATGTAAAAAATCGTGACAGCATACACCTTAGTTATCAATAAACGTTACACACATACAGGTATGTTTCAGGCACTTGTGAGAACTAAAGAGGTAGAAGACTAGACAACAGAAAAACAACAGAAGTGAGTGGCTTACCGGAGAATCGAACCCAGGACCTTCCACTTTTGTGGTGCCTAATTGGCAGGGAGGATAGTGTGATTCGCTTCCGTAGCTAGAAGTTGGTGCCGTTTGAAAAAATAAAAAATAAAAATAAAAAAATTAAGTGAGAAAAAAAACCAGAACAAACAAACATACAAAACCAGAACAAATAAACAAACAAAACCAAAACAAACAAACAATAAGATTGACAAAAATCAAATTCCTCATACAGTAAATTAGACAGAGATTTGAGGCATAATCAGATGGTGTGTTGTAAGAACTTGTGAAACATTCGAACAGCCTGCTACTGAATGACTAGGGACTCGTTGTGTTTTCCAGTGTATGCGAGAGATTTGACCAGACGTGAGCAAGGTGTGAGTCTCATAGCAGATACTGCCGTAGGGAGTGAATTGTTTAAGCCTTCACAATACTAGATCCATCATCATGTGGTGAGGTAACCAGTTCCTCTCCTTCTGTCTTTGCCTTCCCTAACTCAAGAGCACAATCAGACTAGGTAGATAGTTAGACAGACTAGGTAGATAGTTCGACAGACTAGGTAGATAGTTCGACAGACTAGGTAGATAGTTCGACAGACTAGGTAGATAGTTAGACAGACTAGGTAGATAGTTCGACAGACTAGGTAGATAGTTCGACAGACTAGGTAGATAGTTCGACAGACTAGGTAGATAGTTCGACAGACTAGGTAGATAGTTAGACAGACTAGGTAGATAGTTTGACAGACTAGGTAGATAGTTCGACAGACTAGGTAGATAGTTCGATAGACTAGGTAGATAGTTCGACAGACTAGGTAGATAGTTCGACAGACTAGGTAGATAGTTCGATAGACTAGGTAGATAGTTCGACAGACTAGGTAGATAGTTAGACAGACTAGGTAGATAGTTCGACAGACTAGGTAGATAGTTAGACAGATTAGGTAGATAGTTCGACAGACTAGGTAGATAGTTCGACAGACTAGGTAGATAGTTAGACAGACTAGGTAGATAGTTAGACAGACTAGGTAGATAGTTAGACAGACTAGGTAGATAGTTCGACAGACTAGGTAGATAGTTCGACAGACTAGGTAGATAGTTAGACAGACTAGGTAGATAGTTAGACAGACTAGGTAGATAGTTAGACAGACTAGGTAGATAGTTCGACAGACTAGGTAGATAGTTCGACAGACTAGGTAGATAGTTCGACAGACTAGGTAGATAGTTCGATTAGGTAGATAGTTCGACAGACTAGGTAGATAGTTAGACAGACTAGGTAGATAGTTCGACAGACTAGGTAGATAGTTAGACAGACATATACGAATGAAATTAATTTTCCAAGGGTTGAAAATCTGGCACACAGTTCCCTCTTGCATTCTTCCTGCTTCTTGCTCATCTTTTGTTACTGTTGCTCAAACATTCTCCAGTCTACTACATTCTCCAGTGTACTACATTCCCCAGTGTACTGAAGTATTAATTTAAGGGCAATGAAACATTACAAAGTGTGTTACCGGGGCCCGAAAGGGGAGCAAAGAATAGTAACACTGTTCCCTGCCAAGCATGTCGTAGAAGGCGACTAAGGAGGGTTGGGCATGGGGCCGGTTACCCCATCCTGTAAAAAAAATTTAAACCACAAAAAAAACCATCAACAGTACCTGATCACAAAATTTAAGAAAAAAAAAAAAGAATATTGTAAAAATAAGTATATTGTAATAAAAAAACTAGATCATCAGAGCCTCCATACAGTATATTAGATACTAATTCGATAGATAGATAGATAGATAGATAGATAGATAGATAGATAGATAGATAGATAGATAGATAGATAGATAGATAGATAGATAGATAGATAGATAGATAGATAGATAGATAGATAGATAGATAGGTAGGTAGGTAGGTAGGTAGGTAGGTAGGTAGGTAGGTAGGAAGATAGATAGATAGATAGATAGATAGATAGATAGATAGATAGATAGATAGATAGATAGATAGATAGATAGATAGATAGATAGATAGATAGAGAGAGAGATAAATAGATAGATAGATAGATAGATAGATAGATAGATAGATAGATAGATAGATAGATAGATAGATAGATAGATAGATAGATAGATAGATAGATAGATAGATAGATAGATAGATAGATAGATAGGGGTGGGTGGGTGGGTGGGTGGGTGGGTGGTTGGGTGGGTGGGTGGGTGGGTGGGTAGATAGATAGATAGATAGATAGATAGATAGATAGATAGATAGATAGATAGATAGATAGATAGATAGATAGATAGATAGATAGATAGATAGATAGATAGATAGATAGATAGATAGATAGATAGATAGATAGATAGATAGATAGATAGATAGATAGATAGATAGATAGATAGATAGATAGATAGATAGATAGATAGATAGATAGATAGTTGCTTTGTTTTGTTAACAAAGTATAGATCCAACTTTTATGTTGGATTTTATGTTGAAAAGCCCAACTCAGCCAGTATAGTACTAGCAGAATGTAAAACACAGTAAACAAAGTAGAGATAGATTCTTCTGTAGAAAAACCCTTCTCATCCAGTACTGCTAAAACTAAATATAAAACAATGTTGGGGGGAGGGAGACAGCTGACATCCAGTAGCGAGTTTTAGGGAACAACTACGTCAAAGAAAGTATATGTCAAATGATATTGTTTATTTTTAAAAAAAAGTAAAAAGTGAAGCCTATTATGGACAAACTGACAACATATGAAGTTCTTGGACAATTTTTTTTTACGCATACATAAGATTGGATTTAAACGCCATGGTCTGGAGATCTTCCATTTGCTCATATTTTAGTAGTGTTCAGCGTGATGCCAATCCTAAAAGACAGGAAGGAATCAATCCCGTCACTTGTACTGAGCTGTCCTGCGCTGAAGCAGATCCCAGACTCTTAGAAAATGTCATTAGCTGTATGATTCACGGGCCATGTGGCTCTTTTAATCCTCCATCTCGCGTGCGCGGAATGTGAGAATTATGGAAAGCATTTCCGAAAACGTTTGAATATGGATCGTTGTAATCATTAATGGATGTCCATTGTGCTGCTGACGGAGAGTTTCTCCGTGGGAGTCTGAAGATCATTAATCGCTAATTGTTATGTAGTTTGCAATAATAAAGCATGCCGAGGATATATAATAGCAACATGATAAGCGATTTGCGCGCGTATGTTAAAACAGTGAAATACAAGTGTAACGTCATTGACGCGGGATTCTGTTACGTTAATATGGTGATAACACAAGACAAGACGCGAGAATAGTTTCGGGATGAAGTTTCTAATTACATTATTGTCGTTTGTGTAAGAACATGTGAAGCTATTAGAATCTCATGACATCACGTAATTTGTAATGCTTGACTGATCTTCTGCAAAATCATGCAGTTACCTGCTCATTTCCCGCATCATCGGCGGATTAATTTTCTTAACCTGGACCGGAAAATGAAGCGCTAAGTGAAGCTGTCGTGGGTCACGTAAACTTACTTGGGTGGTCCCTATTACATTTAAGCTGTTGAGTTTCATTAGTGTTTACCTTCTTGTGGCGAAGTACGTTCTTTTCAACCTAGACCGAAGTCCGTCGAATATATCAGAGGCAACTACCATTAAAAAATAAGTGAACTCTGACAATTCAAAGGCAGTGTTGTACCAAGAACTGAAATTGGCTACTAGAATCTATGGGCTAGCTTGATATAGCTCTGATAAATTGCTTGAGATACACGTAGATACTCGAACCCATGTATATACAGAAGCGTTTCTTGGCTATTCGTTCAACGCTAGAGGAACATTCTAGGCTGGAATGTATATCGTTGCTTTGAGTTATTATGAACATATATGTTTTTATTTACTTTTGACACATTCTGTCTTTGATTCCTGTCCTTTATTGCTCTTATAGAGTTTGGAGCCTCCACTGCAGATGACTTCTTTGCAGCAAGCCGGCATCAAAGCACATGCTCATGCAGCAGTGGTTCCTGCACTTTGTTTTACATGAAGAAATTGCCTGCCCTATGCCCAATGTCAAATTAGTCGCTTTTTACGACATGCCTTAGATAGCAGTATTTGTGTTCTCAGAGACCCCTGGAGCTTCACGGGGCACACGCTTCGAGATAATCACGTTGTGTGACAGAATAGTTTTAGGATTTCCAACACAGTAGCTTCCTTCTTCGAAGATTCGTGTATGCTTGATCAGAATTCGAAACCAAGAGAAAGAATGTTCAGCAGTCAGATCATTTATCAAAATAGTTGTATCCACTTGTTGTGTCTGAATTGGTTAGTTTGCCTGTATTTGTATTAGACTGTCTAGATTGATGTTGGATTGTCTAAATTGGTGTTAGATTGCCTGGAGTGTTGTTAGATTGTCTGGATTTGTATTATACTGCATAGATTAGTATTAGATGATATGGATTGGTGTTATAAAATTGTGTTATAAAATGGACTTATACAATGCTGTTAGATTGTCTTTATTGGTGTTAGAATGCTTGAATTAGTGTTAGACTGTTTGGATTAGCGTTATATTGTCTGAATTTGTGTTACATTATCTCGATGTGTCTTAAATTGCACGGACTAGTGTTAGATTTGCCACCCACGTCGAGGAAGAGATGCTGCGTTTAATCACAGTCTTTGTCACATCATTTTCGGAATACAGTAAGACGTTGTTGCATGTTAATTTTTTGTCCCTTCCAGTGCCGGTGGGAAATATAACTGAAATTTCAGTTCTCAGTTTTACTGAAGATGCGATGGAAGCTAATGGACGGATCATCATGTTGAAAGAAAAATTACATTAGAAGGTCTCCACACACACACAAATGCTCGATTTGGGGACTTCGATGACTTCAAAACATGACGTTTTTTTTTTCTCCTTGAAATTTTTTCTGAGTTAGATAAATCGACAATTTTGTGAGCATATGTAACAATTTAGCTTAAGACTGTCCTGGTCATGCAGGGGTGCGCAGTAATGAGAGAGCTGACAGACTAACATCAAGAGCACCAACAGTGGGAACACTGAATATAAATAAGGGAGAGATATTGAGAACAATTCATGATCACTTCTTAGAGAATGACACTGCAATAGATGAATCACCAAGGTTAACATTGTTGGAATTTGGCATCAAACGTAAGGCTAGCAGAGATGGACGAAAGAGAGGATGCATCCGTCGTGTATACAACCAGCGAGCTACAGGAACAGTTAGCATTTACACTCTTCAACATATGCTGATGGGGAACTCCGCCTAGGCCGGTCCCAAGCCCGGCTGAAAAAAGAGGAGTGCGGCCTGCAGGGAAGCCGTAAGGAGGCAGCCCCTCCACCATGCAAAGGCACAACAGGCCAATCACCTGTTTGCTTTAAAACATGATTACGCGAACTACAAGAGAGAAAACCGGACTGATTCTAAAGGCGACGAACTGGAACGGATTACGGACTACGACTTATGGAACCTGGAACACAAGAAGTATAAATCGGAAAAAGAGGAGCTGGTGGAAGAGATGAGGAAAGCAAAATTATAAATCCTGGCTATAACGGAAACAAAGAAAAAGGGACAAGGAGTCATGGATCTCGATGGCAACACGCTGCTCTACAGTGGTGTACCCACATCTGAAAGAGCTAAAGGGGGCGTGGGTTGCATTGTGGCCAAAAACCAGAAAGATAATATCAAGGGATGGAACTTTGTCTCGGGGCGTATTATGGTTGTAAAACTAGAAGAAGGAGAAACCACAGTCAGCCTGGTCATAGTGTATGGGCCAAATGAGGATGAGAGAGCAGAGGTCAAGGAGGAATTCTTCGAGCTGCTTCAAAGGACAGTGGATGACTGCCTAGATGAAATTATCATGCTCGGAGATTTCAATGCCAGAGTTAGAAATGACCATGCTAGATGGGATGGAGTTATCGGAAGATATGGAGAAGATACTCTCAATGACAATGGAAAGCGACTCCTTAGATTCTGCAGTGAGCAGAATCTGATTATTACAAACATAAAGTTCGCCCATAAGCGCATACATGTATACACTAGATGTGAACCAACAAAGAATGAGAAGTCAGTGATCGACTATGCCATTGTTAGGAGGAGCTCATTCAAATATGTCCGGGATGCTAGAGTCTGGAGGGGGCCAGAGATTGGAAGTGATCACTACCTGCTTACAATCAAAAGAACAACTGAAAGAGTTGCTCAGCCTAGGAACTGCCCAACATCACTCAAGAAACCAAGTAAACAAACGGGAGAAATGAGCATTAAGACCTACAAGCTGAGAGAGCCAGAAATTAAGACCAGATATCAGGGGCTTATTGCTACAGCGGTGAGAAACACAGAAGAACAACCTGATGACTTGGAAACCCTCTGGCTGAAATTCAAGGACATCATAAAGACAGCTGCTGCAGAAGCATGTGGTGAAGTCCAACTTGGGAACAAGAGAAAGAGGACACCTTGGTGGACAGAGGCAGTCAAAGAGAAATTAAGAGAGAAGAAAATGGCATGGAAACAATACTTAGGAGCTAAAAACACTGCAGGACAAATAGAGAAATATAGAGAATATGTGATACTTAGAACAGAAGCAAAGAACAAGGTGCTAGCAGCAAAACAGAAGTCCTGTGAAGAATTTGGAGAAAAGCTAGAAAAAGATGCGCAAGAAAACCAGAAATTGTTCTATAAGACCCTAAAGAACATGAGGAAGGAAAAATAATGCCCTCTCAAATTTATAAAGGACAAGAAAGGCAAATTGCTTACTGCCCCGAAGGAAGTAATTGTGGTGAAAAATACAGTGATACAACGTTAAAATATCTCCAATTATAAAGATAACGGGTAAGATAACATGTAGGGATAAAATTATACGTAAGATACGAGGATACATTCTCGCCTACGCCAGCGTTTTCTACCGCCATCGAAACTAACTAGTTGGAACGTGCAGACTAAACGGTTTACCCTTTTAGACGGGAGGGAAACGGAGATAAAAGAAAATTATTATGACGGTCGGAACACGTGTTTGAATCTAAAAAGGCAAAAAGACGCAATTTGTAGTTTAAAGGGAAAAATTACGCCACTAGTTGACACAATGTAAGGAATTGGTAGAAAAACGACCTTAGCTCTTATTAGAAACAGTCGTATCTTAGACGTTTTACCGTAATTAGTTGTTTTGTTTGAATACAGCGGCAAACGCCGTGGATGAAGGTTCAAAAACAAATTTCAAAAACTAACCTTGAGAAAAGTAGGTTTTTTTTAATAATAAAGTTATGAAAATAAAACCTAGCTAGTTTGATAGCCCATCTTGAGCAGAGAAATAATATACTTTTAATTACACAGACGGACAGATAACACGGAAGATATTGACGAAATACCGTATTGTTCCAATCAGACTAGCGAACAGTTTTTTGTGCATACTTTCACTAAAGTTACATTTTGGCATCCTTGAGACTAAAAATGCAAAAATCAAACTGCAGATGAACGAGGGGCAAAGTCGGAGGATTGTAGCTAAAAATAACTTAGTGGGGCAGGTTTGTGTAGTTTTTTCATGTAGTTAGTCCAAAAAACAAGTGAAATTTTGGAAAAAAAAACTACATACTAGACTGAGACTGTACTGAAATTTGACTTTTAGTTTGAATATTTGAAAAAGTTAGAGGGGAAGTCCGCTGATTGGACAAAAGCATTCATATTATTGAGAAAGAGACGCACGCTTGTGCCATTTGACAGAAGACTGTCCATTGACACAGTACGTTACAGCTAGGGGTGATTTCCAGGAATTACTTAATAAAAATCAGTGGGACGCCCTAATCTAGCCAGCAGCTCAGCTGAGTTTTGCTAGTAATAAGTAACTGTGTTCTCAATTCTGAATTGTGGTAAGGAAAAAAGCATTTATCTTGTTTATTTTAATATTTTGAGTGATTGATACTGCCATATCATGAAAAATGATTACGACAAGTAAGTGCTTGCTCTAGGTCCCCAGCAGCAGTCCAGGGCCTAGAGACAAACTAATAATATATGAAAACCTATCTAAGACTATGGAAGGAGGATCTATAATTGAGATCAGTGGGAACATATCACCCACCTTATTGAATGGAGGAGGAAACTATTGAACATATTTCGGATGCAATGCAGTCTTGGGAAACTGGTACTACTTGATAACAACTGGGTGAGATGTGCTAAGTTGGTCAGAGAGATCTGACCCAATCTGTGTAATGTTGTTTTGTGGTGTTGTGTGTAAGAGTGGCGCAGTAAATAGAGTGTTGACACATGGCACAAATTTTGTTTCAGAGTTTCTGATCTGGCACTACGATTGTGCCAGATTCTTTTGTAGAAGTACAAATGCGGGTGTCTGTGCAGCCTAACATTTTACTCCAGCTACTGAGAGGAGTGGGCCACCAGAATTCTGTACTACATCGTCACAGGCCAGATAAGTGCAACCTGGCCTGCTGGAGATTCATAAACTATTTCCACCATAAATAAAGAAATAAATCTTGTTTTATAAACATTAACATCAGTCCATATGTCAAGGACAAAGAACTTTGTAGCCATAGATTGGGCATGATGACGCCACCCCAACTAAACATCCAGTGCTAGTTTTTCCCAAGACATTGTAGATATTATTAATATTAACTATTGTAATAATATACCTATGTACAAAAATTACATTTGATTATGGAATATATATATATGCATTTCATTGATAAATACATATTATTTCATATGTTCTGACCAAAAGAAACAATTGGTTCAGGACTAATAAATTTAAAAAAAAATTTTCAAACTTAAACTTTAACAGCCAGTGTTAGTTCAGTGTATCATAGAATTTATTAATATTATTATTAGACTTAGTATTTACATGTGTGTGTCTGTGTATTTTATTACCTACACATTACATTTCAGTACCCTAGACTTTTAACGTAGCTAACATTCATTATAGTAGAATAGGTCTGTTTGAGGTCGTAAGTGGTAGCAGAAAGGCCTTCTGTAATTCACATAAACTTTTATCTCAGGAGCCTTCACAGCTGACCTCATCCAGTACACTAGGTAACATAACAACCATACAATAACATCAAAAACCACTACAGTAATGGAAAGATGGAAATACTATTTCTCAGAACTCGTTGATGGTGAGCAAGGTCAAGCATCAGAAATGATAACCACTAGCACAGAAGAGGAAACCAATGGTGATAAAGATGGAAGAACTGAAAGCCGCACTGGAGAAAATCAAGATGGGCAAAGCAGCAGGGCATGATGGTATAACACCAGAAATGGTTAAGTACATGGGAGCATCACGCGACCTATTACTCTTAAGGGTCCCACAGGCAGCTTGGTGTAACAAGACCATACCAAAGGATTGGGAGATTGCCATCATAACCCCAATTTTCAAAATGGGTGACAATCGACAATGTGGAAAACATAGAGGCATATCACTTCTCAGTGTCCCTGGTAAAGTCTACTCTAGAATCCTAGAGCAGAGACTCCGACGCCTAGCTAAGCCACAACTGGATGAGGTCCAGTGTGGATTCCGAGCAAACCGAAGTACTCAAGACCTAATCTTCACACTCAGACAGCTGAGTGAAAAGGCTCTTGAGTATAAGAGTGAGATCCATCTTTGTTTCATAGATCTGGAAAAGGCGTTTGACAGGGTCCCCTGGAGCAAACTTTGGGACTGTTTGGCAACGAAGAATATTCCAGCACCTCTGATTCATGCTATACAGAGCTTCTACAAGTCTTGCAGAAATTATGTGAGGACAGCAAACCATAAGTCAGAAGAGTTCAGGACCACCACTGGCGTAAGACAAGGTGATACCCTTTCACCTTATCTTTTCATACTCCTCATGGACGATGTTATCAAGGCATGTAAGGAGAGAACAAGAAAGTATTCAGTGGAGTACTGGAAGATGAGACAGGTATGTATTTCAGAGCTGGCATTTGCTGATTATGTTGCCTGATTGCTAAATCAGAGGCATATCTCCAATCCAACCTGCAAGTCTGGAAGGAAGAGCTGGAGAAGAGAGGGGTGGTCATAAGCAGCTCTAAAACAAAATCCATGGTGATATCACGAGAAGAAAGAAGACATCAGATTATGCTGGGAGAACAGGTCCTGGAGCAGGTCGACCACTTTAAATATCTCGGAGCTATTATAGACCGAAAGGGAGGCATCAAAGAAGAGTTGGCCACTCGAAAAGCAGCAGCTGGGAGACTGTTTCAGGCCATAAATCGAGGATTCCTCAGCAAGAGAGAGGTTGGTAAGAAAACGAAGATGGCTGTATACCGCTCCACCTATGTCCCAGTCTTGACATATGGATGCGAGTCATGGGCAATGACTACAACCCACAAAAGCCAGATCCAAACCTCAGAAATGAGGTGAGGAAGGTGGTTGAAGTAACAAGAAGAGACATGGTCCGCAACCAGACGATACGTCAAGGCCTAAAATCCCACCCCCTGCAGACCCAAGTAGAACAGTCCCAACTAAGATGGTTTGGCCATGTCTGCAGAATGGGAGAAGATCGGCTACCACGACAAGCATGTGAAACAAAGAGCCAGGGATCCAGACCCCCAGGACGACCCAGAGTCCGCTGGGAGGACAACATTAGACAATCATTGAAGGACCGAGGACTAGAATGGAAGCAGGCCAGGAGGAAGACAGCCGATAGGATAGTCTGGCGCTCTCTCTTCCAAACCTCTACACCTCACGGTAGAAGGGGAACGACCAAGTAAGTAGTAACATATGCTGATGGAGACTGAGCAGGTATGGGTTTACCTGGAGTGCAGTGATGTCGATTCTGTTCAACAATAACCATAACAATAAGTAAAGATTATAAGAAGCCTTTCATTACTACAGTTTTGTTGAACACATCAAACCTAATGTTAAAATGTTCTCACGGAATTTCTATATACATCAACTTCACCTGGCTTGCACCATATCCTTCCTTCCTTCCCGCCTATCGACCTCGCATATGTTTCCGAGGACAAAAGCTTGTGTCACGCTTCTTCGAAATTTTAAATTCCAAGACGGGTCTTGTGAAATGGAACTAAGCTAATTAAGTACGCATGTCACAGAAACCTTGTTAGCGTAGACATAATTTCAAAATCAAATAGAACAGGTTTTATCATAGAAAATGATTTAACGCTGCGTGATGACAATTTTAATCTTTTTGAATTTTATTTTTTATTCTTACAGAATTCTGGGAAAGAATATATGCCACTTTTTAGTTTCGAAAACATAGTTTACTCAGGGGCGGATTTGCAGATATTAAAATGATGTGCACAGTGTTTTTGCAGGGGTTCCTGAAGAGACAACGAAAGAATAGGACTTATACACCTTCAGACATGTCGTATAAGGCAACTAATATGAGGTTATACATGGGTCTGGCAACCTCATCATGTAGTAGACATTTCCACAGAAACTATGGCTACAAGTGCATGATACAGGCTTCCTATAATGGCAGCCACTGTAGTGGATGCTCCATGCTCTGTAAGGAGGACAAAGGAACATGATGATGATGATGAAAATCACGTGCCTGTACTCGACGCGCCGCAAGATCGGCGAGAAAGAATTTAAATTGACAATGTAATTGTGCTGAGACTAGTTGAGATGTTTGCTGATGTAAGAATTGTATTTTTGCAAGTTGTTTACGTAATGTGTACATTATTGGCAGAGTGGTTAGAGAGCTTACCTCTCGCGACAAAGTAACCGGGTTCAAAACCTGGTAGCCTTACGCTCCGGTCTATCCAGCTGTAAATGGGCACCTGTGACGAAATCAGTTGTGCACTTTTCATAACTGTCGTGACAGATCAAAGCATTTGGGCGTCTTTATAACTTAAAAGAGAACCCACAATTTTAAATACAAAGACTGGAAACCTACGGAATCAAAAACACAAGTCATAAGAGGAATTCTTAAACTACCCCAGACCGAGTGTTCGAAGCATGTAATCAAAGTTGCTGTGTCCATTCTACTGCGCCAGGAAATTGTATATCCCATTTGGCAGTATCAATTCATTTCTTCATTTTCCTCACCGATCGTCCTATTGTTTGGCATATTGTATGCACTTACATTTTTGCTCTGACCACTCCCTAGACTTGTTTACGTTTCGCCAGGTGAATCGTAGTAATACAAGGCTAATTAGACAAGTCAGCGAATAATACTTTATCATTATCTTTTAAATCGTCTATTCCTCAATTGATAGAGACGGTCATTGTTGACACAGGTGCTCTCGCCCGATCGACGGAAAGAAATCCGTCTGGAACATGCACGCGTAAACACAGGTGAAATATCTAATCGCTTCCGCTGGACCATCTCTGTGTCAAAATTACAGATAACCTGTCGAGACAATATGGGCGGAAGGTATTAGCCAAGAAATAAGTTCACCGATGTGTTTGTGAGTTTGTACAAATACAGTTGGTATTATTACTGTCATATTTGAAAGAGGTCACGAGTTTAAATTTTAAAATTGATATTTTAAAATACGCGGGGGATAGTAAAGATTTAACACCCCAACCCACATAGTTCTAAATAGCTTACCATTGGTTTAATTTGAGAGCCGGAATAGACTTTTGCTTTCATTGGCAAGTTGGTCTAAAAGTACAATCGGGGACTTCAACTAAGAAATGGAAATATAATCTAGCGAAATCGGAGACATAAATCAGACTGTATCGCAACATCAAATTAGCAACTCCCAGGAGCCAGAGAGACATCCGACTAGTATTCCAGGATGAAAAGTGACAGATCAAAGCATTTGGGCGTCTTTATAACTTAAAAGAGAACCCACAATTTTAAATACAAAGACTGGAAACTTACGGAATCAAAAACACAAGTCATAAGAGGGATTCTTAAACTACCCCAGACCGAGTGTTCGAAGCATGTAATCAAAGTTGCTGTGTCCATTCTACTGCGCCAGGAAATTGTATATCCCATTTGGGGTAAGTTGTGAACATATGGTTTAAAATGTGAATTGTGACATGTCTATACTTGTTAAGTGGTTATACCAGTCATAAGTGGCTGGCATCCTCAACATATGAAAATAGTATATTCATAAACCACTACAGCAAGCGCTAGTGATTGCTTCTTGCTAGTCGTACAGAAAACCAACAGCAGAGGTGACCCCAGACTCCGAATGGAGCAGTGAGAAGTGATGATTACATCACATGTGCCTAAAGTGTAAAGTATCATGTTGTGAGATATATTTACCTTGTTAATTGTAATTCAGGCAAGCCATTGCCCTCGCGCTGTCCAGAAGTAACCAGAAGAATAACGGTGATTTCTAATCATAATTCCATGAGTTATACTGTGTATACTCAGGGAGAATAATTATTCAGAGAGGCTAACATTGGGGGGTGGACATCAAGACAATACGCCTGTTAATTTGCAGCCCACAAATGTACTTAGCAGAGGCATTTGTTCTTATGTTTTTCCTAAAGTTCGTGGTTCGAAGCTACAAGCCAGTTCTTAGACCAGACCAGTCTGAAGTAAGAGTCTTCGCCACAATCTTGTGATTCAAGAAACTGTGTTCGACACCAACTTCCTACAGTGGACACCATGTGAAGACACCCACCTTGACATTAGAAGTGAAGTTCATCTAAACGCCTCTAGAGGAGAGTCCTCATCACTGAGTCCTCATCACAAAACGTAACATGGTTACGTTATTTCGTTAAGTTTAAAAAAGTAGTCTCATAGTAGATACTGCCAGTACTCAGCAAGCTAAGTCTTTTGTAACAGGCACGCAAAGGACACTAGTATCCATCAGTCCCCAATTAAGTCTCAGTGAAGACAAATTTTAAAACCTCTTAAAATCATCTTCTTCCATATTTATTTAAATTTGTTAAAGACTAACTGATTATTAAATTTGTTGTATGTTATTTTACAAATCATAGTTGATTCAGTTCTTATAGATA
The DNA here is from genome assembly GCA_024509875.1 of Oreohelix idahoensis. Lineage (NCBI taxonomy): Eukaryota > Metazoa > Mollusca > Gastropoda > Stylommatophora > Oreohelicidae > Oreohelix > Oreohelix idahoensis. The sequence continues at coordinate 358,072 of JAMPIV010007512.1, forward strand.
AGAGAGTGCATGCATAATCGTCAATATTTAACATATATATGGATATATTTACAGACATAGAGCCAAAATTAACTATAAAAGGAATTTCGCTGAATTAACTCAGCTGGGGGCTCGAACAAGCCAAACCATTGCTTAAAACTTCACAAAAGGTGCCGGATCAAATATAAGTTAATAGTGCTCTGCACTATGCAGCATTGTTCTTGACTTCTGAATTATCTTGTGAAATCTCCCTTGAGATAGAAGCGTCATTATCCTTCTATCTACAACTCTGCAAAAGGTAATCTTGTGCGAAGGTAGACACCATTGACGACCCATTTTATATATTCTTGAATTTTGGCCACTGGTAGACAACTACTGCAGAGCAAAGGGGAGGCAAATCCCGTGACAGCACCTAAGTTTCTCATGAGGTGTGGAAGGCGAGGACAGCGATAAAGAGTACTGGTCACCCCACCTCATAAAGCAAGACCTAGTATAATGAAGTCTCCAACACTTCACTCCCAACACTTCACTCCCAACACTTCACTCACCTGTATCAGTATTTGAGTTGAGACTACTTTTGTCTGTTTAATTATCCACTATCATCAGCAGGTATACTTCACTATTCAAATCCAAGTTTCTCGCCAAGCGTTTCCGACCCAAAACTTCTCATGGATCTCTCTGTTGTCAGATTCAAGTTGTCCTTCCAATTTTTTTTTCTCCACAGACTTCCCACGTCATCTCCGAGTAGCGGTATCCAAGTTGCCATCTCGTATAGGGGTCCCCAAGCTATTATACGTTCCGACCCTGCCATGGAATCCTTGATCCTTAATCTACCCCAAGGAAAACAATAAATACATAAAAAAGAAAGTGATTACAGAAGCATAATAAATTAACATGACCTTTTTATTGAACTGGTTAAATTCTTTAATGGAAAGGGTGTGGTTAATGAAAATTAACTGATGTTTGATTGGAGATTGGTGAGTTTTAGTCTAAGTAACCACGCTCTTCCAGGTCCAGTCTGTTCCTTAGCTTTGATAAAACTGCATTTGCCTGGCTAATTCCAGCTTCACATTGAGTCACAGCAGGCATTTTTTATGTCTTATAAGATTGTCAACATTCGACCCAAAAAGTTTAATCGATCTTCTGCGGTTTATCGACCCTTTAGGGTAGATATCGACTACTTTGGGGAACTTATGATCTAGTGGGTTTTATTTCCAATAACATTTCACGTGATGACCAAAATGTCCCTCCTGTGTGTGTGTTTTTTCTCTCAAAATACTTCCCACTTTATCTCTTAATTTTAAGATCCACGCTGTTCCTCTACTTTTCTGTGAATAGAAACTTTCAACATCATCTCCGAGTTGGTACATCAGAGTTGTCCATCTTGTGGCTTTTATTTCACGTTACTTTTCACGACATATCCTAGTTGTCATGGTTACGTTATTTCGTTAAGTTTAAAAAAGTAGTCTCATAGTAGATACTGCCATATTGAAGTGAAATGTTAAAGACTTCACTTTACCAGGTCCAGCTTTGTTAGGTGGAGCGACCAGTTACCTTCCTTGCTACCTTTGCCTTCCCTAACTCAAGAGCAGATTCAGATACCTAGCTGGGACCGCAGACGCAGCAAGAGAGATGAATGCAGTCAGCGACCCATAGCTTGACTGCTTGCGTCAGGGTCAGCGAACCAGAACTAACCAAGACGCTACTTCACCTCCAAGTGGTGGTCCTGGGAGCAGGCTGCATCACTGCAGTCTGGCTGAGAGCGTAGGGATCGAAGAGGGAAGGCAAACCCGGTCCCAAAAAATACCGTGCGGAAGTCGGATGTGTCGGCCGAAAGGCTTAAATATCGCAGCTTCGCTGTAAACGGACACAACGCAACCAACGTCCTTTTCAGGACGAACGAGGAAGAAGATACCTAGCTGGGTATATTGGAGCGTGACGCTACTAGGTTTTGAACCTGGTAATTTTGCCATGAGAGGCCAGCGCTGCAACCACTCTGCCAATCGCGCTCTCATGTCTTCCAGCGAGATTATTAAATCGTTCAGGTCCAGGTTGTTCCATCCACTTTTTAATTATCACTTCCCAAGATATCCTTCAGTTTCCCACATCCGCCTTACATCAACTGTGATTATTGTAAAGCCTTTCCAATATGTTACCCTGGTTGTATATTTTTGTTAGCTAGCGAACGACAACACACCAAACGATCCAGCCTTCCGCTGGCATCAGGAAGAGATTATCCCTGGCGGTATGCGCATATGTTACACCTGTCGATTAACTCGAGATGAACCGTTCATTTTTATGCAGCCATCTAGCGATTGTAGGTGCCCAGTCAAGCAATTTAGTTTTGTTTATCATTTCCTGGGAACGTGGCCTCGATCGTCATAAACTTGACAAGTGTGATCCAGGCCAGCGTTGGTAACACGAGTTATGTACCTTGAAAGTCAGGAGCCGACCTTATTCCGATTTCATTTATTTGACTTAATCGGGCCCCGTGCTCACAGGGGGCCACATATTTCGGTTCCACCTTTAGATTTAAAAAAAAAGAACGAAGGTTATTCCTAATTACATATCAGTCATACGCGATATTCCATTTATTTAAAGTCAAATAATATCTATATTTATCAGCTAAATTTTGACATAAAATTTGTTACAATAAAACTATAATCTTAAGTCCACGGGGGCCCCATCAGAATGGTCCAAATCGGGGCACGCAACTACTAAGGCTGACAATGGTTGCAGCAGTAATTCTGAAAAAAGTCCCCCTTTTTAAAGCAAAAACAAATCTAACAACATTGTCACATCTGGTACAATTGTAGCTGTTCCTAGATCATATAGATAACTCGTGACTGATTTGCTGGCAACAGGTTTATAAATATGTTATGGCAGCTAGTGGTAGTCGCTGTCCTTAGATCATTCATTCAGACTCGGCTTTTCAGCTCTCCAAAGAACACAAGCCTTCAATAAACCTGTGCCAAGTCTTCTTTTTCTGTACCGTCTACTCAATGTCTTTCCGTGTTTTCCTTTTCTGTACCGTCAACTCAATGTGTTTCCGTGTCTTTTTCTGTACCGTCAACTCAATGTTTTTCCGTGTCTTCCTTTTCTGTACCTTCACCTCAATGTTTTTCCGTGTCTTCCTTTTCTGTACCGTCAGCTCAATATCTTTCTGTGTCTTCCTTTTCTGTACCGTCAGCTCAGTGTCTTCCCGTGTCTTCCTTTTCTGTACCGTCACCTCAATGTTTTTCCGTGTCTTCCTTTTTGTATCGTCAGCTCGGTGTCTTTCCGTGTCTTCCTTTTCTGTATCGTCAGCTCAGTGTCTTTCCGTGTTTTCCTATTCTGTACCGTCACCTCAATGTTTTTCTGTGTCTTTTTTTATTCCTTTCATTTAAGTCTCAAGTTCCTTCTGCGAGTGTTTTTCGGTCTTCCACTACCCCTCAAACCCTGACGATTCCAGAACAAGGACTGTCTTGTAATCTATCAACAGGTTTCCACAATGTGTGTCCTATCTAACGCTTGCATCTTCTTCTCATCTCCTTTTTTCCACTGACACTTGTCTGGTTCTTGACATCTGTTGCACATTGCCCTTAGATCATACTGGTTTCTAAAGATGCTATGTAGGATATCATGGTTGCGGCAACACTTCAAAGACTATCATTGTTTTAATCATAATCATTTCCCTTATCGCTGTTCATGATGCGTGAAAACATCAGTGCAGCTGGTCTCTTTGTAGGAAGCCTGTACCGAAACGTTTATGTGCTCATATAACTGTTAGTTTATGGAGCTCTTTGTTTTTCATTATGTCTTCATGCTCTATGCACAACTTCATTTTAATCGCATCTTATAAGTTGCCTGAGGGAGCTGGGGGGAATATTCTATTTTTGTCTGCTTAGATATCCTCGAGGAACTACCGGGGTCATAGTTCAATACAGGGCATTATTTCAAGCGATTACCTTCCAATAGATTCTAGTGCTCTTCTGTGTCTGGTGGACAACTATGTGTTTCTCTCATGGACATTACGTTAAACACTGTGCTTACAAGTCATATCAAGAAGAAACAAAAGGACGAATAAGTAGGCTTCGGCGTAGAAGCGTTGTTCAGTCCGGTAAAAATTGCTTATAAAAATAAGATAAGATAAAATAAAGTTCAGTCTAGTTTTCAGAAAGAAAAAAAACCTAAAAGACTTCTAGGTATTTAGAACTAAAGTGGACTTATAAGGAATGAAATTGTCGGGCTCGGATGTTAAAGCGGTGTGTTCTACGTGGAATGACAGGTGATGACGATGTTGATGGACAAAGCGCAAACTTGCTTCTCTTCTATCTTTATATATATATATATATATATATATATATATATATATATATATATATATATATATATACTCGTATATATACACCACTATATTATCTCATGGTTGGCGTATACCTCAGATTGTTGGTTTGATGCCAAGATTGTCCGGTTTTATAACCCGATTGTCCGATTTGATAATAAGGTTGTCCGGTTTGTTAACCAGATTTGTTATTGTCATTGTAACGCTTAGAAAAGTATTTTTGTTTTCTATAGTACCTTAATAAAATCCTAAATGTTAATGTACATATTTTCACCCTGACAAAGGTGTTTTAGGTGGTCACTTAATAAGAATAAACATTTCTTGGCTTTTGTATTCATACACACGCACGTAGATAACATAAGCCACGAAGACGACACAAGCCAATCTGTCTGTGTTTACCTTTTGTATTGCTTTGTATTCGCAATTTCCTAGGATCCATCACCTCCCGAGCGATTTCTTCACGCCAGCAACAAGCCGGATATAGAATTGATGCCAAGAAATGAGTAAATGTCGCTCTCGGGTCAAAAGAATTTCAATCCGACTCGAAACTTGTTTTCTTTCTTCCCCGTAACTGCTTGACTCAAATCCGTAAGCCTCTTTTCCAGCTCATCAGAACGGCCCACTCTAGAGCCCATTTCTCATGGACTTTTTGGCCAATCTGGGAGTCTCCCCTGGGAGTGGGAATGAAATAGAAACAGTTGATCCGTTTGCACTTGATGAAAAACGTGAATTCAAAATGGACATTTAATTTCCTCGGGCATCCACAGATGAGCCCTCGTCCCAGCGTGTGTTTGTCAAGGTTGTCAAATGTGGACGTCTTCCTCGGGCACAGAAAAGAGGATCTGGTCGGGGAGTTGTGGTTGTTTGGACTGAAGAAAGGTTGATCTACTGGTAGTTATGAGAGATGTCGTTTGTATGATTTGTAGAGTTGGTTGGAATAGCAGGAAGAAAGGTTGATCTACTGGTAGTTATGAGAGATGTTGTTTGCACGATTTGTGGCGTTGGTTGGAGTAGCAGGAAGAAAGGTTGATCTACTGGTAGTTATGAGAGGTGTCGTTTGTAAGATTTGTGGTTGGTTGGAATAGCAGGAAGAAAGGTTGATCTATTGGTAGTTATGAGAGGTGTCCTTTGTGTGATTTGTGGAGTTGGTTGGAGTGGCATGAAGAAAGGTTGATCTACTGGTAGTTATGAGAGGTATCGTTTGTGTGTTTTGTAGAGTTGGTTGGAGTGGCATGATTCGGTAAAAGGTAATGGTAGTCCAATAGCAGAAACCTCCATAGGGGAGTGAAGTGTTACTGACATCATACTAGGTGCAGCTATTTTTATGAAATGAGGTGACCAAGTCTCTTCCTCGCTGCCTTTGTCTTCCCTAACTTAAGAGCAGAGCCAGGAACCCATTTACAGCTACGTAGACGTTTTTTTTAAAGATTATGATCTCTGAGACCCGTCCTGCACGTTATTAATGTCAGAAGAAATGGAATTGTTGTCAGTTTTGTAAGTATAAGATCCCTATGCCCTACCTAACATTCAGTTAACGGCGACAAGGAGATTTGTGAATGGGGTGATCAACCTGAATAAGACAACCATTGCTACAGAAACCACGTCATCATCAACTCACAAAGTGATTTAGCGTAGGCTTTCTTCAAAGGAGCATCCAGTGGAAGAGTGATTAGAGTGTCTCCTTATCACGGCAAAGAGACTGGGTACGAAACCAGGTCAAGCCACGCTGTAAATAGGCACCTGCCGCTGCTATTGAGTTACGGATGGCAACGGCAGCGAAGAGAACCGGTTACTGTACTTCATAAAGGTGAAACCTAGTATAGTTTCTCTAACGTTTTACTCCCGTACGGCAGTATCTACTATAGGGGTACCTTAGTTACTATCACGGTACAGGTAAAAGTTTTCACTGATGTTACCTGTTTGGTGCTAATAGCCAGATCAGTATGTAAAGTAATGTTGGCGTAACTGATGTCTTCCTCTTCACCATCGTCTTCATCATTATCATGTCTCCTTGATGTTTGTCGTAGAAGCAGCATGGCTTTGACAAACCAAATGTGTGTCGTAGCGGACAACTCGTGGCTGTCTGAATGTACAAGAACACAATCTTTCATAAATCAAATAATAAAATAATACACACTGCATAGAGCAGGGGCCGGCAACACAGGAGCTTTTGGAATCTACTTTAGTAACACTGATGTCGTTTTCTCGGGTTAGCTCGTCTCGCTCTCATGATGCTGGTCTTTTCTTTTCTTACTTCCCCCCTTTCTTACTTCCGCTCGCTGTCATGCTGTCTTTCTGTCTTTCTGTCACTTACTCGCAATCATACAGCATTACTCTTTTTTATCTCTCCCTTGCTTTCATGTTGTCTTTATCTCTCTCGCTCGCTCTCAAAATGTTCTTCTTTCTTTTTTTTATCCCTTTCTCGCTGTGATGTTATCTCTCTCTCTCTCACTGTCCTCTCTCTCTCGCTCTCTCGTCTACATTCTCCAATTTCTTCACTCTTCTCCGACATCTCCCTCTTCTACTCTCTCACTCCTTCTCTACTGAGAGGATGTGAAATGTTGTACATAGAATGGTTAGTTTGGTGACGGGCCTGCAATCGCCCAAGTTTATCTAAACGCCTATTTGAATAATAAAGTTCCGTTCCGTTCGTACGTTCATATTCACTTATCTCTCACACCATAATATACTATCTCAACACCCGCTTCACATGTAATCTACTTTCTACCTTGTAGAACTGCTGTGATCTATAGCCTGTAGCTGTGTGAAGATGGAGGTTGTTATGTTTGCTCAACTTTAAATTTTTTTTGTGAGTTTTTAGAAAAAAAAAATAAAAAATTAACAATCGTTAGTATAGAATTAATACAAAACGTAAGGATAGAATAAAATAGTCGTAACATTAGAATAGCAACCGAAGTGCTGGAAATCTTGAATGGCGGAGAGGAGTAAACTAGAACTAAACAAGAAAAAGGGAAACACATCGAGAAACATATGTAGCGGAGGGGGGGACTGAGGATGCGAGAGAGATAGAGAGAGAGAGAGAAGAGAGAGAGAGAAGCAGAGTGAAGAGAGATAGATGAGAGGACGTGTTTATAGTTATTGCATGGAAAAAGGTGGGCCACTTTCAAGGGAGATGAATTAGTGAGCTAGAGGTTGGGCTAGGGATGTTTGATAAAATGAAAGAGACTGGGATTCGGCTCGAAAAGTATGATTAAATGGTGTCGATTAGATGAAAGTGGAGGGTATTGCCATAAGTGAGAAGATCATGCGATATGATAGACGGAGCTGATAAATGGGAGAGTCGATGTGAAAATTGAATACAATGGAATAATGTGAGAGAGTACGGGATTATAAGGCTGTCGTCTTTTTTATCTAATGAGATTGGAGGGAATGGACATAGATATGCGCTGATAGAACGTATCAGGGTGAGATCGACGTGATGAGCAGAAGAGATTTGTTAGATATTATAATATGAGGAGACTAAAAACACGAAAATGCGATAAATGATGGTGGATCAGAAAGAATATATTACGATGGTTAAATTGTACAGGAAAGACAGCGATAGAAATATACCGATAAATGAGATTGCAGACGAAGAAAATATTGATAAAATCATAAGGCGAAAAGAAGAATACTTGAGACGAGACGACGAAGGAAAGTTAGTTGATATACTCGTCGAAAGAAAGAAGATACAGGAGAACCTATGAGAATAATAGGAAGTTAGCTAGTATTTATTTTCTATGAGATTATGAGCTCTAAGTTAGATCCCGCTACGACGTGCAAGAACTGATGGTGCCCTGGGTTTACACGCTCGCGAGACTTCAACACGAAAAGATTATGTTTCACGAGATTCGCTAATCACAAGCGAGCTCTTAGTCTGAAGCAGATCTGTTGAAGTAGATAGTGCAGTCAAAATTTCGTGCTCTGATATGTTGATATTGGACACACAGACGCTGGATAGGAAGAATTGTTTCCTCGACCGGGGTAGGCCCACATGGTGACGGTTCTGGCTCGGTTGGATTGCTTGGGTAATCTGAAGTGAATGATTTGGAAGGAAACCTGTTTTCAGTAGTTTGCATTACGAACAGCCAATTGGCCCGCAGAGCATTTGGTACAGGAACAGAATATCAGAGTGACATTAATACGATGGCGTTGCGTAATAAGAATGTATTCATGTGTACAAGGGTGGTGGAGGTACAGCGCGAGATTGCTAAGGTTAAGTGCTTCGTAGAGGAGACTAGAATGGCAGGCTAAAAAGATTTTTGCCAATTAATATTGGTGATATTGTATGAGAACTTGATTCTGTAGATGATATCAGTGTTTCGTGTACAACGCGACACAGAACATAGACGCGCGGCGCTCGCCACAAAAGATGTTTGTTTTTTTGTTCCCTCACCCTGTTTTGAACACTGTGCGCGGTATATTGTTAGAGGTGTGGGGTAGAACTAAATCGATGGCAGGGAGAGGACATTATGAACTAGAGTTGATTTTCTGTAGAGATAGAAACACATCTTATGATGAAATGAAGAGACTGGCAGACGATTGATTGAAAGTGAGGCATGTAAAGTAAAGAAAAATTGTAGGTAGGACGTTTGAGTGTGGAGGGAATTGTACATGACAGTGATACAGAGACGATGGTAAGAGGCGTGCATAAAGCTTGTTCGAGTAGCATCCGTGGCATACCAACAAGGATAATTTGGAAAGGGAATAACATGAGTTACAATATGAGACACGTACTAAATGTGAAAGCGACTCAGGGGGGGGGGGGGAATGCTGTCTAATGTAGGGAATAAGTAGCATTTACCTCTCGCGATTGAGAAAAACAGAATCTGTGGCCGGAATAAAAAAGTTTATTTCCCCCATAGTTTTTCATCCTGTAGGGTGTTTTTATGTCACCTATCCCAATAAAGCCTGTAGTGACTTTCGGGACTAAGATTGTTTACACAGTTTTTTTGTGAGATTATCCACCGTCAATTTTAAAAGATTTAAAGAAATGTACTAATTACCACTACTAAGCGACCATTTGTAACTACTAAATAGATGTTGTTGCTCAGTTAATTAACGCGGCCGCTCCGAATGGCCGGAGGGGTGACATTGGCCAATATTTTTTCACAATTATTAAAAATGTTTGCGCCCCGCGCAATTCTCTATTCAAATTCTCACTACTTTAGTCAATTCACAACTGTGCACACCGTTTTCAGACTCTTGTCGCCCTAAGTCGCTAGAATCTGATAAGTCACAATTGTTGAAAGAGCAGAGTTCACTCTTGCCAGTCGTTTATTTCAGCTCGTTGAGAACAGAGATGTACAAACAGTGCAATCTATATGATTTGTGGTACCTATCGACTACTTTAGTGGCCACGGTTAAACATTTTTAGACGATTACAATTTGGTAACAAGCTTCTAACCGCTCAAAACGCTGCAAAAAATATATGAACACTCGTAATTCTCAATTTCCATCCTGCGGTTTCTACAACACAACGCAAGATGCTATTGGGAATTTAGTTTTTTCCGGGTTTGGCAAATTTTACCAATCTTGCGCGAACCAGGATCAGATATAGTGTTACAGACAGTTTCAGTACATTGTTTAAATTTCGTTCTATATTACTAAAAATAGGATCGATGAGTGACGATCTGAGTCGGCTTGCGAGCTTTATGATGTACAGAATGATAAAGTGATTTGCAGAAAAGCCGGTCCCCACGGGACTCCAGCGCTCCCGTACGTTAATGTGTTAAAATGCGCTGACATAATGAAGCCGCACTTGTATTCGCACGTGGCACTATTTTTCCGCTGAGTACTGTTAAATATAGAATTGATCTTTAGTGTTACGGGAAAAAGATGTACTTTGCGGCTGTGGTAAACCATAGTTACAAGCTTATTTGAAACTCAAACTCACAACCGCACTTTCTCTCCTGCATTTCTCATATGACTGGGAGTCGTGGTTTTCCAGAAAATATTTTTCCCATGTTTATTTTGAGACCACTATTAATAGAATTTTTCCTCATTCATTTTATAAATACACAGGCATAAGTTTCATGGTGCCAGTAGTGTATGAGCAATAACATTAAGTAATACTTTCACAAGCTTATTAATATCTTAGCTCATCAGAGAACCAATAATTGTACACCATAGACCTTTGTCCTGTTCTCTTATTGTACTTCTGAATAAAAAGCATATATAAATGAATTGACCGTGAACACTGATAATAATTTAGCGTCCGTAATCAGGATATGCCAACAGAAAGGAGACCTGACATAATTTATTTTCTCGCCAAGTTTTTGGCGGATTCTTAACTTGGTTGATAGTATGATAAAAGGAGGGATATGGATAGCATTAACAGGATACAATAGGAGCAAAAGGGTTCCGCCATTGTTTCCTGGAGCTCCTTAACTATTTGACCAGAGCTAGCACAAGCTCTGTCTGTCCTATCCACAACATCTCGGTAGACCAGACGACACAAGCTGGTTCTGTTTTCTCCACAACCGGATGCACCAGGATGGAGGACATACAGTTCACCTAACTGTTATGAAACAGACTTTTTCGTGGTGGGGTTACTGGTTGTGTTGCCTGAATTAGCGCAATGATCTTGATAATGTGCCTTAACGCGAATTGGGGTGGGAAAACATCACACATTCGGTTTGTCAGTCAATGCCAGAGTGATAGTTAGGCACATCAAGATGGTAAACCAAACTGTTCATCTTAGTTGTAATGTACTCAAGCAACCTTGACAATACACACTAACGTAAAATAAAAGTATAGTGTTGAAATGGCTGTTAAACGTGCATTCAACGCGAACTAATGTGCCGTCATCGGTTCGAGTCCCTTCAACAATATTGTTAATATGGCTTACACACATACATAAAATTACAGTTCAATTCACCAAAGTGTAGGTAACATGGCATCCAATCAATCAATTTAAGCGTAGGGTCATAGCTGTTTTTACGTGTCAATGTACGCTTTTTGAGAACAATTGGATCTCAGTATATCTTAGTCAGACGCTTCAGAATCAAATCACTAATACAACATCACAGCCTAGATTACTGCGCTCGACTAGCGCAGACATAGAATGGCCTGACCTGGCCCCGACAGTTGAGACCGTGAGAGTCTAATTACTTATTTCGTTATAAGTAGACAGATTTATCTTATCTCCTTCGACCGATAAGCAGATTTATTTATAATCACTCAACCTCCCATAAAGTTTTCTCGCTTATCACCCATAGAGTTCTAGGACTAGACCCATGGTGTCCTGCGAATTAAAATACACATATCAAATTGAGTGCTATATCATGCCTCATTATAATTTGGTGAAGGACTAGAAAAGACGCAGCAGCGATTCAGCATGTGAACGGTTAATATAGGTATATCAATAAGGGTAGCGTCTGGGCATACCATTTCATCCTAGTCTACGACTGTGGACCACAAACAAGCTGCTCTAGAGGGTGAAGAATCGTATGTTAGGAGAATAATCAGTCGCCGATACGATGTATGTGAGACACTGAGGTTTCAGATCAATAAGCTGAAGAACTATCTCGCGCTTTTATCGCTGAATTATTATTAACGTGTCTTTCGAACCTTTACATCAATTGCGAGCAGTCTGTGCTAAGACCCTTTAGCAGACGGATGCACGTTGTTGAAGGTTATTATAGACATAGTCACTCCGTATTAAGAGAGAGTGATACTCAATTCCCTGTACACTCACGCGGGGCGAAGAGAGAGATAAAAATCGATAGATTATTTTTTCCAAGGATCAAATCCGTGACCTTAACCAATCTTTACAAATAAATTGTTAAGAACAATTGGTGACATTTGAGCTCGACTCGATGTGTTCTGAGTAAGACACACCGTGTGTCCGCGGTCAGATGTACAAACTATAAGACCTATTATGTTCCATAGTCCATGCTAACTCAATTAAGTCACTATCAATATTAATATCAATATTAATGTGCTTATTGAATATTACCAAAAAACGTAGAAGTAAAAATGCTTGTAATGTCTATAAGTGCAATGTATAGTAATTAAGAATCGAAAGTAAGTGTCTCGATCGTATCTTAAGTATGCTACATAGTAGGAGATATCTAGCGATTTCGACGTACAATTTAAAATTAAATTAATTAATTTAACTAAGAGTTAAATTATTAAGATCCTAATGCAACACGATGTTATGAGCGAAGAAAAGACAAATAAGTGAGAAGAAATAGAAAGATAATTCGAATATTAAGTTTAACTTAAATTGTGTGGGTGTTAAGTGTTAGTGAATAATAACTATCTAATTTAAACTAACTTTTTATAAATAAAGTATAAGGTACTACATTAAAAAAAATACTTTAATCTAATACTTGTTGTGACGATTTATTTTCCTCTTTTCATAATTTCTTCTTTTTATATTTTCGTTCTCTTTTTTGTTTTTTTCATTTTCATTTTTTTTCTCTACATTTCATTTTATTTGATATTTTAATTCAATTATAAGAGTTATAGGTTTAACTAATTTAATTAGTATATGGAGATATGATGATCCATCCTATCCAGTAGAGTTTGATCCTGATATGAATTCTTTTAGACAAAGTGTTGAAGCATTTACGTCGGACAGATATTGTATGTCAATCTATACGACGCCTAGGATCCAAGAATCTAAGTGCAGCCATAGTGATATATATAAGTTCGACTTGTCCGTCAGATACTTGTTCCAGTTGATTTGTTGATCACGAAATATTCATATATTGTGTCATGGACGTTAGCAACGAATCTCTTCGGAGAATGTCAAATATGTATACCTTGATTGTCTTTAGTTTCAATTCTGTGATGCATATAGTGTTCATATAATTATTAAATTGAAGTCCAAGGTTAGTTCCCTTATAGTTGATGCCTTCGTTCTATCCAATTAGTAAGTAGTTGATGATTGAACGTAGTTTAGGAATGTCAAAAAAATAATTGGTTGATTATTCGTCGTCAATTTAGGATTACGTGACAATGCATGCGCCACAGAAATGTTTTCTCAGTTGCCAGGAATATGTTCAATGGAGAACTTTCAAATCGGCTGTAGGATGATCGCGTATCTCTGGCGAGTTTTTGGACTTTGTGGTTTGATCTGACGCAAAGATGCTACAGCACGTTGGTCACGTCTGAATGCATGAATGGAGCCCTCCACTGCAAGACCAGCTCACCAATATCTTTTCCAGTTTTGTGATTGCCATATAACTCGACAATAAGTTTCCTTGTCCATACTGTGGAATACTTTGTTTCTGCCGGCTATAGCTTTCTTGACATATACATAGTAGGATGTCGAATGCCATCATGGTTCAGGAGCAGGCATTGCACCGATGCCGTATAGTTACTAGCATCTGTTCGTAGAAAAAATCTTTTGGAAGCATCGGGAAGTCTTAAAATTGGTTTCTATGCGAAAACAAATTTTTTATAATTTTGTTGAAAGTTTCATTGCATGATACCATAGTCCCATGTCACCTTCACCGGCATGTCCTTTTTTTTAACAATGAAGACAATACAGCCGTGATGGATGACAAGTTTGGTATGAATCTACGGTAATATTGAACAAGTCCTAACAAACTCCTGACCTGTTTCTTCGTCTTAGGAACTGCTATGTTTAGAATTTTGGAGACTGTACTAGGTAACCTTCGGATATACCCCGATCCAATGATATTTCTCCAAAAGGTTCTCTCATTACACGCGATTTGCACCTCTGTAGTTTTAGCCGTCAGACGATAATTCCTTAGAGTCACGAAAACATATCTAAGTCCCGACACATGTTCCTCAAACGACGAACTAAACAAGCATATGTCGTCAATATATGTAATAACGTCTGTCTGAGTTATCTACCTGATAAATTTGTCGCAGAGCGACAGCGAATGTAGAGGTAGCTGGGCAGCATTAACAAGCCCAAAAAGGCATCACATTCCACTGGTATAGACCTTGTGGATGTGGAAAATGCGCGTGTAGTACTTAGCCTTTTTTCAGTGGTCAGTGGTATCTGCCCAATAACCTTTTAGTTAAGTCTAGGTCTTACTAAAAACTATAGTTTGCGTTGTGGATAGATCCCACCGTGGCAGTAAGTCCGTCACCCGATATAAGGTGGATTAAGTGGTTACGCGTTCGCTGTCAGACTATAGTGGCTCTTAGTAGCTGGTATCTTCGCATTTAAGTTTTTTCTATAGTCATAACACATGTAGTCTGATGTTATTGTCTCTTCTTCCGGACAATCACTAATGGAGAAAGAGAATGGCGAATTACTAGTCTCACAATGATTCGCAGAGACAAACATCTGTGTTTCAAATAGTTGCACTTAGTAGTTGATTACGCAAGGTAAAATGTTAAAAAGGAACGCCGGAATAGGGATGAAGTATACAACTCGAATATCGGGTGTCGACATCGGTCAGAATGTGAGAGTAATGTACATGGTCCTTGACTGATCCCCCGATGTGCGACCCGGGACGTATCGATGTCAACACATCTCGAGGATAAGATTGTAGAGAGAGAATTATAGCAATCTGTAGACGCTTGTCAATTGTTGCGGTGTAAACACGTTGAAAGGTGGATGATAAGGTTACAGACATCACCGCCGAATTATTTAGTTACATAGTCTTGGATTGAACTAGGGTGGGTGAGAACTACCTGGATTACCACGGTATGGTAACTGTACCTCAGGAAGAAGTAAGATTCTATCTTCCTGAGACATGACGCGGATAAGTTGGAATAGATAGAACAAGTTAGTTAACTGTGTTTGTCATCTAGTTCCTTTAGATAAATTGACTGTAATTCGGTGTGTTCAGGGACGTGTATGAAATGAATGCTTGAGCATGATTTAATATGAAATATCTCTTTTTTGTGTCCTTTGATTATCTCAAGACGTAATCAACGTCGGAAATTTTAGTCAATGACTTTGTAAGGAACCATTCCAAGATTATCTAATAATTCTATTGTCTATGGTGTGAGGAAGTAACAACTACATAAGCCTCATCGCCTTTGGAGATAATTGGCGCTAATCGTCGAGACCACCTATTTTGTAGAGATCGAGCCTTAGCTTTAGTGCAGCCTCAGAAGAAGCCTGTTGCCAACTGGCAAGACTCAATAATTGTTCTTCCGAAGATTAATCACATATACTCGTAAGATGGATATCTGAGTTGTGTCCTGAGTCATCTCCGCGTCAATTAATTAAGTCTCTTTTATTATTGTCCAACAGGACACTCTTGGGGGAGCACCAAAAACTATGAATTCAAAGGGAGACAGGAAAGCCAGTTTGGTTCAATGTTCATGCGGAAGGTACCTCCCCGGATGAAGCTAAAATAGAACAGCTGGGAGTGCTCTGTCCCAGTCATGAGGGTGCTTAACAGTAATCTTATGTAATAGTTGTTGCTTAAGTGTCAGGTTTAAGTCTTTCAACTGCACACATTACTCATAGGGAATATGAAATACTCAACTTAAACTCCTATCAATGATCCAGGTTTTTCATGTAGACTTCCTTCTATTGGGTGTCAGAATATGACGAACTGTGAATCCCCATGGTACTGCGCTTGATAAAAGTTTTTTAGGAAACCCTATGTCTATTCTGAGAAAGATGAGTGAGTTGTCAGCTGCATCAGCTTACATCTTTGGTAGTGGTGGTCTTTTCTATATGGGATATAGCTTCTGGCCATCGTGTGACACAAATCAATGCACGTAAGGACGGAATCTATGTCCTCTGGTCCGATAGGTAGCAATGGGACCAATTAATATCTATGGCGCCATCTTGTGGCTACAACGGTACTTACTGGGGAAGTAAATTATCGCGAAGATGCCTGAAGATCGGCGCCGTGTGAAAAGCTCCCATAGTGGCTTTCACTTTCTTGGCCATGTCTGTAGTACAGGGAACGTACGTACATACTGCTGAAATTATCCTCTTGACACAGTGTTGTCCTGGCCACAAAGAAATGAAAGACAGTACTCGACGATCGCGTGTTCAGAGTATATCCCATATATGTCCAGCACACTGTGAGTCATCCCAGCATGGTTTAAGACAATGTACCGTACCGCCCTCTCTAAAGTATACGGGACCCATATAAACAAAAATCCTTGTGTTGTTTCATATTTGTGATTTGTCATTAAACATCATAATCATGTAGGTCGACATTTCATTAATATAACAAACCAATCTTGTTTGGTTTATTATTACTCTGAGGGATAGATGCGTCAATAACTTTATCATAACCAGCTTAAAAAAATTTTTTTTTTAAAGATTTTATCCTATTTTTGTTTGCGGGTTGCAAATGTCTTTCACTGCCAAATAGGATTGAATTGGACTACAAAATTCCTCTTAGGTTGTCTACATCCATTTTTATTTATCAACCACAAACTCTTTTTCTCCATGAGTTGAGTCTGCGCGGTCTAGTTCGGTGCACGCGGCGTTTTCCAGTGCATAGGTTAGGTGTTTCTCCCATTTCTATGATCTCATCTGGGAGAGTACAATCTTTACTAGCCAGTGTATACAGACCCAACCCATCAGATCAGCAGAATAGGCTTTGTTTTTAGCATACATAGCTTTTACATTTCCCTGTGAAAAAAGGGTGTGTTCTAATATGAAACAATGCTGTGGGCGCTAAAAACTCAATAGTTTCCATGTCACGAGCTCAAATGTCATGCAGCCGGGTACGTATTCAGTCCTGTCGCACACACAGCTAGGATGTTGTACCAGCGATCTGACGTTACACCAATCGTCCGTGAGATCCTGAATCTCTCTCCCAGCACCCCCTGGACCGGACGACGGATCCATTAACGATTCCACCCTGTTAAAAATTAGTAAAGCCTGTTCCATAGTTGACTGCAAGACCTACCTGTGGTATAATATGTCCGCAGTTAAG
The DNA here is from genome assembly GCA_024509875.1 of Oreohelix idahoensis. Classification (NCBI taxonomy): domain Eukaryota; kingdom Metazoa; phylum Mollusca; class Gastropoda; order Stylommatophora; family Oreohelicidae; genus Oreohelix; species Oreohelix idahoensis. The sequence goes on from JAMPIV010007512.1 coordinate 375,220, forward strand.
CACTGTTTCTTTCGCCTTCTGAAAAATAAGATTGCATTGTTTGAGCAACTATATGCCACATTTATAATCGCTTTAATAGCAAAACATGCAGCAGAAGACTGTGTTGTATTATTGTCAACCCCCCCCCCCTTCCCGGTGGACCACCCCTGAACTGAGCTATAGGGTGTAGTATTATTATGTAACTGCCTGCTCCCCTGTATATTATAGGTCACCTTGTACCATGAGATGATCCTTACCGAGAATGGAGATGCGATTCCCGAGTATAATTGTTAGAATTATTCTCGTCGTCCCTCTACAGTAACTATTATCATCGATGTCGACGAGCATACTAAATGGTTCGAATTACGCCATTACCAGTTATTGTTATTTTTCGGGGTCTATGCTGATTCGATGTATCTAGATCTACTTAATTAGTGTATATGACCTTCGAAACCGAATTGTGGTACGTTTGTTTGAGGTAGTGAATAACAATTTCCTATCTCTGCTGCAATCTATACCTCTTGTTGAGAACTCATTTTTTATTGTTGAAAATCATTATTATGTGCCCTTCTGAAAGTTAACATTGTGATTTCTTTGGGAACCAGTACTTCTGTCTATCTCATACTGTGATGTTCTTTGTTTGTGTTTATTATGATTGTAGGCCATATTAGACCGCAAATACAGGTAGTAGGTTCTCTTAATGAGGAGTTACGAAATATGGTTGCTCGCATTTCGGCTGTGCCGAACAGTAGTGTTTAAAGAAATTTTTTCTAAATAACTCGTCACTTGTTACCCTGGGTTTATTACGCTCCCTGCAAAAGTTATGCAAAGAATCATGGCTATCGCCGCTAACCGGAGAGTAATACACTTATCCACGTAGTAGCAGCAAATCCAACTAATTTGATCTCGTACGAGATTTGTTTGAACTATCTCAGCACCTAGTTTCAACCCATCTATATAAATGTATTGCGTATTGTTCGCAATGAATTTTTATTCCTAGCAAATCTTATTTTGGAGATTCAGGTAAAAATCCCCTTAAATTTCAACCTACAAGTGTTCCACGTCACTGCGTGAAACCTTCGTAAAGTAAAGGCACTGACGTAATATAGCACCGTAGTTATTTGCTATTGATGTGGTCAGGCACTTTTGAGAAGAGCTCGTCGTCAATGGTTCTCCAACCAAGAATTCATTTATACTTGAGTACGCCCCATGACTCTTCCGGGCAAATGTATTTGTTTTGCAAATGTCTGTTCAAAACGTGACAGGGAACGATGAAAGGTCGTCCACGTTTTAAGTTGAAACAAGATGGGGTAATTTAAAGTTGTAGAGAATGTGTTTAGGTTTGAGCGGGATACAGAATTGCTCATTTTTGTGCTTTTGTGGGTTATCATTTATTATTCTGTTTCTTATGCATCAGCACTGTTTGTGCGTTATTATTCTCTTTTGCATCAAGCACTTTGTGCTTGTAGATCTTGCTGTCTCCACAATTTAATAATAAGGGGGGGGGTTGGTTTTACGCGCCAATTCCCATTTTCTTTGTTGATAAACTTAATTTATCCTCTCGTTTCAATTCGAATAGTCTTCCCTAGTTTCTAATTGCAATGTTGAGCATATTCAATTGATAGGGTATTTCGAGTTAAAGGGGACGATAATGTCTTATTTCTCCTTGGATTGAAAATTTGCTTCATCTGCCACGTTCTGCTCCTCTTTCCTTTAATGCAGACCTTTTGGTTCTGCTTCCTCTCCATTTCTGCTTTTATGCCTTTTTTTCCAGTTCTGCCTCATGAGCAAAACTGACGAAGTTTCTTTGGAGATTTATAACCATATTCTTTACCAATTTTAACGAAATGGTCTATAGAGTAAGCATTTTGACTTGTTATCTGAGCAACGTAATTATTGATAATTACTGATTAAAATAGTCAATAGTAGCTTCAGAGTAATTATTATACTTACTCAACTTAGGAATATTCAATATAAATAATCACAATAGTTCTGAACTCTTATGTCTAAGTTCAACTAATAGACAATATTTTGTAACAATATTGTACGTCTAAGTACTTAACTATATCATAAAATAGTTATGATATCTGTTAACTCTATAATGTAATTACATCACACAATTAATCTTAATATCCAATAGTCCAATAATGTTGGGTATGATTTCCTAGTACAAATTATATTGGTTCAATCTGTACTCAAGTCACATCTCTTAGTACGTACCAGAAAAGTATATTAAATAATATACAATGGGTCTATTACCTGAAAGGTAGACTATAAGATTATTTTATTTGGTCAATATATATATATATTATATTAATTATTATTATTTATTATGCCCTATGGCATCGTCTTATAAATTGTAGTGGCTAATTTCTTGGGACTATCACTGCATAATTTATTGCAATGTCCCCATATTAACCTTAAATGTCAGAAAAAATTAATTAAATTAAAATTACAAGTGTAATTATTGCATATAATATCATATTATTAATGTAGTATTTAATATATATCATGAGGACAAACAAAACAATGATGCAACAAAAGGGTACAAACAATGTTAAGACGCAAACAAGACATTTTCACAATTAAAAATGAATTTATGAACTAAATAAAACAAGCGGAATGGTGTATTGTCAACACGGAAAACGAAAGGGTCAAAGATTGACCCGAGGTCAAACTGTAATATGCAAAGTACACAAAAAAAAATGACTGCAAAAAAATGATGACATCAATGTCCAGGACTCATAAACGGACGTCATCGAACATTTAACAATCATCAAAATATAAATTGATAGTAAGTAGTAGAATGGACGAAATAGTTAACGAACATAGATACAAAAAACTGAATGAAAAAATGTGAACTTAGTACAATATAATAATACACACAGTTATCTACGGAACGGTACAGACTAAACACAACGTCAAACTGTTACACAGATTTGGACCAGGCAGTCCATTTCTGCAGAATCTTCCGATGGTTGCTTCCCCAAAAAGTGCGATCGTTTAACTGCCCTAAGAAACGGCTCGACCGAAATCAATTCTATAGGCATACGTGAGAGCCACAGAATCTAAGATTTCCGGTTCATCCTCTACTTACCATCCCATAAAAGTTAACAAACACACTTCATGAAAACATACAAAAAGTGAACAGTACATTAAACATAGGTAAAAACATGCCTAATATGTAGGCAGAAAGGCAATGGACTTTCTCAGTTAGCACTGTCACGTTAACGACAATAGTATATTGAGCTAAACGTTTATCTTCATTTGCTGCTTCACTTGATGCTCGTTGTCGTCGACGGCTAGCCTGTGCCCTTTGACTATCTGCCTGCGCTCCTGATGGGCAGGGCAACGGGTAGTCCATCTTGTGCATCTGATAAATTTGATAGTTCCTTCGCGAACTAGAAAGTGGCGTTGAAAATGTATGTCTTCTTCACGGCGACAATGCCACAGTGACGTCATGTATGCTATTTCATGATCACGTGCGTCACGTTCAGCTTCGTAGATACAATGGTCATGTGATTTTCATTCAAACGTAAATATCGTGGAGGCAGCGTGTGGAAGCACCAGAAATAAAAAAATATTTTTCTCTTCTGTCGATGCCCCCGCAATGTCGGCCACCAGATTTTGTTGAAGGGACTTTCGTGTTGGGGTTACATTGGTTGTGTTGCCTGAATTTCTGGATCGTGCTTAGGTTTGTTTCTTAGACGCGAATGGGGGTGAAACTCACCTTCGATTGTTTGTCATAATGCTCGTGAACTTGGCATCAAAGATGAAAAAAACAACTGTTCATCTTATTAAACTCAGCAAACTTGACTATAAAATACGTAAATTCATAAGGTTTTGAATGTGTGTAACGTGATTCAACGAATAATGCCTGCCGGTTTCGAGGTCTTCACAATTTTAATATGGATCGTTACAGCACAACACATATAAACAGTTCAATTCACACATCATGAGGTACATTTTGCATCAATCAATCAAATAGCGGAGACTTCTGTTTTACGTGTCAATGTCCGGTTAAGGAGACGGTGCAGTAATTGTCGTCAGAACATCACAGCTATATGCACGCGCAGATAGAATGGCTACCTGCCTACAGTGAGACTGTGAGTCTAATTACTTCGTATAAAGTAGACGATTATCTTTCTCCTTCCAAGGATTTAGTTAATCACTAACCTCCATAAGTTTCCTCTCTAGTAGAGTATCTGAAGGAAACGGACCCTGGGTCCTGCATAAAATACACATATTAAATGGCTTATATCATGCCATTAATGTTTGAAGGCAAAGAAAACGCAGCTATTCCAGGCTTGGACGGTTAAAAGTAATCAAAGGGTAGCGTCTCCTAGTTTACCGACTGCTGGGACCCAAACGAAAACGCTAGAACGCTAACGTCAATAATGTCGAGGAGTCGTGTATGGAGCGTTCAATAATTGAATGTAATTATCTATCGCAATAATCAAATTAAATGTCTTAAAAAAACCTTTTTAACAGTGTTGCACGTCTGCTAACCTTTAGCAAGAACGGCGTTAATAACAGACAAATCAGAAAACCCGTAAACACCTACACAGACAACACATAGTAGGAACCAGGCAAAGACATGCTGTCCTTACAACTTGTTCACCAGTTATAATAAAGAGAAAAATTTTGACCCTGATTGGTTTATATGCTAAAGTACGTGTCTCAACTTGATTAATCTAGGTGCCCTAACCCTCCTCTGAAACATAGGTTAACCGGACACGAAAACAAAAAAAAAAAAAAAAAAAAAAACCCCCATGGCACTTGATTTAAAAAATATCTATTAAAAAAAAAAAAAAAAAAAAAAATTAGTTGGAACCCAAAAAATGAAACCCCGGGACCCCGACCCTTTTATATTCATAATTATTTATTATTAATTATTTGAATGGGGGGGATATAATACTA
>JAMPIV010007513.1:5000-7500 GCA_024509875.1 Oreohelix idahoensis
GAAAGGTAGGTTTTACAAGATTGAGGTGTCGGTAAGGATTGTTTTACAAGATTGTGGTTTCGGTAAGGTTTGTTTTACAAGATTGAGGCAATATTTGCTATTTGCTATTGGAATTTTGTAGTTATGTTATATAATATGTGTGAAATGGACTTTAAAAAAAAAAAAAAAAAAAAAAAGTACTCTCGTATCGGTCAGTCTGTTGATAGATAGATAGATAGATAGATAGATAGATAGATAGATAGATAGATAGATAGATAGATAGATAGATAGATAGATAGATAGATAGATAGATAGATAGATAGATAGATAGATAGATAGATAGATAGATAGATAGATAGATAGATAGATAGATAGATAGATAGATAGATAGATAGATAGATAGATAGATAGATAGATAGATAGATAAATAGGTAGGTAGGTAGGTAGGTAAGTAGAAAGGTAGGTTTTACAAGATTGAGGTGTCGGTAAGGATTGTTTTACAAGATTGTGGTTTCGGTAAGGTTTGTTTTACAAGATTGAGGCAATATTTGCTATTGGAATTTTGTAGTTATGTTATATAATATGTGTGAAATGGACTTTAAAAAAAAAAAAAAAAAAAAAAAAAATTTACTCTCGTATCGGTCAGTCTGTTGATTGATAGATAGATAGATAGATAGATAGATAGATAGATAGATAGATAGATAGATAGATAGATAGATAGATAGATAGATAGATAGATAGATAGATAGATAGATAGATAGATAGATAGATAGATAGATAGATAGATAGATAGATAGATAGATAGATAGATAGATAGATAGATAGATAGATAGATATATAGATAGATAGATAGATAGATAGATAGATAGATAGATAAATAGATAAATAGATAGATAGGTAAGTAGGTAAGTAGAAAGGTAGGTTTTACAAGATTGAGGTGTCGGTAAGGATTGTTTTACAAGATTGTGGTTTCGGTAAGGTTTGTTTTACAAGATTGAGGCAATATTTGCTATTGGAATTTTTTAGTTATGTTATAAAATATGTGTGAAATGGAATTTAAAAAAAAAAAAAAAAAAAAAAAAAAATTTACTCTCGTATCGGTCAGTCTGTTGATAGATAGATAGATAGATAGATAGATAGATAGATAGATAGATAGATAGATAGATAGATAGATAGATAGATAGATAGATAGATAGATAGATAGATAGATGATAGATAGATAGATAGATAGATAGATAGATAGATAGATAGATAGATAGATAGATAGATAGATAAATAGAGATAGATAGATAGATAGATAGATAGATAGATAGATAGATAGATAGATAGATAGATAGATAGATAGATAGATAGATAGATAGATAGATAGATAGATAGATATATAGAAAAATAGATAGATAGGTAGGTAGGTAAGTAGAAAGGTAGGTTTTACAAGATTGAGGTGTCGGTAAGGATTGTTTTACAAGATTGTGGTTTCGGTAAGGTTTGTTTTACAAGATTGAGGCAATATTTGCTATTGGAATTTTGTAGTTATGTTATATAATATGTGTGAAGTGGACTTAAAAAAAAAAAAAAAAAAAAATTTACTCTCGTATCGGTCAGTCTGTTGATAGATAGATAGATAGATAGATAGATAGATAGATAGATAGATAGATAGATAGATAGATAGATAGATAGATAGATAGATAGATAGATAGATAGATAGATAGATAGATAGATAGATAGATAGTTAGATAGATAGATAGATAAAAAGATAGATAGGTAGGTAGGTAAGTAGAAAGGTAGGTTTTTACAAGATTGAGGTGTCGGTAAGGATTGTTTTACAAGATTGTGGTTTCGGTAAGGTTTGTTTTACAAGATTGAGGCAATATTTGCTATTGGAATTTTGTAGTTATGTTATATAATATGTGTGAAATGGACTTTAAAAAAATAAAAAAATAAATAAAAATAAAAAATTTTTACTCTCGTATCGGTCAGTCTGTTGATAGATAGATAGATAGATAGATAGATAGATAGATAGATAGATAGATAGATAGATAGATAGATAGATAGATAGATAGATAGATAGATAGATAGATAGATAGATAGATAGATAGATAGATAGATAGATAGATAGATAGATAGATAGATAGATAGATAGATAGATAGATAGATAGATAGATAGATAGATAGATAGATAAATAGATAGATAGATAGATAGATAGATAGATAGATAAAAAGATAGATAGGTAGGTAGGTAAGTAGAAAGGTAGGTTTTACAAGATTGAGGTGTCGGTAAGGATTGTTTTACAAGATTGTGGTTTCGGTAAGGTTTGTTTTACAAGATTGAGGCAATATTTGCTATTGGAATTTTGTAGTTATGTTATATAATATGTGTGAAATGGACTTTAAAAAAAAAAAAAAAAAATTTACTCTCGTATCGGTCAGTCTGATGATAGATAGATAGATAGATAGATAGATAGATAGATAGATAGATAGATAGATAGATAGATAGATAGATAGATAGATAGATAGATAGATA
>JAMPIV010007514.1:0-380038 GCA_024509875.1 Oreohelix idahoensis
TAAAGTTAAAGTTAAATAGTTAAAGTTAAATTTAAAAGTTTAAAGTTTAAAGTTAAAATAAAGTTAAAGTTAAAGTTTAAAGTTATTTTAATTTAATTTAAAGTTAAAAGTTTAAGTTAAATTTTTAAAAAGTTAAAAGTTTTTAGGTAAAAGTTAAATAGTAAATTTATTAAAGTTAAAGTTTTAAGTAAAGTGGTAAAGTAGTTAAAAGTAGCAAGTTAGAGTAAAGTTAAAGTTAGTAGTAATAAGTTAAAGTTAGTTAGTAGTAGTAAAATTAAAAGTTATAGTATAAAGTTTTAGAAGTTTAGTAGTTTTGTTTAGTTTCAAAGTTGCAGAGTAAAAGTTAGTTAGCAGTAAAGTTATATAGAGTTAGTAGTTATAATTTTGTTTTTAAGTATTACTAAAGTTAAGTGAGTAAAAAATAGTAGTAGTAAATATTAGTAGTAGTTAAATTTAGTAGTAGTAGTAGTTAATGGTTAAGTTAAAGTTTAAGTAGTTAAAATTTAGTTTATAAGTTAGTTAGGTAGTTTAAAGTTTTAGTTTTATTAGTAGTTAGTAAGTTCTAGTAAAGTTAAAGTTAAAGTTAAAGTTAAAGTTAGTAGTTTAAATTTTTCCTTAGTATTAGTAGTAGTTAAAGTTAGTAGTAAAGTTAATTAGTTTAAATTTATAAGTTAAGTTAGTAAGTTAAAGTAGTAGTCGAAATTAAAGTTATAAAAGTTTAAGTAGTTTAAAGTTAGTTTTAAGATTGGTAGTTTAAAGTTAAAGTTAAAGTGTAAAGTTAAGTAAAGTTAGTTTAAATTTAAAGTTTATAAATTAAAGTTAAAGTTAAGTTTTTTAAATTAAAAGTTAAAGTTAATGGAGTAAGTAGTAGTTAGTATTATAGTTTAGGTTAAAGTTAGTTAAGTTAATAGTTTAAAGTTAAAGTTATAAAGTAAAGTAGTAATGTAGTAGTTAAAGTTTGTAGTAGTAAAGTTAAAAGTTAAAGTTAAGTTAAAGTTAAAGTAGTAGTTAAGTATTAAAGTTAAAGCTTTATTTAAAGTTAAAGTTAAGTTAAAGTTAAAGTTAAAGTTATAGTTAAAGTTAAAGTTAATTTAAAGTTAAAAAAGTCTAAAGTTAAAGTTAAAGTTAAAAGTTAAAGTTAAAGTAAATCGGTAAATTTAGTTGTTAAGTAGAAAGTTTAGTAGTTAGTTAAAGTTAGTAGTGTTAGTTTGATAGGTTAAGTTAAGTTAAAGTTTAAAGATGGTTAAGTTAAAAGTTATTTAGGTTAATTGGGTAAATTAAGTTTAAAAGTTAGAGTTGAAGTTAAGTAGTATAACTTTAAGTGTATAAAAAGATTAGTAAGGGTTAAGTTAAATAAATTTAAGAGTTTAACAGTAGTGATTAAAGTTACGGTAGGTAGGTTCAAGTTAGAATAAAGTTAAAGTTAAATTAATTTAAAGTTGGGTTAGTAAAGATTAATTTAAAGTAGTGGTTAAGGTTAAGTAAGTTTAGTTAAAGTTAAAGTTTAAATTAAATAGTGAAAGTTAAAAGTTAACCAGTTAAGTGAATTATAGTTTTAAATTTAGTGGTATTAACTTTAAGTTAAGGTAGTATTAAGTTAAAGTAATAAACGAAGTTAAGTTCAGTTAAAGTTAAATTTAGTAGTTAGTAGTTAAAGTTAAAGTTAAAGTTAGTTAGTTAAAGTTAAATAGTTAAAGTGTAGTAAGTTAAAGTTAAAGTGTAAGGGTTAAAGATTAAAGTTAAAGTTAGGGTTAAGTTGTAAAGTTAGTAAATTTAAATCTTAAATTTTAAGTTAGTGTAAAGTTAAATAGTTACATTTATAAGTTAGAATTTATGTAGTTAAGTTAAAGTTAAAGTTAAAGTAGAAGTTAAATTAGATTAAGTTAGGTATTAAAGTTAGTTGGTTTTAAAGTTAAAGTTAACAGTTAAAGTTAAGTTAAAGTTGGTAAAGTGAAAGTTAAAGTTAAATTTTTTAAGTAGGTTAAAGTTAAGGGATCAAGTAAAGTTAAAGTTAAAGGTAAAAAGGTAAAGTGTAAAGTTAGTAAAAGTTAAAGTTTGTAAATTTTAACATTTAAAGTATAAAGTTAAAGTTAAATAAAGTTAAAGTTAAAGTTAAATTTAAAGTTAATAAAATTAAAATTAAAGTTGTTTTAAAGTTAAAGTTAAATTTAAAGTTAAAGTTTGGGTTAATTTAAAAGTTAATTTTAAAAGAGACGTTAAAGTTAAATTTAAAATTAAGTTAAAGTTAAAAAGTTAAAAGTTAGTTCAAGTAATTTAAAGTAGAAGGTTATACAAGTTAAAATTTAAAAGTTTAAAAAGTACGTTAAAAAGTTAAAAAGTTAAAAAGTTAAAAAGTAATTTTGTTTTAAAGTTAAAAAAGTTAACAAAAGTTAAAAAGTTAAAAAGTTAAAAATTTTATGGTTAAAAGTTAAAAAGTAAAAAGTTAAAGTAGAAAAGTTAAAGTTAAAAGTTAATTTTAAAGTTAAAGGTATTAAAGTTAAAGTTAAAAGTTTAAAGTTAAATTTAAAGTTACTAAAGAAAAGTTAAAGTTAAAGTTTAGTTTTTAAAGTTAAAGTTATTTAAAAGTTAAAGTTAAAGTAAAGTTAGTCCAAGTTAAAAAGTTAGAGTTAAAGTTAAAGTTAAAGTTAAAGGTAAAGTTTAGTTAATGTTTAAGTTAAAGTTAAGTTAATTTAGGTTAAAGATTTAGAAGTTAAAGGTTAAAGTTAAAAGTTAAAGTTTTAAAGTTATAAAGTTAAAGTTAAATTTAAAGTTAAAAAGGTTAAATTTAAAGTTAATTAAGTTAGAAGTTAAAGTTATTTTATGTAAGTTAGAGTTTAAAGTTAAAGTTTAAAGTTAAATTTAAATAAAGTTTAAAGTTTAAAGATTAGAGTTTAAAGTTTAGAGTTTAAAGTTAAAGTTAAGGTTAGGAGTTGAAAAGTTAGGAGTTTTTAAGGAGTTTAAGTTTAAATTTTAATAATTTAACTATTAAAGTTAAAGTTTAAAGTTAAATTTAAATTTAGTTAAGTTAAAGTTAAAGTTTTAAGTATTGGAAGTTAAAGTTAAAGTTAAAAATTAAAGGTATTTATTACTTGTAATAAATTAAAATTAAATTTAAAAGTCGTAAAAAAGTTAAAAGGGTTAAAGTTAAAGTAATAAATTTAAAGTTATATTAAAAGTAATTTAAAATTTAAAGTTAAAGTTTTATTAAAGTTTTAAAGTACAAGCCGCTCCGACACCGCAATCTTGTAAATCAAGCCGTTATGAAACTACAGTCTTGTAAAACAAGCCGTTCCGACACCACAATCTTGTAAAACTAGCCGTTCCGACACCACAATCTTGTAAAACAAGCCGTTCCGACACCACAATCTTGTAGAACAAGCTGCTCCGACATCCACAATCTTGTAAAACAAGTATTAATTCCGACACCACAATCTTTAAACTAGAAGCCGTTCCGACACCACAATGGATTTGTAAAACAAGGGGGGTTTTACACCACAATGAAGTCTAATACAAGGCCATTTCCGACACGTTACAAAGGACATAAAAACAAGCCGTTCCGACACCACAATCTTGTAAAACAAGCCGTTATGAAACCACAATCTTGTAAAACAAGCCGTTCCGACACCACAATCTGTTAAAACAAGCCGTTCTGACACCACAATCTTCTAAAACAAGCCGTTCCAACACCACAATCTTGTAAAACAAGCCTGTTAAGGTCAAAGGTAAGTGATACGTACTATGCTGATTATACAGTGTGAGTTCAGGGTTGTGGCACTTGTCGGCTTGTTTAATTGGGAGTTGTTTAAACATTAATATGTTAGAAAACAGAGTGTACAGAAAGCGTGTGAGCGCTAGTCATTTAGTGATTCTGTACTGGTTTCGGCCGGCTGTGAATAGCTCACGGCTAGTCCGTGAACAGCCGAGTCCGGTGACTGTTTTAGCGGGAGATGTGTGTTCCCGTGGCAGTCGGAGAGGAGTCTAAGTTTGGGGCGTTGACTGGAGTCAGCCCTGTGTCTTGTGTGTGTTCCCAAGGGTAGTGTACGGGAACGATGTTTGGCCATTTTTCGAGGTGTACCATTATTTGCCTATTTTAGGTGTGATTATCTGCAGATAAGAGAAGATAAGGTGTACTTTATGTTAAGGACATGTTCTGGGGCCTTGGTGTCTACAGGCCGATGTTTTGAATCATATTTACCTCCCGGATAGATTTCTATTGTGCAGGAACGGCGCTAGGAGATGGTAAGGCCATTTTTCCTTATGGAGGGAGAGTTTTCTGGTGAATGTACTTTATTTAAAGAGATTATAAGGCCAGGATTTGTGCAGGCCAGATTACTTGTAAACTGCAGAGCGGACAGTCTTTTGAGTATATATAGATTTAAGGATCCATGAACAGATATCAGAGTTATTGAAGAGATTATACGGCCAGGATTTGTGCAGGCCAGATTACTTGTAGACTGCAGAGCGGACAGTCTTTTGAGTATATATATATTTAAACCTGTGTGGCGTTTTGGTAATTGCAGTGTATGCAGTCGTTGAAGTATTCATATAGATTTAAGCCTGTGTGGCGTTTTGTAACTGCAGTATCAGCAGTCGTTCTGGTGGATTTACTGATGTAACATTAGAACTGCGATGTAAACAGGGTTTACATCATACTGAACAGCTGTGACATACTGCGCAATTGATTATTATTGATTTTTGTGTATCCTGTTGTACCTGTGTAGTGTATCGTACCGGATTGATGTTGCTGTGTGAATAAATTATGTGCTGTCAATTGGAAATGAACACTAGTCTGATTCGTTGATCTGTGCTTGACAGTACAGGGTGAGTGATGTGCCTTTCATACCACTCACTACAGACTTTATACACAGTGACAATACAGTCCTAACCTATTTATCATCTGCTCTGTGTGGGCGCATGTACTACAACAGTCTAATCACTTCAAAAGAGATATACTTTACCAAATATACATAAACAGTACCAATTACCCTGGGATAGACTTTATCAGCATTTGTTAACTTCTTTGATCCATAACCGCCAACCGTCAAAGCAGTCAGCGGCCATCACGCCTGGTGGCGTCTTGTAGGGCAGCAACAAATTGATTCCACTTTGCTCGGTCGGCGGCCATCCTTCGTACAGTGCCCCAACTGTGGTTCATTCTTTGCATCTCAGCTTCCACAGTTCTCCGCCAAGTTGTTTTTGGTCGGCCACTCTTTCGCTTTCCCTCGGGGGTCCATAGCATAGCTGTTCTTGCGATGGTATCAGGGTCCCTTCTGAGGACATGGCCAACCCAACTCCAGCGTCTGCCAGCTATGATGGTGTGCATGTCCTCCTGGTTACTCCGAATAAGTAGTTCTTGGTTGCTGATGGTGTTTGGCCAAAAGATTCGGAGAATTTTCCTTAGGCAGATTGTGTGGAAGGAGGACAGTTTCGACATTTCCTTCTCTGTTACTCTCCAACATTCCGCACCATAGAGAAGCACAGAAAGTACGCAGCTCTCATACAGTCTTAATTTGGTGTTTGTGCTGTACTGGGAAGACTTCCAAATGTTGTTGAGAATAGCAAAGGCTGTTCTCGCTTTATTCATTCTGTTGTTAATGTCCTTGCTTGTTCCGCCGTCAGGTGTTACTATGCTTCCTAGGTAAGTAAATGTGTCTGTCTGTTCTAACTTCTGGTTCCTTACTGTTATTGGCTCAGGATTGCCCACATTTAGTGTCATGACCTCTGTCTTCTTCAGATTGATGTTCAGGCCAACCTGCTGGCCATACTTATTCAGTCTATCAGTTTTGTCTTGAATGTGTTGGTGTGAATGCGCGAGCAGTGCAATGTCATCTGCATATTCCAAATCTTCCAGTGTAGAAAACGTTGTCCATCTAATTCCTCTTGGACTGCCCTCTGTTGTCTGGCGCATCACCCAATCTATGACTGTCAAAAATAATGTTGTTGATAAGGGGCATCCCTGTCGTACTCCTGTTTTCACTTCGAAAGTTACATTACTCGATCCAACACTGCACTTAAAGTTAGAATAGAGGCTTTTTATAATGGAAACAATGCGGCTGGGAATTCCATAAGCCCTCAGAATTTTCCATAGGCTGTCCCTGTGTATGCTGTCGAAAGCCTTTTCAAAATCAACAAAGTTAATGTACAGCTGTCTCTGCCATTCTGAGCACTGCTCTATAATGTTCCTGAGGGCAAATATATGATCTGCACATCTTCTGTTCTTTCTGAAGCCCGCTTGTTCTTTCCTCAGTTTATGGTCAACTGCTTTTGAAATTCTCTGGATGATTATCCTGCCTAGTATTTTGCTGGGAACTGAGAGGAGGGTAATTCCTCTCCAGTTGTTGCAGTCTGCAAGGTCGCCCTTCTTGGGCAATTTGACAATTGTTCCTTTACTCCACTCTGTTGGTGTTGTCTCAGTTTCCCAGACTTGTGCAAATAGTGGTTCTAATAGTTCTGCTGCTAGTTCAGGGTCTGTCTTGAATAGCTCAGCATTCAGATTGTCGTGACCAGGCGCTTTTCCATTTTTTAGCCCTTTGATAGCTGTGATAATTTCTTCTTTTCGTGGAATGTCTGTATTTACGTCTAAGTCACTTTCAGCCTCAGGAACATTCAGCTGAGTCTCTGGTGGTTCCTTATTCAGTGTTTCTCTGAAGTGCTCTGCCCACCTTGTTTCCTGCCCCTGTGCTGTGGTGATGAGATTTCCTTGCTTGTCTCTTACTAACGTTATGTTGTTTGCACCTCGTTTTCCACTGATAGCTTTAGTTATTTTATAAACTGTGCTTTGTTCATTTCTCAGTGCTGCCTCTTCTGCCTGTCTTGCAAGGTCATCCAGAAATGTCCTTTTGTTAGCACGGGTTTGACGTTTTACTTCCTTGTCCAGCTGACTGTACTGTTCACTATATATTGCCTTTAACCTGGGAGACTTAGCTTCTGTTTTCTTCCTTTTCATTTCCTTTCTCTTCGCTATGGTGTTTAGCGTTTCTGGTGTTATCCAGTCTTGGCTCTTTCTTTCCTGGAATCCCAAGCATGACTTGCTGCTTTCTTTATATATTGTTGAGATGGTGTTGAATTTCTGGTCCACATCGTCGGTCTCTGTTCTTTCCTGGCTTTTGGTAATCAGATATCGTCTCTTTACGTCGACCACAAACGCTTTTCTGGTGAGGGGGTCCTTAAGTTTCGTGATGTTGTATCTTTTCTGTTTGACTGCAACTGGTCCAGCAGCTCTGAGTTTCACCTTCAGTCTTGCTACTACTAGGTGATGATCACTTCCCACATCTGCGCCTCTTCTTACTTTCACGTCTTGTAGTGCATGTCTCCATCTGCCATTGATCATTATGTGATCTATCTGGTTTTTGTCTCGTCCGTTTGGTGATTCCCATGTTAACTTGTGCCCTTCTTTGTGTTGAAAAAGTGTTCCTCCGATGACCAGGTTGTTAATACTGCAGAAGCTTATTAATTTGTCCCCATTCTCATTTACTGTTCCACTGCCGCATTTCCCCATTACTCTTTCGTTATAATTATTGTGTGTTCCAACTTTCGCATTTAGGTCTCCCATTACTATAATAAGATCGTACCTGGGTACAGTTTCCATTTCCTTTTGTACCTGTTGATAGAACTCGTTCTAGAATCCTAGAGCAGAGACTCCGAAGCCTAGCTGAGCCACAATTGGATGAAGCCCAGTGTGGATTCCGAGCAAACCGAAGTACTCAAGACCTAATCTTCACACTCAGGCAGCTGAGTGAAAAGGCCCTTGAGTACAAGAGTGAGATCCATCTTTGTTTCATAGATCTGGAAAAGGCGTTTGACAGGGTCCCCTGGAGCGAACTTTGGGACTGTTTGGCAAGGAAGAACATTCCAGCACCTCTGATTCATGCTATACAGAGCTTCTACAAGTCTTGCAGAAATTATGTGAGGACAGCAAACTATAAGTCAGAAGAGTTCAGGACCACCACTGGTGTAAGACAAGGCGATATCCTGTCACCTTATCTTTTCATACTCCTCATGGACGATGTCATCAAGGCATGTAAGGAGAGAACAAGAAAGTATTCAGTGGGGTACTGGAAGATGAGACAGGTCTGTATTTCAGAGCTAGCATTTGCTGATGATGTTGTCCTGATTGCTAAATCAGAGACACATCTCCAATCCAACCTGCAAGTCTGGAAGGAAGAGCTGGAGAAGAGAGGGATGGTCATAAGCAGCTCTAAAACAAAATCCATGGTGATATCACGAGAAGAAAGAAAACATCAGATTAAGTTGGGAGAACAGGTCCTGGAGCAGGTCGACCACTTTAAATATCTCGGAGCTATTATAGACCGAAAGGGGGGCATCAAAGAAGAGTTGGCCACTCGAAAAGCAGCGGCTGGGAGACTTTATCAGGCCATAAATCGAGGATTCCTCAGCAAGAAAGAGGTTGGTAAGAAAACGAAGATGGCTGTATACCGCTCCACCTATGTCCCAGTCTTGACATATGGATGCGAGTCATGGGCAATGACTACAACCCACAAAAGCCAGATTCAAACCTCAGAAATGAGGTATCTGAGGAAGGTGGTTGAAGTAACAAGAAGAGACATGGTCCGCAACCAGACGATACGTCAAGGCCTAAAATCCCACCCGCTGCAGACCCAAATAGAACAGTCCCAACTAAGATGGTTTGGCCATGTCTGCAGAATGGGAGAAGATCGGCTACCACGACAAGCATGGGAAACAAAGAGCCAGGGATCCAGACCTCCAGGACGACCCAGAGTCCGCTGGGAGGACAATATTAGACAATCTTTGAAGGACCGAGGACTAGAATGGAACCAGGCCAGGAAAAAGACAGCCGATAGGATAGTCTGGCGCTCTCTCTTCCAAACCTCTACACCTCACGGTAGAAGAGGAACGACTAAGTAAGTAAGTAAGATAGAACTCGTCCTTGATCTCTTCGTCGCTGTCATTTGTTGGTGCATAACATTGTATAATTGTGGTGTTGGTGAATCTCCCTCTCAGTCTTGCTCTTTTTAGTCTGTTGTTAATGGGTTTCCATTCCAGTAGAGATCTTTCCATTCCTTTCTTAAGGATAATGGCTACACCTTCGTTGTGCTGACCGTCCTCTCTACCAGAATAAAGTACTGTTTCCCCTGTAGCAGTTTTTATTCTCCCCATCCCTGTCCATCTGCTCTCGCTTATTCCCAGGATATGTAGTTTGTAGTTCCTCATCTCTGCTGTAATCTGTCTCAGCTTTCCTGCCTCGTTCATAGTTCTTACATTCCAAAAACCAATTCTGGTTTCGTGTTTTGCGGTCTGGGCATCCGTTTTCATGCCAGTGGCTTCCTTTCGGCTTTCACCACTGTCAGTCATACGAGCCTGAGACTCCGGATGTCCGTCCCGCATCAAAGTATTTCCATTTATTGCTGTTTCCGTAACGTGTGTGATTTTTTACACAGACAGGGGTGTCGGCCCTGTGCTAAAACCCCCAACCTGGAGGACCAGGGTACCAGCTTTTGTCTGACCCCTACCCACGCAGACCAGTCCAGCATGGTTGAACCTACCAGGAGTAAAACTCCCACTGGCATAGCTCTGGGGATTGTCAGGGTACACAAGCTGCCATACCGCTACAAGGTATAGGTACCATTGATGGCAGATTTGTTAACAGCGGTACATTAAAGCAGGTAGTCATCATCATCATCATAACCCTCCACTCCCAAAGGAGCATAGTCCTTCCACAAACACATGCCAAGTCCTTTTTAATTGACCTGTCCATGTTTGTTGACGTTTTTTGTGGTTTAATTTTTTACAGGATGGGGTAACCGGCCCCATGCCCAACCCTCCTTAGTCGCTTTCTACGACATGCTTAGCAGGGAACAGTGTTACTATTCTTTACTCCCCTTTCGGGCCCCGGTAACACACGGGTGAAGCAGGTAGTGATCACTTCCAATTTCTGGCCCCCTCCAGACTCTAGCATCCCGGACATATTTGAATGAGCTCCTCCTAACTATAGCATAGTCGATCACTGACTTCTCATTCTTTGTTGGTTCACATCTAGTGTATGCATGTATGCGCTTATGGGGGAACTTTGTGTTTGTAATGATCAGATTCTGCTCACTGCAGAATCTAAGGAGTCGCTTTACATTGTCATTGAGAGTATCTTCACCATATCTTCCGATAACACCACCCCATCTAGCATGGTCATTTCCAACTGTGGCATTGAAATCTCCGAGCATGATAATTTCATCTAGGCAGTCATCCACTGTCCTTTGAAGCAGCTCGAAGAATTCCTCCTTGACCTCTGCTCTTCTATCCTCATTTGGCCCATACACTATGACCAGGTTGACTATGGTTTCTCCTTCTTTTAGTTTTACAACCATAATGTGCTCCGAGACAAAGTTCCATCCCTTGATACTATCTTTTAGGTTTTTGGCCACAATGCAACCCACGCCCCCTTTAGCTCTTTCAGATGTGGGTACACCACTGTAGAGCAGCGTGTTGCCATCGAGATCCATGACTCCTTGTCCTATTTTCTTCGTTTCCGTTATAGCCAGGATTTTTAGTTTTGCTTTCCTGATCACTTCCACCAGCTCCTCTTCTTTCCCATTTATACTTCTTGTGTTCCAAGTTCCATAAGTCGTAGTCCATAGTCCGTTCCAGTTCGTCGCCTTTAGAATCAGTCCGGTTTTCTCTCTTGTAGTTCTCATAATCGAAAGTTTAAAGCAAACAGGTGATTGGCCTGTTGTGCCTTTGCATGGTGGAGGGGCTGCCTCCTTACGGCCTCCATGCAGGTCGCCCTCCTTCTTTTTCAGCCGGGCTTGGGACCGGCCTAGGCGGAGTTCTGTAGGAACATACAAGGGATAGCATTCTCGACCGCTCTTTCATCTTCGGTAATTTATAGATTACTGTTTCCTAGTACAAGTTATTCCGATAATTTTCAACATTTTCTGATTATTATTTCATTCTGTTGAGAACATTACGAAATCCTACAGCAGCTACAGCAGGTTCAAATACAAATAGGAAAAAAAAATCATTGAGTATGTCAAAATACGAGGGGCGTTCAGAAAGTAATGCACCACATCGTTTTTCTCAGCTAATAATGAAGATAGAAGCATGAAATTTTGCACACTTCAAATATGGCATGTGCCAATTGTGTGCACCAAATTGCACCGCAACCGGCCAAATAATACGGCTGCCCTAAACCGTTGAAATGGAGCGTGTTAGCAACTTGTGTTATAAACAGCGAATTGTGATAGAATTTCTCGTCGCAGAGAAGGAAACTGTTGTGAATATTCACAAGCGTCTATGTGATGTGTATGGAAGTTTTGCAGTCGACAGGAGTACAGTCAGTCGCTGGGTTCAGAGAATCAAAGAATCAGGAAGTGGAGATACGGAGCTGCTTGATCGGCCGCGCTGTGGACGTCCTGCCACAGCCACCAACGCAGAAATGTTGAAATGCGCTAAGGGCATTATTCTTACCGATAGGAGAATCCCTACTCAACAATTGGCCTTACAGCTGTCAGTCAGCATTGGTAGTGCAAATGCAGTTATAAAAACTCTCGGATTTTCTGAGGTTTGCGCAAGATGGGTTCCTCGAAGTCTCACAAATGACCACCGATTGCAAAGGAAAGCAATTTCTTCTGAAATGTTGAAGCGTTTCAATGCTGATGGAGAGAACTTTTTGGCTAAGATCGTTACAGGTGACGCACATCATTTTGAACCTGAGACAAAAAGACAGTCAATGGAGTGGCATCATCCGCAATCACCACGAAGAAAGAAATTCAAGACAATTCCTTCAGCTGGAAAGGTCATGATCACTGTCTTTTTGGACATTGAAGGTGTGATTCTTGTGGACGTTATGCCAAGAGGAGAGACAATCAATTCGCAAGCTTACATTAAGACATTGAAAAAACTCAATCAACGTTTTCGCAGAGTTCGGCCGCACAAGAAACCAGCAGACCTGCTTCTCCTTCACAACAATGCGCGCCCTCACACAAGTCTGGCAACACGGGAAGCAATCACCAAATTGGGTTGGACTGTACGACCCCATCCACCCTATAGTCCCGATTTGGCACCCTCTGATTTTCATCTATTTGGTCCACTTAAAGATGCACTCCGTGGGACAAGGTTTGAAGGAGTAATTCATGCAGCGAATAAATGACTACATGATCAAGACAAAATCTGGTACGGGCTAGGAATACATGCACTTGTTTCGCGCTGGCATAAAGCCGTACAAGTTGATGGGGATTATGTTGAATAATACCGATGTTTACATGACATATCCATGTATATTGTGTATAAATTTCATGCTTTTTGAATAAACAGCTCCTGAGAAAAACGATGTGGTGCATTACTTTCTGAACGCCCCTCGTAGATGAGGTCATGCATGTGCAGTTTCTTCTTTTTTTTTTTGGAAGCTGTTCATTTAGTCAATGCTAACGAGTGTTGTATACAACTGGTAGCGATGCAAGGGAAGTAATTAAAGTGTGAAATTTACTGTGCTAAAGTGGTCCTATTTTTACACACTTTTATTTAACTTCTCTTGTATGCAAACTGATGATGTCATTAGCGGATCGATTAAATTTGACTTAAATTTTTTTTTTAAACACTAAAAAATAAAAAATAAAAATAAAAAATATTTGAAACACACGCTTTTAATACACTAAAAAGGAAAAAATAATTTTTCAAGGAGTTTATAGCTCGCAGTCGAAACATATAACATCACATTGACAAAAAGCATGGGGCGCTGATTCTGCATGAAAGTAACTTCTGCTTTATACTTCATTAGACACTTATGGATAAAATACTCGTATATGATAAGCGCTTAAGCGCCTCACGCTTTTTGTCAATTTGATGTTACATTTTTTGACTGCAAGCTATAAACTCCTTGAAACAGTTTTTTTGGTTTTTTAATGCATTAAAAGCGTGTGTTAAAAATATTTTTTAATTATTTTTTATTCCTGATCATACCAGATTGTCCGGAAATTTCCTAACATCGTCCTGCTCGCTCTTCCAGAAGTCTTCCAAGATTGCGTTTATCTATAATCACCTAACCCTGCTTTCGAGTCGGAAGTAATTATGCAATCTTAAGCAAACACTTCATGGTCGCATTTATCTGAAGTCAATGTGGTATTATCACTCTTTAGAGATTCCATTAATCTCACAGGGATGGGCGATACTCTTATCTGGCCTTGTCATGCATCGAAGCTTAAAACGTGAACAATGACATTAGGGAAAAAGGGTGTGCTAACTATAGAATAATGCACCTTATTGAGTACGCGCAACAAATGCATTTCAATACTGCGGGAGAGGAGAAGAGAGCGCAAAATTATGTCCCAGGTTTCACAAAGTCTGTTTGTTAACAATGCAAAACTGTCGATATCAGTCAGTTTATCTTCTGTAAACTCGTTCTGCGTACCTCAACTTCGACCTGAGTAGGCAAATATTCATTAGTGTCTCCTGCTCTTATTAGATTAAATGGAGGAGAATGTATCATGCCTTCATCTTTTTCAATGCCCCGTGGATCTTTGAGGAGACAAGAAAAAAGGGGCCACTGTTCCTTCATGTCTGTCGTAAGAGGTGACTCACATCAGGTTGTATATGGTGTTGGCAACCTCATCATATGAAAACCGTTACGTTAACTTCTGTCCGGCGTCCAAACAGTTGAGTAATTGTAGTGAAGTGAATCCGTATGACAACACGCTCAAATTCCCCGCTTAAAACGAACTAGCTATCGTAATTTTAAATCTATAAATAACTACAGTATTTGAAATTTGTCTGAGGGTCTAGTCAAATTTACCGCCAACATTTAACTAAGAGTATTTGAATTTTTCTAAGAAGACAAGTTAAAAGTTACCCCCCCCCCCCCCCCCCGCCCTCTCGCACACCCATCCCAATATTTATCGAAGGACGTAGTAAAATTTAACAACCAATCAAATCGTTACCTCTTTTTTGTAAGGACAAGAAAATTTTGGTTGAAGTGGAAATAATGCCTATTTTGGGTTTTTAACCGAACTTAGATAATTTATTTCTCAATAACTAAAGATAATTAAAATAAAAGGGATATCTCAAATTATAGCGCTGATATTGCTTAACATATACACATAGAGATTCCCTCATAGACAAATTATCTTAACTTAGAAAAATTTAATTTAGTAATATTTTCACATCAGGTTAAGATCAAATTTAATTACAAAAACATTAACACCATTTGAATGCAAAGGAATAACTAAAGGAAAGCTATACAGAACGATAGAGAATAATTAGCCGTTTAGCTATCACTGTTGATAATTAAAATCGGTTCACAAATAACTATGATATAAAATAAACAAATTCGGTCAGATTAGACAAACACGCTTAAAACTGCTCAAATTCTATAGCCTAGGAGATAGTTAACTTTTTTTGACTCGTCATCTGATTGGTTGGGTGTAGTGTGATAAAAATTAACAACTTCTTGTAAAGTCCGCCATTGACGACAAAGCTTCCATACCTAGCTGACATTATTGAAAGAGACAGAGGGACAAGCCTTTGCCTTCTGCACTGCAAGCTTAGTGCTATAGCCTTTACTGTCGGGTCGCTTGTGTGTGTGAATATTCTTTACTTGAGGGTAAGATAGATGATTTTGTTTGCATAATTTATTAAACCTGTAAGTAACAGGCTATTGTGTGCCATATTTATTCGATACTGCAGCTGGGAAATATGATGTCACGACGACCTAAGTAGCAATGTGCCTAGAGCAGTGTTACGTGCAGTCTTTGATATCTTACAATATTATACATTGGTATTCTTGTTATCTTCGCAAATATTTTGAAAGCAAAATAGTGCTTAAGGGAAAGTCATTATTGTGTTACTTCCCTGAAAGTTGTGTCGGCTCTTTCGATCAAACTCCGCGGATAAATCCATTTTACTGCGATTTATTCGTTGTTTGGGTAATAATAGATTGTTCTTGCTTCAGAATATCTATGGCCTGAATTTATATGTATTGTTTGTCTGAGTAGGACGAGTCTGTCTTATATCTGTATATCTTTACATATCTAAGTCGAACTATATGTTCTGTTGTCTCTAGAGAGGTCGAAGGCTATTCGGCGGATGTGTCGCTAGAGGGTGGTGTGATTTGGCTTCGTCCTGATAGGGACTGTGTTTTTCCATGTCGGCCTGTCGCCGGGGAAAAAGTGATCTCAGTATTTGTGGGGAAGGTGATAGTCGTCTAAACCTATCGTGTATGCTTTACCCCAGTGTTTAGTCGTATTGCCAAGGAATGGCAGTTTCATATTTCCTATACCAAGGTAATCAAAGATACTCTTATGAACTCTCGATCGAAGCCACCATTTTCGATAGTTACGATTTGAATGTCTAAGAGAATATATTTGACTCGATGAAAACGACTTCGATTCCTAGCAGCACTATATCCTGTAGATTGCAGTCAATTGTTCATGATCAAATCTACAGAGCAATGAAATGTTTTATGAATGACTAACTTTAGGACAGATTCATTATCTGTATCCAAACGTGAGTGACAGCTCACGAGTGAAGCCATCTTGGAACCAAAACATGTAGTGACTTTCAAGAAGAGAAAAGGGATGCCCGTATTATCGCTTGATCAGTCCAGAGATCACTGCTACACATGAGAACCCATTGCTAGCGGTTCAATATTATTATATGGAAAAATATGTGCTGAACATTATGTTGAAGAATCGTCGCTAGACGAGATTAGGTTTAGAAGCCATCTGAAATATTGTTTATAAGCTGACGTGCTCAGTCAGTGAAGTCAGATGATATATGTATGGGCGATACTGAGTGCTTGGCTACTGACAGTCCATTATACACTTATTCTACATGAGTGCCCATGTAACATTGCAAGACCATTTATCCACTGTACTATGATGTATTATGGCAACCTGTGATTTGTCACTATCTGTGCTGTCGAGTGTGTACGTCCAATTAAACTTTAGAAAAGGTACACAGTCGTTGGTGTCGATGACTTCCAGCCATACATGAGTGTGAGAAAAGAACATTTGTCAACACCACGAACCTTTATCATCATTCGCACATTATACACTCAATCCATGTCTACACACCACTGCGTAGGTCAAGTTGACATTCCATACACTACAGTGGAGCAAACAACACCATAGAGATCTTATCAACTGATGATGATGATGATGTCTGCTTCCATCCACTTATATCTATCTTTTGGTGGATATCATTAACGGGAATAAAAATCCAACTTTATCAACCTTATCAACTGGTGGACCAGCTTTCTGGGTTTGACCTCGCAGAAGTTCAGAAGTCAACAGATTACCGATACCAGACCGTTTCCTGTGGCTGATACGACACACTTGCAGTATTGGTTTGCTCTTTGTCAACACTTCGTCACGTGACCTGTCAAGTGAATGCTGTATGTAGGTCAGCGTTGTTGACATTTTTTACATTAGACATTATAGAGTTTCACAGAACAGTTGGATCAATTCTTGTCAATGTTAACAGGAAGACAGTATTTGTGAACTAAGAAGTCCTATTTTCATCGATGGATCTTCTTGTTTTCCATATATGAACTTTAATATTTATGGCCAGAATGTTTAATTGAATAAAGTGGCAGTTTGTTTATTTTCATAAAAATAACTTTGCCATTACTGTAAAACTGAGCCTATTTTGCAACACATACTATCATACACATAATTTATATATATTTATGTTTACATGTTATTTGTTTGTATAGTATGTTAGTTTCTATGTCAGCGGGTTGTGTTTAAGGTTGGGCGGCGTCCTCACAACAGAATATCCCACGTCATAGAGGGTCCGTTGTGGGCGTTTTCTATAGGTGCAATTTTCTTGATTGAAAATTTGCTGCGACAACTGTTGCTTTTGTGTTAGCTGTGAAGTCTGTAATTATTGTTATTTTTGTAATATTTCTTTGTTCTTTAGTTTTGTTTTGATTTGTTTGTAATTTGTTGGTCTAACCTTTTCTATCTTTCAGTTCTATTCACAATTTATATTCATATATTGTGACGTCATTTGTGTTGTTATTCTTTGCAGATTCAGTGATTATTTTCATTGATTTCCCTATTTGATTTATTTTGATTTCTGCAAACGTTCTTGTATTGTCAGTCCTATTTGTACTTTATGTATTCTGTTGGTTGACATATGTTTTATATAGGTATATTTCATAAGACACAATTGCCTGTGCACTGCACTTGGATTATGGTATAAACCAGTACCTGATTATTATTACTATTATACAAGACCTTATTAAAGGCTTGTGACCCACAGATATTGGGATAGTATACTGATTAATCAAGTCATTGAGAACTTGTGGTATTATTATTGATTCAGGTGATTAGTATTATTGTTAGACATCATGTCTACATTAGAATACTTCATTACACAAGGGAAAGCCCTTGATAAGACTGGTCAACAATTAGAACAATGGGCAGTTGCTCAATATGACAAAGCATTAGCTGCAGAAGAGAGAAGAGCTATGGCGGAAGAGAAAAGATTAGAAAGAGAAGCTGAGGCTGCTGCTGAACAAAAGAAATTGCAGATGCAGGTAGAGGAAAGGAGATTTGAAGCTGAACAAAAAAAATTGGAAAGAGAAGCTGCGGCTGAACAAAAAAGATTAGACAGTGAAGCTGAACAAAAAAGATTAGACAGGGAAGCTGAACAAAAAAGATTAGACAGTGAAGCTGAACAAAAAAGATTAGACAGTGAAGCTGAACAAAAAAGATTAGACAGGGAAGCTGAACAAAAAAGATTAGACAGGGAAGCTGAACAAAAAAGATTAGACAGAGAGGCTGAAGAAAAAAAAGCAATAAGAGAACATGAATTTGAGTTGGAGAAATTGAGATTGACAAGTATGAGTAATGTTAATCAGGCATCTAGTGGTAATGGTAAACCTTCTACTTACAAGGTTAAGGTTCCACCGTTCAATCAGTCCAGTGACGATATTACATTCTGGCTGGATAGATTTGAACGTTCTTGTCGTACACATAATGTGGATAAATCACAATACGCTAATCAATTATCAGAAAACTTGAAAGGTGAATCTTTGACTAGATTATGCCTTGTAGGAGAAGCAGATAAGGATAATTATGATGTCATTAGGGCGGCTTTGATAAAAAAATATCAGCTAAGTGAGGAAGGCTATCGCCTTTTATTTAAAACGATGGTACCTGAGACGGGTGTAGAATTCTCAGAATTCACTGCAAAGGCACGTCTCACAGTTGATCGTTGGATTGAGCTTTCCAAAACAGAAAAAACGTATGAAGGACTTATGGATTTGTTGCTCAGAGATAAGATTATGTCATGTGTGAACAAACCTTTCCTTGAATTTATACATGAGCGTAAACCCAAATCTCTAAAAGAAATGGAAGAATATTGTTCCCAATATGTCACTGCACACCCCGACGTGACTTTTGGCAACACTAAGATTAAGGAGAGTATGCCAGTTGCTTCAGCAACACCATACAATCCCAATTATTCACACAGATTTCAGGGACCTCAAAACAGATTTGATAAAAAAGGTAACCATAATAGTTATCAAAACCAAGGTAACCAATCATTTCAGGGTTCTTCTTCAAAGAACTGGAGACGACCTGATAGCTCTCGACACAGGGGTGGTCATAATTATAGGAATTTCCGTAGAGGAAGTAATTATAGAAACTATCAGGGTTATCCGTCTTGGAGTCAACAAGATCATAATTACAGAGATACTCATTATAATGAATATGATAATGGTAACCAAGGGAACTATGACTCAAACCCAAATAGGGGTTACAATAGAGGTAACAATAACTACAGAGGTGATAATAACCGAGGTAGATCTCAAAACAAAAGACATAAACCACATTTTCAGGCAAACTCTGCACAACAAGAGTCCCATGAAGCCTATAAACAGAGTAAAGATAATAATGATGCTAGTAATATGGCATGTGCCGCTTTTGATTTTGGGAGAGCATCTCAGTGCCCCCAATGCAAAACGTTATTTGAGCCAACCACAGTGTCTACTTTAAGCTGTGGCCATCCTCTTCCTGCTCTTCCAGCATCAGTCGCGCATGATGGAAGAGGTTCTCTTGTCTTACATAAGGGTTTAGTGAATAACAATCCAGTCTCTGTGCTATTTGATTCTGGATGCACCACAATTGGTGTTAGGCAGTCACTCGTAGATCCTTCCCGTGCCACTGGACAAGTAGTCAAATGTGTAACATTTGGCGGCACATTAGAGAAATACTCTACTGCTATCATTAGGATTGCTACTCCTTTCTTTACAGGAGATGTACACGCATGTCTTCTTCCGAATCCGATCGCTGACCTCATCATCGGTCGCATTCATGGAGTCAAGGAATGCACTCCGCAACAAATTTCCACGTGGGAAAGGCAAAACATGCAGATTGCTAACGCTGTAGTCACTAGAGCTCAGGCTCTTAATATGCCTCAAACTTCATCTACTGAAGATAATGAAGTGCATAACCAAGATAATCCCTTGGTAATTTCTCGTGACTCGTTTATAAAACAGCAAGAAGATGATCCCACTCTGAAGAAATTCTTCATTCTTGCAACTAAAGGTGATCCGAATAAAGACACAAGTCGTAAATCGTGGATTACAAAGAAGAATGGCGTACTTGTACGTATGGTTCAAGACTCCATTACGTCAAGTCATTCTCAAATCCTGGTTCCCAAGAATTTGAGAGTTAAAATTTTGCAGCACGCTCACGACTCTCAGTGTGCTGGACACATGGGTTTTTCCCGTACTAAGTCAAGAGTCCTTGCGGCTTTCTTTTGGCCATTGGTAAACAAGGACATACGGATTTATTGTCGATCTTGTAAAGTATGTCAGGAAGTTAAATCCAAAGGTCCACGGCATGCTGCACCCATTCAGGCGGCGGACATTCCTATTCGGCCGTTTCAAAAAATGGCCATAGACATTATTGGTCCATTTAAGATCAAGTCTGCCAGAGGACATCAGTTTATCTTGACGTGTGTTGATATGTGCACACGTTGGCCAGAGGCTATTCCTCTGAAGAGCATTACTACTGCTGATATTGCAGATGCTCTTTGGCTTATATTTTCTCGTCTGGGGTTCCCCGGAGAGATATTGTCAGACCATGGCACCCAACTAATATCAGATACCATGTCTCAAGTAATGTCTACTCTGCAGATAGATAGATCTTTAAGTAGTATCTACCATCCAATGTCTAATGGTATGGTCGAACGCCTTAATAGAACACTTAAAAACTTACTGGGGAAGATAACTGAGGATCATCCTCAAGACTGGGACAGAGTTTTACCTGCGGCCCTCTTCGCTTACAGAGAGGTACCCAATGAACATACGGGATTTTCTCCCTTTGAACTCGTCTTTGGCGCGCGTCCGCGTGGCCCTATGTCGTTGCTTCACGATCTCATAACATCTGACAATATTGACGATGACACAAAGTCATCCTACGAATATGTCATCGCGTTGAGACAAAAAATTATCGAAGCATGCAAATTAGCAACTTCTTCTTCTGAATTTGCGAAACAGAAGGCAAGGCAATTTGCCAATAAGAAGAGATGCTTACGACAACTTTGTCCTGGTGACAAAGCATTTGTATTACTACCTTGTAGGGAAAACAGATTACTTATTTCTTGGAAAGGTCCGTACGATATAATATCGAAAATTTCCGATGTCGACTATATTGTCGATATTGATGGGAAGCATAAAACCTTCCACATCAATATGCTTACTGAATTCCATGAACGTCCGGATTATTTGCAACCCATTTTCCAAGCAACGGACAATTCTCCAGTACAACATGGTCATTACTCATCACTGTCCGTGATACAGGATGAGGAAACAAGTTTTTCAGATGTAAATCTTCCTCTTCCAATGATCCCACTTCATTCCAGTGAATCATGGAAGAACGTTACTGTCTCTCCTGATTTGTCTCTAGGAGAACAGCGACAAGTTTCAACTATGTTGCAAACATTTCAGGATGTACTCACTGACATCCCTGGACAAACGAATGTCATTCAACATGACATTGTTCTAACTGACCATACTCCTATTAGGGTTAGACCTTATCCTATACCTATACATTTTCAAGCACAGGTCGAGAAAGAGTTGGATGAGATGATAGATTTGAAAATAATCGAACCATCCACCTCTGCATATTCTTCGCCGATGGTTATTGTGCGTAAAAAAGACAATAACATACGTCTTTGCGTTGACTATCGAAAATTGAATCAAGTAACGAAGTTCGATGCCGAACCTATGCCTTTACTGGAAGAGCTACTTACTCGACTCTCCAAATCTCATTTTTTCACTAAACTTGATTTGTCTAAAGGATATTGGCAAGTTCCTTTATCTGAACGCGCCAAACCTCTCACGGCTTTTTCAACACCTAGAGGTTTGTTCCAATGGAATTTTATGCCTTTCGGTCTTATGAACGCACCAGCTACGTTCGTACGCATGATGCGCCGAATCCTATCTTATCGGTCAGATGTCATTGCATATCTAGACGACATCTGTCTTTTCAGCGATACTTGGGAAGATCACTATTCAGGGTTAGATGAATTGCTGTCTACTTTGCGTGAGCACAACCTGACAGCGAAACCCTCTAAAGCCTATATTGGTTTTAGCGAAATTTCTTTCCTAGGCCACCGAGTTGGTCATGGTTTCCTAAAGACAGAGGACCATAATACTAGTAAGATACTTAACATCTCAATCCCTAAGACTAAAAAACAGGTGAGAAGTCTGTTAGGTCTTATTCAATTTTATGGCAGATTCATTCAGAATCTATCCTCTATCATGGCACCTCTCTCAACACTTCTAAAGAAAGGTTCGCCTAATGTGGTCCACTGGTCTCAGGAATGCCAATGCTCTCTGGATAAGATTAAAACATTGTTTTCAACACCACCTATTTTAGTGCTACCCACTAAAGATAAGACATTCGTTCTTCGTAGTGACGCTTCATCCACTGGGATTGGAGCGGCACTAATGCAAGAGTACTCTGGAACTCTGCATCCTGTAATGTATATTTCCAGAAAACTTAATGCGGCAGAAAGGAATTATTCGGTTTTAGACCGTGAGCTATTAGCTATGGTTTGGTCGATCCTCAAACTACAGAGATTCCTTCTAGGCGCACATTTCATAGTAGAAACCGACCAAAAAGCTCTTACTGCTATACAGAGTAAGAATTTGAAGAGCTCGAGGTCTACTCGATATGCAATTGCTCTTCAACCTTTTCATTTCTCTGTGCGAGCTATTCGTGGATCAGATAATGTGATGGCAGACATTCTGTCAAGATGCCCACATGATTCCACATAACTATTAGGGCTTAGACTTCTTGATATGTCTAGTTCTATAGTAGTTCCTTTTCTATATCATGATAGATACACATTTGTAATTTAATAATATAATGATTGTATCACTACATAGCGGTTCATTGATGTTTATTCACCGCTGTGCTTTGATGATTTTTTCTTCATAAATCATAAATTTAAGATATCTAATACGAAATGATGATATGAATTTTTTAGGCATTGTGTAATTGCCAGAATTGTATTATACTTTGATGACACCTTCCTGGAAAAATATACTTGTAGAGAAATAATTTCTCTCAGTTTATGAGACACATTCTCACCAGTCGCTCCATAAGTCGACTTAGCCTCATATTAGGCGTTATAGGTATTCCTGATATTTTCATCTGCGCATTATTCATGCGTTGTGAGCCTATTGTACGTTGCTCCTAGATGTATTTCAAAAAAAAAAAAAATGTTCCATTTTTTTTTTCCCGGGAGGTGTGGTAAGACTGTTACGTGCAGTCTTTGATATCTTACAATATTATACATTGGTATTCTTGTTATCTTCGCAAATATTTTGAAAGCAAAATAGTGCTTAAGGGAAAGTCATTATTGAGTTACTTCCCTTGAAAGTTGTGTCGGCTCTTTCGATCAAACTCCGCGGATAAATCCATTTTACTGCGATTTATTCGTTGTTTGGGTAATAATAGATTGTTCTTGCTTCAGAATATCTATGGCCTGAATTTATGTGTATTGTTTGTCTGAGTAGGACGAGTCTGTCTTATATCTGTATATCTTTACATATCTAAGTCGAACTATATGTTCTGTTGTCTCTAGAGAGGTCGAAGGCTATTCGGCGGATGTGTCGCTAGAGTGTGGTGTGATTTGGCTTCGTCCTGATAGGGACTGTGTTTTTCCATGTCGGCCTGTCGCCGGGGAAAAGTGATCTCAGTATTTGTGGGGAAAGTGATAGTCGTCTAAACCTATCGTGTATGCTTTACCCCAGTGTTTATTCGTATTGCCAAGGAATGGCAGTTTCATATTTCCTATACCAAGGTAATCAAAGATACTCTTATGAACTCTCGATCGAAGCCACCATTTTCGATAGTTACGATTTGAATGTCTAAGAGAATATATTTGACTCGATGAAAACGACTTCGATTCCTAGCAGCACTATATCCTGTAGATTGCAGTCAATTGTTCATGATCAAATCTACAGAGCAATGAAATGTTTTATGAATGACTAACTTTAGGACAGATTCATTATCTGTATCCAAACGTGAGTGACAGCTCACGAGTGAAGCCATCTTGGAACCAAAACATGTAGTGACTTTCAAGAAGAGAAAAGGGATGCCCGTATTATCGCTTGATCAGTCCAGAGATCACTGCTACACATGAGAACCCATTGCTAGCGGTTCAATATTATTATATGGAAAAATATGTGCTGAACATTATGTTGAAGAATCGTCGCTAGACGAGATTAGGTTTAGAAGCCATCTGAAATATTGTTTATAAGCTGACGTGCTCAGTCAGTGAAGTCAGATGATATATGTATGGGCGATACTGAGTGCTTGGCTACTGACAGTCCATTATACACTTATTCTACATGAGTGCCCATGTAACATTGCAAGACCATTTATCCACTGTACTATGATGTATTATGGCAACCTGTGATTTGTCACTATCTGTGCTGTCGAGTGTGTACGTCCAATTAAACTTTAGAAAAGGTACACAGTCGTTGGTGTCGATGACTTCCAGCCATACATGAGTGTGAGAAAAGAACATTTTTTGTCAACACCACGAACCTTTATCATCATTCGCACATTATACACTCAATCCATGTCTACACACCACTGCGTAGGTCAAGTTGACATTCCATACACTACAGTGGAGCAAACAACACCATAGAGATCTTATCAACTGATGATGATGATGATGTCTGCTTCCATCCACTTATATCTATCTTTTGGTGGATATCATTAACGGGAATAAAAATCCAACTTTATCAACCTTATCAAGCAGGCTTATTCGGAGTGATATTGTGTAAAATGTTTGCCAATTGGCCTTACAAATTTGCGACTGTAATTGATATTGTCTTTTAGAATGACACACTGTTCACATAACATGTGAAAACATATAGGGAATGTTCGAATGAAGTAATCAACAGGTCACAAGCTATATTGTACCAACCACGACTATTGTATGGAAGACAAACAGGAAGGAGGGACATTAACGTAGAATCAATACTGAAGAAGACTGATTACACCAAGCTGAGTGTAGACAACAGAATTTAAGGTCTGGTGCAACTTGTTAGCACAAGTAGCTGACATAGGTAGGTATTAATACAGTTTAGAGGTGAAATTGATAGAGGCAGATGTTACATAGAAGGGATTGTCCTTCTTATTTCAGGTTGTATTGCATAGTACCTCGTTGCTGCAGTAGCATGAAAGGAAGAACATGTTGGAGTGAGTGCTCATGCTACACTTTG
The DNA here is from genome assembly GCA_024509875.1 of Oreohelix idahoensis. Taxonomy (NCBI): domain Eukaryota; kingdom Metazoa; phylum Mollusca; class Gastropoda; order Stylommatophora; family Oreohelicidae; genus Oreohelix; species Oreohelix idahoensis. The sequence continues at coordinate 24,725 of JAMPIV010007514.1, forward strand.
AAGCTAGCTCCTTTTCTTCAGTCAGGAGTCACAACGTTGGTGTACAGGCCTAAGATCAACAAAACAGCTGCAATAACCCTTTCACAGATAAGTCCTTTATACAGGCACTGATACCTCATCCTAAAACATAATTTCTCCAATAAAAGTATACCACCTGGGAGTGATGAAAATAACAGACCTTACAGTATAGAAGTAGTGATAATATCAAGAACTGTGGGTATATTCATTCCAGTGACTTTGGTTGTACAAAAATGGACAGAGTTTCCAAAAATATTTATTTTTGCATGTAAATAACCTTTTCTTGATTTTGAGAATTCCTGTCCCAACAAGATTGAGGTACAGCAATATAAATTATACATATATCTATTTCCAGACAGTCTTGCTTAATTCTATTAAAGTTAAAGTTCTGTTTTAAAATTCTTAACTGTTATAATATATTACCCTAGACACTTTGCCAAATAACAACCCACAGTTAACTTACTCTTGGTGAGATCTCAAGAGGTAGCAGATAGGAACCCAGAGAACTTCATCATCATCATCATTCCTTACTCTGGGAACTTACATAGCTGTACCTCACCTTGATTGTCTATACACCCATGCTCTTTTCAGAGAAGGGGGTATTTCTTATAAGACCAGTCTCTTATCTGGCACTATCCTGGTATCTTCTGATACATCTATTTGTCCAGGATATCCTCTAATAAATAACATCTAAACCTCTTATCACAAAGTGTGGTCCTGTCCGGGATTACATTTCCACCATACCCTGGGGCTTTTACTGTGGGGAATAATAGATAAATGCATATAAAATACAATTAAACAACTTGTAGAGAAATTGGATGAGCTGTCATTGCCTATAGTTAATTAAATTAGTAATATTTGCTAATTTATGATATAAGTTGTTAATAATTTGTGTACAAGTGAGAGAATGGCAGACTTGGCCAAATTTAGATCTGCTACAGTGCAGACGGCAAAAGACCTTGGTATGAGTGGGGACACTCTGATTCAGTATGTTACTACTGAATGTGATAAATTTATCGATAGGGAAGATAGGAGGTTAGCTGAAGAGAAAAGATTACAATTAGAAACAGATAAAGAAGAGAAAAGATTACAATTAGAAGCAGATAAAGAAGAGAAAAGATTAAAATTAGAAGCAGATAAAGAAGTTAGGAAATTAGAAGCTGATAGGGAAGCTGAGGTTAAAAGGTTACAATTAGAGGCTGATAGGGAGGTTAGGCAAATGGAGGCTGCTAAAGAGGAAAAAAGATTGCAAATGGTGGCTGCTAAAGAGGAAAAAAGATTGCAAATGGAGGCAGAGGAAAAACGTTTGCAAAGAGAACATGAGTTGAGGCTGAAAGAAATGGAACTTCAAGGACATGTTACCGATTATGGAAGCAGCCCAACTACCTCTGATAATAGTGCCAGTCAGGGAGCCTCAAACTCAGCCATGAACTTTTATTTAGATCCTTTTGTAGAGAAAGACGATGATATCGAGTCCTATCTCAGTAGGTATGAAAGGCTAGCTAGTAAATATGGGCTAGAGACAAAAATGGAGTCTAAAACTATCACAAGGGTTGAGGGGAACTTCCTATGAAGTTTTCTCTAAATTAAGCAGAGAAGATCAGGAAAACTATGACCTCCTAAAACAAGCATTGTTAGTCAGATATGAAAAGAATGCTGAATTTTATAGAAAAAAATTTAGAAATAGTAAGCTGCTGTCTGGAGAAACCTACCACCAGTTCTCTGCAAGACTAGAAACCTATTTGGAGAAATGGACTGCTCTGGGGAAAACCCAAGACTTAAATGAAATTATTATGATGGAGCAGTTAAGAGAGTCCATGGCTCCAGACTTGAGAAAATTTATCATGGAACAAGGTGCAGAGAGGTTGGGGGAGATTCTCAATGTTGCTGAGAGATATCAGGCAGCCCAGTCAGAAGTGGCTGGAGTTAAAAAGAAGCAAGCAGAGAGTAAAAAACCCACAAAACCAGAATAAGTTTGATAATAGAGATCAACCCCATAGATTTAAACAAAGCTATGATAGGCCTAGATTTGATCCTAGAGACAGAAACCCTCAAGTAAATGAAAAGAAACCCTACAGACCAGAAGGAAAATGGTGTAAAATTTGCAACTTCTTGTAAAGTCCGCCATTGACGACAAAGCTTCCATACCAAGCTGACATTATTGAAAGAGACAGAGGGACAAGCCTTTGCCTTCTGCACTGCAAGCTTAGTGCTATAGCCTTTACTGTCGGGTCGCTTGTGTGTGTGAATATTCTTTACTTGAGGGTAAGATAGATAATTTTGTTTGCATAATTTATTAAACCTGTAAGTAACAGGCTATTGTGTGTCATATTTATTCGATACTGCAGCTGGGAAATGTGATGTCACGAGGACCTAAGTAGGAATGTGCCTAGAGCAGGCTTATTCGGAGTGATATTGTGTAAAATGTTTGCCAATTGGCCTTACAAATTTGCGACTGTAAGTGCAGTATTAATGAATTGATATTGTCTTTTAGAATAACACACTGTTCACATAACATGTGAAAACATATAGGGAATGTTCGAATGAAGTAATCAACAGGTCACAAGCTATATTGTACCAACCATTACTATTGTATGGAAGACAAACAGGAAGGAGGGACATTAACGTAGAATCAATACTGAAGAAGACTGATTACACCAAGCTGAGTGTAGACAACAGAATTTAAGGTCTGGTGCAACTTGTTAGCACAAGTGGCTGACATAGGTAGGTATTAATACAGTTTAGAGGTGAAATTGATAGAGGCAGATGTTACATAGAAGGGATTGTCCTTCTTATTTCAGGTTGTATTACTGTCACAGTGTGATTAACACAGCTGTGGACTGGCGGTGCTCCGCTGGGGGCGGGTACATAATGTCAGTCGGGTGTGAGAGGTGTTCTCATACACATAACGTAACAACACGAAACTGCGAGGTCAGCAGGTCAGGGTTGAACGCAAGGGGCGTTCTGATTGGGCAGTGAAGAAGAGAGGGGAGAGCGAGCGAGGAGGTTTTGAGGTGATGATGGCCGACTCGTATTGTCGAATGCAAGAGGATTTTTAGTTGTGAGAAGATAAGGCATTCGGTTATCTGAGATTTTCATCAATGTGTTACACTTCGCTAACTACATATATTGTTGTGATTTTGTGGTGATAATTATTTGAATACATTAGACAGAGTTGGGAACATTGCTAGTGTTCGTTATTATGTGAATGTGTTCCACTCCACCCCTCTGTCTCTCATGTGTAGTATTTCGAGGACTAAGGCATATGTGTATTTAATACAAAATACCCTGTGTCAGGTGGGGAGCTCGTATTTGGGTCCTCAAATTTGATTTTCTTGTCATATTCTGCTTTAAAATATGAAGTGTAAATTTGCCACTGTGTTCCCTTCTCTTGATATTTATGTCGCCAGGTCAGAAATCTATTGTAGGTCACATACACTGTATACCTGTTTTTTCAGTCACGTAGTTGTCAGGTATTTTTTTTTTTTTTTTGAATAGTGAGTCACGGGTCACGGAGTAGCGATGCACAGTGACGTGGGGGATTTATTATGAACAGTACGCTGTGTCAGAGCTAACAAAATGTCAGGGCGACATTGAGCACTCTGGTTAAGAAAGCGACGCCAACGTTTGCGGTGTGAACCAGGTTGTGGCAGGGTCGTTGACATTCATTTTGTTGTCTGCGGGGCTGAGAGGACGAATATGTTGCTGCTAGTACAGGTTGGGCGAACAAGTTGATGGCAGCCTTGGTAGCATTCATTTCAGCGTCTGACTAGTCAAGACTAGAGGCCGCTGCAGCGCCGTTTGAAAGCCAACAGTGGGACAGTGTTGCCACTACACAGTGTTTACTGGCTCAGGAGGCGAAGTACCTTTAGAAATCAAGTGGTTGAGTCTTCTTGTGGAACGGGGTGCATGCCGAACACGGGAACTGGTGCATTACAGTATCAACATTTTACACACGGTCATTACGGAGGTTGCCAGAAGCTGAACAGTACTAGATTTACGTTACGATCTTTGCCTTATACAAAACACTGCAGTCCATCATCATAAACTGTACTGAACTTTTTCTCACGTAGAAGGCTGCACTACACTTTTGCAAACGGTGATAACTTTCATGAACTCGTGAGATGTTATTGGAGTGGAGCTGGCAAATCCTCGCCTTGGACTGACGACGAGCTAGTATACAGTTGTGGTATAACTTTGATGCGTGTGGTCGAACCTTTTGCTTGACATCCCTGTGATATTTCAGTGAAGACAAGGCACTATCTGGTGACAAGCGTGGACTTCGTGCCTTACTCAGGGGTCACCCTAATGGACAATATTTGTAACTTTACGTAACTTTGTAACGTGTCGTTCGTTGTGTTGACCATTGGATCATTAGTGACTAAGGTGCTGTAGATATCAACGTCATCATCAGGAACCCAGACCTGCGGAGATCATCAATTTAATTGATTTATAGTTAATTTTTTAATGTTGTATTATTACTATTATTATATATTATTGGACAATTATTTTTCTTTTAGTACCTTTCTACTTTATAATATTATATAATTAGTAATCATTCTCCTGTGACCTCTTTTCCATTTGGTTGGTGAGTACGTCATCCAACTGGTGTGGTGTTGCAACATACTACCTTTGGTCACTTCATTGTCTATTGTAGGTTTTTGTTGTGTCTTCGTAGAAGTATAATTTTGGTGTCATTTGGTTGTTGTGTGGGTTTAGGATTTTCTCTTTTGCATTGCGGAAAGAGATTATGCTAAACTGTTCTTTAGGACTGTTGCTAGGTGAATTGTGTGCCCGAGCACGGGCACATAGAGCTGACCCTATTGGCTGCCCTGCATAATTCACGTTGCACATTTTAGTGTATTAGTGGTGCAGGTCTGGTTTGTTTGCACGGTGTCATATGTGTAATAGTGTCTCTTTGTCATGTTTAATTGGAGTATTCTCTTGTATTCTTCTTACTATCATGTACATACGTTAATTTCCCAAACTCTTGTTTTCATTTGTTAACAGCTACGGTTTATAATTAGACATCTGCTGCTGTCTGAGGATTTTTTTTCCTTATTCCACCGTACTGTTGTGTTCGTTCGTGTAGTAAGGTCGTCTTGATCATCTTCATTATTGTCATCATTGTTTGTATCTATGTTTGTTTTGTTGTAGTGAAGTGTATCTCAATTTCAATTCCAGTACTGATGGCATAAGAGTAGGTTGTGGATTTTTGCTTGTGTAGACGTAGTTTTCTGGTTTGGTTGAGAATCTCATGTATGTTTATGCAATTAATTGTATTGCAGTGGGTTTTAGTTTCACTGCTTAAATATTATGGGTGTCATGGGTACAGTAAATTATGCTGTTGAATAACTTCACACCATTATACTGAATACACCTATTTGATTGGTACAGTCAGTATTTCTGACTAGGCATTACATATAATTTTGATCCTTTTTTTTAAAGTACAATATCTGATAATTTGCCAGTGGGGAATACTGAAGGCATTTTTTTTTGTACACTGAGTACTGCTTTAAGAAATTTTAATTTAATTACATTACATTACGATGGCTAGCCTCTTAGAATTTGTTGAGGTTGGTAAAGAGCTATCATTAACAGGCCCTGCTCTACAGGAATGGGCAGAAAAAAATGGAAAGAAAAACAGGAAAATGATAGAATGGAACGGTGTGAGGAGAGAGAATTCCAGAAATTGAAGATTGAAGCTGATAAATTGAAGATTGAAGCTGGTAAATTGAAGATAGAAGCAGAGAAAGAGATGAAGAAGATAGAAGCAGAGAAAGAGATGAAGAAGATAGAAGCAGAGAAAGAGTTGAAGAAAATTGAAGCTGACAGAGAAATAAATCTAAAGAAGCTAGATAATGAGTCCAGGAAGCAGGATTCAGGTGGGAAAGAATTCTCACGTCCCTATAGACTACGGTTACCCAATTTTAATCAAGATTTGGACAGTATGGACGTGTATTTGGAACGTTTTGAAGCAGAAGTTTTGGCTTGGAAGATAAAGAAGGAGGAATGGCCTGTTCTGCTGGGAAACTTGCTTTCAGGATCTGCGTTAGAAACTGTGTATAGTATCCCTTTAGCCGACAGAGCAAATTATGACATAGTCAAGGAGAGGTTGTTAAGGAAATTTCGTCTAACGGCGGAAGGGTATCGGGCTCGTTTCCGAGACGTGAGAGCAAGCGTCAATCAGGATTTTGAGGATTTCATTTCGAAAATTACTCAGCTATTAAATCGATGGATTGAGATGGAAGGGATTACTAAAGACTTTGATGGGCTTTTCGACCTTATGTTACGGGACAAGGTATTGTCATCGTGTTCATCTGAGCTTATTGCGTTTTTCCAAGAACGCAAGCCCAAAAACATCGGTACGATGTCAGAATTAGGACACCAATACGTGACCGCGCATCCAGGAAAGGTCATACACAGGGAGAGTATCTCTGAGACGTTCTCATCGAGTATAGGAAAGATTACTAGAAAACCTTACAATCAACATAGATCGAAGAGTGCCGATAGATTTGGCCCCAGAAGATTTAATTATGATAGACCCTACTTTCGAGGAGACAGATCTCCTGCACGGTATGACAATTATCGGGACCATAGATCACCGAGGAAGAAATTTAACTATCAATCTGATAGAAATCAATACAGATATACTGGAGACAGACAGGATAGGTACCCGTGGAATCAGATCCAGATAGATGCGCCAAACGAGCAGGAACAAAGACGATTTCGCAAAAGCTCAGTTTACCAAAGAAACAAATCCTTTGAGAAAAAGGAGTCAGACCGAGTAGTCAGACACTCTCCAAACAATAGTCCGAAAAAGGATAGCAATACTCAGCTACACTGTAGTCTTTGTAATGGAACAGGACATTTGGCAAAGGTCTGTGCTAATAATTCAGAACGAGCGAATTCGGCTTGCATATTAGAAACCTTTAACAATGAGAATTGCGAAGGGTGTAGGCCATTATTTGAACCAGACGGTAAGCATATGCTTATTGGTGGTCACACTCTGCCTTGTCTCTCTTCTCTTGAAGAAAATGGTCATTTGGAATTGCATCCAGGATTTGTGCAAAAGCAGGAAGTGTCTGTGTTGAGAGACACGGGCTGCACAACTATAGGAGTGCGTAGATCCTGCATTGACTACTCATGCTTGATAGGTAAGACAGCAAGATGTGTCACTTTCGGGGGTAACATTGAGTATTACCCTCTTGCCATTATTGAGGTAGACACACCCTTCATATCTGGTAGAGTACAGGCCTGTGTACTCGAAGCACCGATAGCGGATTTGATTGTGGGTAATGTGCAAGGTGTGCAGGAATGTACTCAGATGGACATTAGGAAATGGAGGGACAATCGTGTGCTTAGGGCCAATGCGGTGATTACTAGGGCGCAGTCAAAGGCAGATGACTCATTAAAAGCGACGCATCATGAAGCTAAGACATCGGAATTGGTCACTGGAAGTCAGGATACACAGGTGTCGGACTTTATCCAGCACCAACGGTCAGACGGATCATTGCGTAAATTTTACAACTTTGCCGAGAGAGGTGATGTAAAGTGCACGAAGCTGGCCAGACATTGGTTCGAGCTCAAGAATAATGTTCTCACTAGGTGTTTCGCTAAGGGAGTACAAACTCAGCGCCAAGTGGTTGTACCGTGTAGTTTTAGAGCAAAAGTGTTAGAGGTTGCACATGACTCCCCTTTCGCGGGACACATGGGTGTGGCTAGAACGCGCCAGAGGGTGCTGTCACAATTCTATTGGCCATTGTTTAGCAAGGACATTAAACTATACTGTAGGTCCTGTAAGATATGCCAACAGATGAGGCATAAAGGCAGAACTCCCAAAGCTCCAGTGCAGGTTACGGACTTGTCAGTACGACCTTTCCAGAAAGTAGCGATTGACATTATAGGCCCCCTCTCGGTCACTTCAGACAGGGAATATCGTTTCATTTTAACGATGGTAGATTTGTGCACCAGGTGGCCGGAGGCGGTACCGATGAAGAGTATTACTTCACAAGCAGTCGCAGAGGCTTTGCAGATGTTGTTTTGCAGGTTTGGTTTTCCGGAAGAGATATTATCGGATAGGGGCCGTCGGTTCATTTCGAAGGAGATGTCAGAAATCACTGGGCTGTTGGGTATTGCCCAAACATTCACGAGTCCATATCACCCTCAGTCAAACGGAGTTTGCGAGCGTTTTAACGGTGCGTTAAAACACATGCTGGCAAAAGTGACCGCAGAATCTCCACAAGAATGGGATAGATTACTCCCAGCGGTCCTGTTTGCCTATAGGGAGGCTCCCCAAGAGAGTACAGGATTTTCCCCTTTCGAATTACTGTATGGGAAAACCCAAGGGGGCCGATTCACATATTGAAGGATTTATTAACTGGAAAATGTGCAAATAGCACCTCAGTTACGAGTTATGAGTATGTAGTGAGCCTCAGAGAACGTATTGTAAAATCTTGTTTGGTGGCACGTGATTGTTTGGCGGGGTCGTATCGGAAGTACGCAAATCGGAACTCCAAACTAGTATCCCTGGTTCCAGGTGAGGAAGTTTGGCTACTTTTACCAGCTAAAGAGGATCGCTTGAGCACTACGTGGCAAGGACCATTCAAGGTGGTTAAAAAAATGACAGATGTCGATTACCTAATTTCGGTCCGAAATAAGGAGAAGGTATTTCATGTGAATATGCTGAGGCCATATGTAGAACGACCTGAGTCATTGAAATCAGTCACAAGGGAAGCACAGACTGAAGCAACAGTGGCATGTACGGCAGTCATTGATGACACGGGAGATGAAAAAGGTGAAGGGAATATCCAGTTATCCCTCGTACCCCTGGTTCCTTCGGAGTCATGGAATATGGTGCGAATCGGGGATGACCTAACAGTAGAACAAAAGTCGGAAGTACAGATTATATTAGCGGAGTTTAAGGATGTCCTCACAGATCTGCCAGGACGGACAGACCTGATTTGGCATGATATCACTCTGACATGTGATCAGCCTATTAGGGTAAAACCGTATCCATTGCCCATGCATTTCAAATCAGCTGTCGAGAGAGAAATTGGTGACATACAACGACTGGGGATCATTTCTCCGTCTGATTCACCATATTCTTTTCCAATGGTTGTGGTTCGCAAGAAGAACGCATCTCTTCGTATATGCATTGACTTTCGGAGATAGAACAGCATCACCGTCGTTGACGCTGAACCAATACCTAATCAGGAAGATCTGTTAACACAACTCACCCACGCTACATATTTCAGCAAACTCGATCTGTCTAGAGGCTATTGGCAGGTACCCCTCGCGGAGGCTGCGAAACCTCTTACGGCATTTAGCACCCCCAAAGGATTGTTTCAGTTCAATATCATGTGCTTTGGCTTAGTGAACGCGCCCACCACATTTGTGAGGATGATGAGAAGATTGTTAGGACATCGATCGGATATTATTACATATATCGACGATATATGTTTATTTCATGAGTCATGGGAGGATCACATGATGGGGTTATTGATAAAGTAAGGTGTTGTTTGCTCCACTGTAGTGTACACAAACCAGTGCTACAATCCCAGCAATCAGTGGTGTTAATGATGGGTGTGTGCTGGAAGACAAAGGTCAGCATCAACGGTTGATAAACTCTTAATACAAGACCCTTGCCCTGAGCAAGAGACATGCTGGGAAATCTGAAGCTCGCTCGAACATCACCAGAATTAAATACTGTTTTGTTGTGTTGCTCGTGGTTCGAGTATGGAATGTCAACTTGACCTACGCAGTGATGTGTAGACATGGATTGAGTGTATAATGTGCGAATGATAATAAGGGTTCGTGGTGTTGACAAATGTTCTTTTCTCACACTCATGTATGGCTGGAAGTCATCGACACCAACGACTGTGTACCTTTACTAAAGTTTAATTGGACGTACACACTCGACAGCACAGATAGTGACAAATCACAGGTTGGCATAATACATCATGGTACAGTGGATAACTGGTCTTGCAATGTTATGTTACATGGGCACTCATGTAGAATAATATTATAATGGACTGTCAGTAGCCAAGCATTCAGTATTGCCCATATATATATCAACTGACTTCACTGACAAAGCACGTCAGATTATAAACAATATCCAGATGGCTTCTACCTAATCTCGTCTAGCGAAGATTCTTTAACATAAGGTTCAGCACAGTTTTTTTATATAATAATATTGAACCGCTAGCAATGGGTTCTCATGTGTAGCAGTGATCTCTGGACTAATCAAGCGATAATACGGGCATCCCTTTTCTCTTCTTGAAAGTCACTACATGTTTTGGTTCCAAGATGGCTTCACTCGTGAGCTGTCACTCACGTTTGGATACAGATAATGAATCTGTCCTAAAGTTAGTCATTCATTAAACATTTCATTGCTCTGTAGATTTGATCATGAACAATTGACTGCATTCTACAGGATATAGTGCTGTTAGGAATCGAAGTCGTTTCCATCGAGTCAAATATATTCTCTTAGACATTCAAATCGTACGTATCGAAAATGGTGGCTTCGATCGAGAGTTCATAAGAGTATCTATTATTACCTTGGTATCAGAAATATGATTCTGCCATTCCTTGGCAATACAAACAAAACACTGGGGTAAAGCATACACGATAGGTCTAGACGACTATCACTTTCCCCACAAATACTGAGATCACTTTTTCCCCGGCGACAAGCCGACATAGAAAACACAGTCCCTATCAGGACGAAGCCAAATCACACCACACTCTAGCGACACATCCGCCGAATAGCCTTTGACCTCTCTAGAGACAACAGAACATATAGTTCGACTTAGATATGTAATGATATACAGATATAAGACAGACTCGTCCTACTCAGACAAACAATACACATAAATTCAGGCCATAGATATTCTGAAGCAAGAACAATCTATTATTACCCAAACAATGAATAAATCGCAGAAAACTGGATTTATCCGCGGAGTTCGATCGAAAGAGCCGACACAACTTTCAAGGGAAGTAACTCAATAATGACTTTTCCTTAAGCACTATTTTGTTTACAAAATATTTGCGAACATAACAAGTATACCAATGTATAATATTGTAAGATATCAAAGACTGCACGTAACAGTCTTACCACACCTCCCGGGAAAAAAAAAATGGAACATTTTTTTTTTTTTTGAAATACATCTAGGAACAACGTACAATAGGCTCACAACGCATGAATAATGCGCAGATGAAAATATCAGGAATACCTATAACGCCTAATATGAGGCTAAGTCGACTTATGGAGCGACTGGTGAGAATGTGTCTCATAAACTGAGAGAAATTATTTCTCTACAAGTATATTTTTCCAGGAAGGTGTCATCAAAGTATAATACAATTCTGGCAATTACACAATGCCTAAAAAATTCATATCATCATTTCGTATTAGATATCTTAAATTTATGATTTATGAAGAAAAAATCATCAAAGCACAGCGGTGAATAAACATCAATGAACCGCTATGTAGTGATACAATCATTATATTATTAAATTACAAATGTGTATCTATCATGATATAGAAAAGGAACTACTATAGAACTAGACATATCAAGAAGTCTAAGCCCTAATAGTTATGTGGAATCATGTGGGCATCTTGACAGAATGTCTGCCATCACATTATCTGATCCACGAATAGCTCGCACAGAGAAATGAAAAGGTTGAAGAGCAATTGCATATCGAGTAGACCTCGAGCTCTTCAAATTCTTACTCTGTATAGCAGTAAGAGCTTTTTGGTCGGTTTCTACTATGAAATGTGCGCCTAGAAGGAATCTCTGTAGTTTGAGGATCGACCAAACCATAGCTAATAGCTCACGGTCTAAAACCGAATAATTCCTTTCTGCCGCATTAAGTTTTCTGGAAATATACATTACAGGATGCAGAGTTCCAGAGTACTCTTGCATTAGTGCCGCTCCAATCCCAGTGGATGAAGCGTCACTACGAAGAACGAATGTCTTATCTTTAGTGGGTAGCACTAAAATAGGTGGTGTTGAAAACAATGTTTTAATCTTATCCAGAGAGCATTGGCATTCCTGAGACCAGTGGACCACATTAGGCGAACCTTTCTTTAGAAGTGTTGAGAGAGGTGCCATGATAGAGGATAGATTCTGAATGAATCTGCCATAAAATTGAATAAGACCTAACAGACTTCTCACCTGTTTTTTAGTCTTAGGGATTGAGATGTTAAGTATCTTACTAGTATTATGGTCCTCTGTCTTTAGGAAACCATGACCAACTCGGTGGCCTAGGAAAGAAATTTCGCTAAAACCAATATAGGCTTTAGAGGGTTTCGCTGTCAGGTTGTGCTCACGCAAAGTAGACAGCAATTCATCTAACCCTGAATAGTGATCTTCCCAAGTATCGCTGAAAAGACAGATGTCGTCTAGATATGCAATGACATCTGACCGATAAGATAGGATTCGGCGCATCATGCGTACGAATGTAGCTGGTGCGTTCATAAGACCGAAAGGCATAAAATTCCATTGGAACAAACCTCTAGGTGTTGAAAAAGCCGTGAGAGGTTTGGCGCGTTCAGATAAAGGAACTTGCCAATATCCTTTAGACAAATCAAGTTTAGTGAAAAAATGAGATTTGGAGAGTCGAGTAAGTAGCTCTTCCAGTAAAGGCATAGGTTCGGCATCGAACTTCGTTACTTGATTCAATTTTCGATAGTCAACGCAAAGACGTATGTTATTGTCTTTTTTACGCACAATAACCATCGGCGAAGAATATGCAGAGGTGGATGGTTCGATTATTTTCAAATCTATCATCTCATCCAACTCTTTCTCGACCTGTGCTTGAAAATGTATAGGTATAGGATAAGGTCTAACCCTAATAGGAGTATGGTCAGTTAGAACAATGTCATGTTCAATGACATTCGTTTGTCCAGGGATGTCAGTGAGTACATCCTGAAATGTTTGCAACATAGTTGAAACTTGTCGCTGTTCTCCTAGAGACAAATCAGGAGAGACAGTAACGTTCTTCCATGATTCACTAGAATGAAGTGGGATCATTGGAAGAGGAAGATTTACATCTGAAAAACTTGTTTCCTCATCCTGTATCACGGACAGTGATGAGTAATGACCATGTGGTACTGGAGAATTGTCCGTTGCTTGGAAAATGGGTTGCAAATAATCCGGACGTTCATGGAATTCAGTAAGCATATTGATGTGGAAGGTTTTATGCTTCCCATCAATATCGACAATATAGTCGACATCGGAAATTTTCGATATTATATCGTACGGACCTTTCCAAGAAATAAGTAATCTGTTTTCCCTACAAGGTAGTAATACAAATGCTTTGTCACCAGGACAAAGTTGTCGTAAGCATCTCTTCTTATTGGCAAATTGCCTTGCCTTCTGTTTCGCAAATTCAGAAGAAGAAGTTGCTAATTTGCATGCTTCGATAATTTTTTGTCTCAACGCGATGACATATTCGTAGGATGACTTTGTGTCATCGTCAATATTGTCAGATGTTATGAGATCGTGAAGCAACGACATAGGGCCACGCGGACGCGCGCCAAAGACGAGTTCAAAGGGAGAAAATCCCGTATGTTCATTGGGTACCTCTCTGTAAGCGAAGAGGGCCGCAGGTAAAACTCTGTCCCAGTCTTGAGGATGATCCTCAGTTATCTTCCCCAGTAAGTTTTTAAGTGTTCTATTAAGGCGTTCGACCATACCATTAGACATTGGATGGTAGATACTACTTAAAGATCTATCTATCTGCAGAGTAGACATTACTTGAGACATGGTATCTGATATTAGTTGGGTGCCATGGTCTGACAATATCTCTCCGGGGAACCCCAGACGAGAAAATATAAGCCAAAGAGCATCTGCAATATCAGCAGTAGTAATGCTCTTCAGAGGAATAGCCTCTGGCCAACGTGTGCACATATCAACACACGTCAAGATAAACTGATGTCCTCTGGCAGACTTGATCTTAAATGGACCAATAATGTCTATGGCCATTTTTTGAAACGGCCGAATAGGAATGTCCGCCGCCTGAATGGGTGCAGCATGCCGTGGACCTTTGGATTTAACTTCCTGACATACTTTACAAGATCGACAATAAATCCGTATGTCCTTGTTTACCAATGGCCAAAAGAAAGCCGCAAGGACTCTTGACTTAGTACGGGAAAAACCCATGTGTCCAGCACACTGAGAGTCGTGAGCGTGCTGCAAAATTTTAACTCTCAAATTCTTGGGAACCAGGATTTGAGAATGACTTGACGTAATGGAGTCTTGAACCATACGTACAAGTACGCCATTCTTCTTTGTAATCCACGATTTACGACTTGTGTCTTTATTCGGATCACCTTTAGTTGCAAGAATGAAGAATTTCTTCAGAGTGGGATCATCTTCTTGCTGTTTTATAAACGAGTCACGAGAAATTACCAAGGGATTATCTTGGTTATGCACTTCATTATCTTCAGTAGATGAAGTTTGAGGCATATTAAGAGCCTGAGCTCTAGTGACTACAGCGTTAGCAATCTGCATGTTTTGCCTTTCCCACGTGGAAATTTGTTGCGGAGTGCATTCTTTGACTCCATGAATGCGACCGATGATGAGGTCAGCGATCGGATTCGGAAGAAGACATGCGTGTACATCTCCTGTAAAGAAAGGAGTAGCAATCCTAATGATAGCAGTAGAGTATTTCTCTAATGTGCCGCCAAATGTTACACATTTGACTACTTGTCCAGTGGCACGGGAAGGATCTACGAGTGACTGCCTAACACCAATTGTGGTGCATCCAGAATCAAATAGCACAGAGACTGGATTGTTATTCACTAAACCCTTATGTAAGACAAGAGAACCTCTTCCATCATGCGCGACTGATGCCGGAAGAGCAGGAAGAGGATGGCCACAGCTTAAAGTAGACACTGTGGTTGGCTCAAATAACGTTTTGCATTGGGGGCACTGAGATGCTCTCCCAAAATCAAAAGCGGCACATGCCATATTACTAGCATCATTATTATCTTTACTCTGTTTATAGGCTTCATGGGACTCTTGTTGTGCAGAGTTTGCCTGAAAATGTGGTTTATGTCTTTTGTATTGAGATCTACCTCGGTTATTATCACCTCTGTAGTTATTGTTACCTCTATTGTAACCCCTATTTGGGTTTGAGTCATAGTTCCCTTGGTTACCATTATCATATTCATTATAATGAGTATCTCTGTAATTATGATCTTGTTGACTCCAAGACGGATAACCCTGATAGTTTCTATAATTACTTCCTCTACGGAAATTCCTATAATTATGACCACCCCTGTGTCGAGAGCTATCAGCTCGTCTCCAGTTCTTTGAAGAAGAACCCTGAAATGATTGGTTACCTTGGTTTTGATAACTATTATGGTTACCTTTTTTATCAAATCTGTTTTGAGGTCCCTGAAATCTGTGTGAATAATTGGGATTGTATGGTGTTGCTGAAGCAACTGGCATACTCTCCTTAATCTTAGTGTTGCCAAAAGTCACGTCGGGGTGTGCAGTGACATATTGGGAACAATATTCTTCCATTTCTTTTAGAGATTTGGGTTTACGCTCATGTATAAATTCAAGGAAAGGTTTGTTCACACATGACATAATCTTATCTCTGAGCAACAAATCCATAAGTCCTTCATACGTTTTTTCTGTTTTGGAAAGCTCAATCCAACGATCAACTGTGAGACGTGCCTTTGCAGTGAATTCTGAGAATTCTACACCCGTCTCAGGCACCATCGTTTTAAATAAAAGGCGATAGCCTTCCTCACTTAGCTGATATTTTTTTATCAAAGCCGCCCTAATGACATCATAATTATCCTTATCTGCTTCTCCTACAAGGCATAATCTAGTCAAAGATTCACCTTTCAAGTTTTCTGATAATTGATTAGCGTATTGTGATTTATCCACATTATGTGTACGACAAGAACGTTCAAATCTATCCAGCCAGAATGTAATATCGTCACTGGACTGATTGAACGGTGGAACCTTAACCTTGTAAGTAGAAGGTTTACCATTACCACTAGATGCCTGATTAACATTACTCATACTTGTCAATCTCAATTTCTCTAACTCAAATTCATGTTCTCTTATTGCTTTTTTCTCTTCAGCATCTAATCTTTTTTGTTCAGCCTCCCTGTCTAATCTTTTTTGTTCAGCTTCCCTGTCTAATCTTTTTTGTTCAGCTTCCCTGTCTAATCTTTTTTGTTCAGCTTCACTGTCTAATCTTTTTTGTTCAGCTTCCCTGTCTAATCTTTTTTGTTCAGCTTCACTGTCTAATCTTTTTTGTTCAGCTTCACTGTCTAATCTTTTTTGTTCAGCAGCAGCTTCTCTTTCTAATTTTTTTTGTTCAGCTTCAAATCTCCTTTCCTCCACCTGCATCTGCAATTTCTTTTGTTCAGCAGCAGCCTCAGCTTCTCTTTCTAATCTTTTCTCTTCAGCCATAGTTTTTCTTTCTTCTGCAGCTAATGCTTTGTCATATTGAGCAACAGCCCATTGTTCTAATTGTTGACCAGTCTTATCAAGGGCTTTCCCTTGTGTAATGAAGTATTCTAATGTAGACATGATGTCTAACAATAATACTAATCACCTGAACCAATAATAATACCACAAGTTCTTAATGACTTGATTAATCAGTATACTATCCCAATATCTGTGGGTCACAAGCCTTAATAAGGTCTTGTATAATAGTAATAATAATCAGGTACTGGTTTATACCATAATCCAAGTGCAGTGCACAGGCAATTGTGTCTTATGAAATATACCTATATAAAACATATGTCAACCAACAGAATACATAAAGTACAAATAGGACTGACAATACAAGAACGTTTGCAGAAATCAAAATAAATCAAATAGGGAAATCAATGAAAATAATCACTGAATCTGCAAAGAATAACAACACAAATGACGTCACAATATATGAATATAAATTGTGAATAGAACTGAAAGATAGAAAAGGTTAGACCAACAAATTACAAACAAATCAAAACAAAACTAAAGAACAAAGAAATATTACAAAAATAACAATAATTACAGACTTCACAGCTAACACAAAAGCAACAGTTGTCGCAGCAAATTTTCAATCAAGAAAATTGCACCTATAGAAAACGCCCACAACGGACCCTCTATGACGTGGGATATTCTGTTGTGAGGACGCCGCCCAACCTTAAACACAACCCGCTGACATAGAAACTAACATACTATACAAACAAATAACATGTAAACATAAATATATATAAATTATGTGTATGATAGTATGTGTTGCAAAATAGGCTCAGTCTTACAGTAATGGCAAAGTTATTTTTATGAAAACAAACAAACTGCCACTTTATTCAATTAAACATTCTGGCCTTAAATATTAAAGTTCATCTACAGAAAAACAAGAAGATCCATCGATGAAAATAGGACTTCTTAGTTCACTAATACTGTCTTCCTGTTAATATTGACAAGAATTGATCCAACTGTTCTGTGAAACTCTGTAATGTCTAATGTAAAAATGTCAACAACGCTGACCTACATACTGCATTCACTTGACAGGTCACGTGACGAAGTGTTGACAAATAGCAAACCAATACTGCAAGTGTGTCGTATCAGCCACAGGAAACGGTCTGGTATCGGTAATCTGTTGACTTCTGAACTTCTGCGAGGTCAAACCCAGAAAGCTGGTCCACCAGTTGATAAAGTAAGGTGTTGTTTGCTCCACTGTAGTGTACACAAACCAGTGCTACAATCCCAGCAATCAGTGGTGTTAATGATGGGTGTGTGCTGGAAGACAAAGGTCAGCATCAACGGTTGATAAACTCTTAATACAAGACCCTTGCCCTGAGCAAGAGACATGCTGGGAAATCTGAAGCTCGCTCGAACATCACCAGAATTAAATACTGTTTTGTTGTGTTGCTCGTGGTTCGAGTATGGAATGTCAACTTGACCTACGCAGTGATGTGTAGACATGGATTGAGTGTATAATGTGCGAATGATAATAAGGGTTCGTGGTGTTGACAAATGTTCTTTTCTCACACTCATGTATGGCTGGAAGTCATCGACACCAACGACTGTGTACCTTTACTAAAGTTTAATTGGACGTACACACTCGACAGCACAGATAGTGACAAATCACAGGTTGGCATAATACATCATGGTACAGTGGATAACTGGTCTTGCAATGTTATGTTACATGGGCACTCATGTAGAATAATATTATAATGGCCTGTCGGTAGCCAAGCATTCAGTATTGCCCATATATATATCAACTGACTTCACTGACAAAGCACGTCAGATTATAAACAATATCCAAGATGGCTTCTACCTCATCTCGTCTAGCGAAGATTCTTTAACATAAGGTTCAGCACAGTTTTTTTATATAATAATATTGAACCGCTAGCAATGGGTTCTCATGTGTAGCAGTGATCTCTGGACTAATCAAGCGATAATACGGGCATCCCCACCTTGGTATCAGAAATATGATTCTGCCATTCCTTGGCAATACAACTAAACACTGGGGTAAAGCATACACGATAGGTCTAGACGACTATCACTTTCCCCACAAGTACTGAGATCACTTTTTCCCCGGCGACAAGCCGACATAGAAAACACAGTCCCTATCAGGACGAAGCCAAATCACACCACACTCTAGCGACACATCCGCCGAATAGCCTTTGACCTCTCTAGAGACAACAGAACATATAGTTCGACTTAGATATGTAAAGATATACAGATATAAGACAGACTCGTCCTACTCAGACAAACAATACACATAAATTCAGGCCATAGATATTCTGAAGCAAGAACAATCTATTACTACCCAAACGAAGAATAAATCGCAGAAAACTGGATTTATCCGCGGAGTTCGATTGAAAGAGCCGACACAACTTTCAAGGGAAGTAACTCAATAATGACTTTTCCTTAAGCACTATTTTGTTTACAAAATATTTGCGAACATAACAAGTATACCAATGTATAATATTGTAAGATATCAAAGACTGCACGTAACAGTTATCTTCCCTATTGCGGGTCTAAGGCAGCATAATTTGACGGCAGAGCCGAGTAAAGTTTGCATCGGTTTTAAAGAGTTAAGTTTCTTAGGACATACTGTAGGTCATAATCACCTGAAACCGGAAGATGTGACAGTCACAAAGATTTTACAGTTGCAGGCTGTTAAGGTATGTCCGCCCGTTCGTTTATTCCAGTGTATTAAAAGAGGTTGTCTGCATTTGATATATGTATACCATCATTATTCCCATAGGTGTCTATATGAATGTTAGATCATTTTTATACAACAAAAGTGTCACGCGAATGCTTTGTTCGTGGGTATGCCAAAAACTGCACTGTATCGCCCCTGTATTATTTATGCAGTGTTCTCTCTCAAGGAATAACGAATTTGTAAGGTCTCAGATATGTCCAACAGCTCAAAGATAACCAGGTAGGAAGCAAATACTGGTCCGGTAAAATAACAACGAAGTTTATTGAAAACTCATGATCAATGAGACATGATGAGCCGTCATTAGTTAATGTCATTCTGTCTATTCGTAACCTCGTTTTATACTCCTTGACGGTGATACATTGTTGCTTCTCCGTCCCAATCCATCTATACATCTCCATGGATTGATTATATCCGTGCCCTTCACCCGTAATTTCTTTTCCAAACTCATATAACTTCAATAACATGAATTTCCCCAAAAGTCAGTACACATTAGCGACAGAGCAGGCAGGATCTTTAAGACTCCGATTTTTACGGTGTATAGACCTGCCAGTCTAAAAAATGTATAAGCATCAAATTATACATTATTAATAGTACTCATCCTGGTATGCATTCCCATTCATGGCACGAATCAATATAACCCTTTCCCACGGGTTTTCAAGCAAACCAGCACACACAAGGCTGTTCACGTCTTGTTTTTTTCTTGGGGTCCATTTTTGTTCACTACGTCATTGTTTCAACACACAAAAACTCCTACGTCATCCTTTTTTTCTGCGTGCATGAATAATGCACCTAAGTGTACTATTCACATATCTTCAAATATTTTCACCAAACTCAACTCAGCGCTCTTTGATGCGCAACAACAGAAATGTTGTAAAAAACCATACGCAACAATTACCTCCTACCACCGTTAAGAAAAAAGACACGTAGTTTCTTTTTTCTTCAAAAAATGTACCACTTAAGGTAATTTTAAAAAACCATACCAACATAATACTATTCTACGTCTCAGTAAGTCTAAGTCAGCTAATGTCTCATAACATAATTAGTCAGTCGTCGATGAGATGAAACGGTGATAAACAAGTCTTATAATCTACTGCCTTATGAATAAAATCCAAGTAGGAAGTAATAATATTACTAAATTAAAACAAATTACGCGGAATCAACACCGCCCTCTATTACCTCTAGTATCGATAATACTAGAACCAAAACTTATATTATATGGTTATATCTAATAGGATTACCTACCCATCGGAAAATGATTGCAATAATGTGTACCTCCACAATACAGAGTACACTGCAAATCTCATACATGTTTATTCCTGATCCAACCCCCAAAAATAGCAAATACATGCATAAATTGGTCCCAAATTACATATTTCAATGCCCATAGGAACCTCTATAATATACACGCAAAAATTTATCGCGAAAGAATATCATTGCCGTACAGTCATATTATAGTACACTGTATGTGCACCTTACACCATACACACCAAATTGTGTTCCGGATAAAACTAATAAAAATTCAATGTCCCAATTACATCACCACTACTGTTGACCATGAACTAACTGTCATTAAAAACTTGTGTACTGTCTTCCTGAGGGCACCTCGACAGTACGTCTGCAACCACATTGTCGGACCCCCGAATTGCTTGAATAGTATAATTATACGGCTGCATCAGAATCGAATAACGGGCTGCTCGGGCGCATTTATGGTTCTTCGTCTTTAAATACGCCAAAGCCTTCTGATCTGATTGTATTACGAAAGATACACCTAACAGATACTTCTCTAATTTGGTTACTGCCCAGACCACAGCGAGAAGTTCCTTTTCCAACACCGAATAATTCATTTCCGCCTTGTTTAACTTTCTCGAAATGTACGTGATCGGATGCAGATGTCCATCAAATTGTTGAAGCAACACAGCATCAACACCCTTGGACGAAGCGTCTGTTCGAAGAGTATAAAGATTATTAAGCCTGGGTAGTTTTAAAATCGGAGAATCCAATATTTACCTTAGATGGTCTAGCAGATAACCCAGCAGATCTGAGCGTAGATAATAGAGAGTGTAAACCGTGAAAGTGTTCTTCCCAAGTGTTGCTAAACAAACAAATATCATCTATGTACGAGATTATATCTTGTCTATGCGAGAAGAGATTCTCATCATTCTAGTGAACGTAGCAGGTGCGTTCATCAGTCCAAAACACATAAAATTGAACTGGAACGACCCTCTGGGAGTAGCAAAAGCCGTAAAATGTTTACATCTTTCCGCCAACGGGACCTGCCAATAACCTTTTGACAGATCGAACTTACTGAAATATACTGCATCTGCTAATTTTGGTAAAAGATCATCCAATAATGGTAACGGTTCGGCGTCAAAAATTGTGACCTGATTTAATTTTCTAAAATCAATGCAGAGCCGAATGTTATTGTCTTTTTTTCTTATTACAACCATGGGAAAAGCAAAATTACTTTGAGAAGAACTGATTATACCTAATTGCAGCATGTCATCTATTTCTTTGTTTACTTTGTCTTGAAAGTGTAATGGTATCGGGTATGGACGCACTCTAATAGCCTTTTCATCATTTAAAATGATGTCATGTGTGATGTCATTTGTTTTGCCTGGTATATCTGTAAGTACATCATAAAACGAATGTAATAATTCGGATACATGTGTTTTGTTCTCAAGTGTAAGATTCGGACAGATTGTCACGTCCTCCCAAGTTTCGGTAGATTGAACTGGTAGACTAGGAAACGTCATTGATACAGCTGGGAAAGAAGATTCTTCTTCCTGAATAACTGATAAAGACACCCAGCTCGTTGGATGTGAACCTACATTATCAACAGCGTGAAAGACTGCCTGAAGATGTTCAGGTCTTGAGTGAAACTCTTTCAACATGTTAATGTGAAAAATCTTTCTTTGTCCCTTAACACCAAGGACATAATCGACATCTGAAATACGTGACAGAATCTTGAATGGACCACACCAAGTTATCAGTAGTCGATTCTGTTTGCTCGGTAAAAGCACGAACGCTTCGTCGCCTGGTACAAGAAGACGAAGACGTCTTGAGTGATTCTGTAACATACGAGCTTTTTCTTTAGCTCTTTCCGATGCATCTGTTGCCAGCTGGCATGCATCCATGATTTTTTTCCTAAGATTTACAACATACTCTTAAGACGATTGAGTTTCTTGCGACAAGGAAGAATCAATCAACAAGTCTTTGATCAATGACAATGGACCTCTAGGCTGAGCCCCAAATACAAGTTGAAATGGACTGAAACCTGTATGCTCATTCGGTATTTCACGATATGCAAAAAGTACCGCTGGTAAAACTCGGTCCCACTCTTTAGGAAAATCGATTGTAATCTTTCCTAACATCTGTTTTATTGATCGATTTAGACGCTCCACCATCCCGTTTGAGGCGGCGTGATATACGGAACTCAGTGATCTGTCTATATGAAACATTGCCATAACCTCAGTCATTACTCCTGACACAAACTGAGAACCTCTGTCCGACAACAGTTTTCTCGGAAATCCGATTCTAGTAAAGATATGAAACAAAGCATCAGCTACATCCTGCGTAGTAATGTTCTTGAGTGGTATGGTCGCTGGTCAACGCGTGCACAAATCTATACAAGTTAATACATATCTATGACCTCTCGATGACATTATAGGAAGTGGGCCAATAATGTCCACGGCCATCTTCTCAAATGGACGCACCGGAATATCTGCTGCTTGAATTGGAGCCAAATGACGTGCCCCTCTAGACTTCACCTCCTGACAAGTAACACAAGAACGGCAAAACATCGCAATGTCTTTCGACATTCCCGGCCAGAAAAAAGATGCCAGAATTCTAGATCTAGTACGAGAGTATCCCATGTGACCTGCACAACGGGAATCGTGAGCATGACTCAAGATATAGGATGTCATTACCTTTGGCACCATGATCTGAGTAGTAATATGACAAGATTTACTATCTCTGAATCTTCGCACTAATATGTCATTTACGATAGTATACCAATGTTTGTGAGAAGTATGACCATTTGTATCATCACGTTGGACTAGATTAAAAAATTTCTTTAATGAAACATCACTGTTTTGTAAAGTAGAAAAAACTTCCTTGTTGATGTTACTGTGTAACACATCATCATTAACTAGTGGCACAACATTATGTTGAGACTGCTCCTGTGCTCGAGTAACCACAACATTAGCCCTGTGTACGTGTTCTCGTTCCCAATCATTTATTTGCTCAAGAGTACACTCTTTAAAACCGTGAATTCGACGAAGAACTAAATCGCAAACTGGATTCGGCAACAAACATACTTTTATTTGTCCCGTAAAAAATGGCGTCGCGATATGAACCACCGCAGTTTGAAATTTCTCAATTCTACCACCAAACGTAATGCACTTAACCCATGTGCCTGTACAACAAGAAGGATCAACCAAACATTGTCGCACACCTACCCGTCGTGCAACCTGAATCCTTTAATAAAGTTACTGGCATGCCATTAAGTAAGCCCTTGTGAAACTCTAAAGACCCGGTTCCTTCATGAGCTGACATTGCAGGTAACGCCGGCAATGGGTGTCCACATCTCAGTCTGGATACCACGTCAGTCTGAAATAGATTCTTGCACTCAAAACATTCTTCTGCATTACTAAAGTCAAATGAACAGCAAGCATTTGCTTGACTAACAGCGTTGTTATTATTATTTGTAATATCATTTTCTGCTCTCTGTACCGAATTTCGATGATGAGCAGACAGATGCGAACTATTTGAACAAAATGCACTGCCATTATCTTGATAAATATGCAGCTATAAATCAATCAACTAAGAAATTATACAAGATAATAGTACTACTGAAAACATAATGATCCATGAAGAGAATCAATTACATAGAAATATATATGTTAGCAATGACCATCACCGCACCTAAACAATTAAAGAAGAGATAATATCGTAAAGAACCACGGCGTCAACACAAAAATCCACGACATTTCAGCAACCCCAAAGAAACTGGCTATAAGCCTTTGCGATTCATCGACCTGAAATCAACCCAGCAAAACACCCCAGGACACCTATGATGAAGAACAAGCATCTTACGAGTTAAAATGACAAAGAAAGGTGCTCACTAATAATAACCAGGGTACTGACACCATAATAACAATGTCTACTTATCTGCGGGAATCCCAGTACTCCTCGTAAAGTATTCTATCCAACACAGGTTATGAAATTCATACAGCCGAATTGAAGATG
Organism: Oreohelix idahoensis; assembly: GCA_024509875.1. Classification (NCBI taxonomy): domain Eukaryota; kingdom Metazoa; phylum Mollusca; class Gastropoda; order Stylommatophora; family Oreohelicidae; genus Oreohelix; species Oreohelix idahoensis. Next base: position 49,184 of record JAMPIV010007514.1, read on the forward strand.
AGCAATTCTCAAAAGGACCAGCAATTCGCTCTGGCTGAAAGTATCTGTTACCGAATGACGTCACTCAATGTAACCTCCGCAGGTACACAGCAGGACTTGAAAATGGAAATCGAAAACTGTAGCATCATTTCCCCGGTACAATTATGATACTTCTCTGGAGACTTGAATATGTACATCACACGAACGTTGACCTTCCAAGTCAAGGTTACGACTTTGACATAACGATCGATTGATTGAGCATGCAACAAGTGTCATTGTTCCAATATGCGTGGCAATTAATTGAGCTCCAAATATCTGAATTTATAGAACGGGAAGGTACATTATAATGGCCACCATGTTAAGGTATGTCCGCCCGTTCGTTTATTCCAGTGTATTAAAAGAGGTTGTCTGCATTTGATATATGTATACCATCATTATTCCCATCGGTGTCTATATGAATGTTAGATCATTTTTATACAACAAAAGTGTCACGCGAATGCTTTGTTCGTGGGTATGCCAAAAACTGCACTGTATCGCCCTGTGAGAAGTTAATGTGATTGAATTTACAACAGGCCCCAAGTTTCGGTTCCTAGCATTTATTTACGTTTTTCAGGGAAAGATTACGGTGGGATTTTTATCTTATTCGTTTTTTTTATTTCTCTTTGTATAATAATCGAGTTTGGATTTTCTGTGTAGATTAAGAATTACGGTTTCTAGCAAAGATGGTAGTTTTCACTTTTAGACTGGCACCAGCGCGCTGTTTCATTGAGATAATTCGTTCATGGAAGATTTTCCAGTGTAACATAATGGCAGAGCATTTTCGGTTCTTCTCAGTGAGCGCGCTATAATTTTTAGTAAGGGTGAAATCAGATGGGGGTAGAGGGGGAGTTTTAAGCGCGTGGAAACAGGTCAGCGACGGAAATTTTCCGCTTGACCATAAGTTCTAAATTTAGAAATGACCGTGGGCGATTCCTGGCACGTTGGTTGGTTCATAGATCGACCCGCTTAAGAACAAAGCCTAGCTATGACTCACGCGTAGCGTGGTCTGGGGTAATAAATAAGCGGGATTCCCTGGCAGAAGTGGGAGATTTTGTTTAACTTCTACGCCTTGGGAAAGAACTGCCGACTGCTCTTTCGAGAGAAATTCGTGCTGGTAAATATGAAGTTAATTAAGCTTTAATAGTTTATAAGATTTTTGCAGATTTGGTTCTAGGAGTTTAAGTTAATTCATAGAAGTAGAGCCATCAATGCTATAATTTTAATTGACTATAACTGACAGCGCAATTAGGTATTTTGTGAAAAGGTAGTAGGGAATTCTGATAGTTTCCGCAGAGTAGCTGTTTGTAGGAATTGGAATATTACTGTTATTTGTCAGAAGACAGGGGATCTAATTTTTCCTGGATTTGTGATTTTAAATGGTGCAGCGTAAAACACGCTCGCGGAATTAAATTAATTTTAGTTCGTAACGGACATGCCATGAGTTCCCTCTTATCTAAATTATTATCAGAGTGCATTCATTCTTTTTATGAGATAATGAAAGCTTAAAGATGGTAGATGTTAAATACTATAATTTTGAGACACGATGCACGTAATTTCATTGTGATTTTCGAGGATTTGGAGAGAGGGGTACAGGAGCACGTGCTGTGTCTAATTTTTTAGTGGGGTGAATCTGATAACGGAAGAAGGGAGATAACGAGGCATGCATTGTAGAATAGGATTTCAGTTCCTTTAGAGATTTTAATGTCCATTGTTATCAGAATCGGGTGTAAATAATATTCCAGACTCGTGGGTGTAGATTTCTCAATATTTGAGTTATAATATTAGCGAATAATACGCTAGGGTTTTGGTGTGTATTTAATTGTTCAAGTGTGTGTAAATTACCAGCGGACTAATTTGTGTAACGCTGTGGTAATAGAACGAGTGGCTTTAAATGTTAGAGCATGGGAAATTGTGTATTTTTCTCTGTGTGGGTAAAACCTACATTTTGAAGTCAGCAGTTACGGGTCTAGTTGGGATTTTTAATTAGTCCCTTATTTAATAGACATATGTTTATACTGATGAATTCATGGAGACGGGAGATTATTGTCTCTGGTGAAGTCTATTGTATTTTGGTAGCCAGGTAAACACATCGATCATTGTTAAATAGTAGGGCCAGGAATTTACTGGCAACAGGTTCATTCAGTGGTTAGAATGTTGTGACGGGCTAACCTAAGCCGCCAGCATGTAAGAGATTAAGCCAGCTGAGTCTGGAGATTAGAGTGTCGATAAGACAGTATTTGAGGGAAAGTGGGGGTAGGCATGTTTACTAATCGCTGAAGCGAAACTAGAGCATGGGAGCTGTATGGAAGATTTGAAACTTAAGTGTTAGAGATTTGAAACTTAAGTGTTAGAGATTTGAAACTTAAGTGTTCGAGATTTGAAAACTTAAGTGGTCGAGATTTGAAAACTTAGGTGTTAGAGATTTGCAAAAACTTAAGTGTTAGATATTTGAGACTTAAGTGGTTGAAGAGTTGGGATTTAAGTGTTGAAGAGTGAGAGTTAAGGGAGTTAAGTGTTAAGGATATGGGAAATTTGTTGTGCGATATATATTTGTTATTGTTTTGTCCACAGCAGATATTTTCCAGGCGTGGCAGCGAGGGCTACAGTAGTCCTACAGCTGGCTAGAAGTTAGCCGGTCTTCTCAGGAGAAGAGTCGGCAGAGCCAGAAAAGAAAGTGGAGTGGTGACAAGGTGGTCACTGGTGCAAAAGTTTTGTACCCAAGAGAGAGCAGGGAGCTGGAAGCACAGACTTCTTCAGCAAGAACAGATGTTCTTACCAAAATTCGGAGCTAGTTACGCTCATGTTAAACACACACTGATCATAGGCGCAGGGCCTAAAAAGTGTCGTGAATTTCGGGCATAATAATCCCGACAGCCTTGAGCCCACGAGCAGGGTATCCGGGCTACTGCAAAGTAATAATTCGTCTATTTGGAAGCAGCAATAGACCACGTCCCGAGTTTAATTTACCAAGCAAGTCAGCAGCTACAACAGGTGGAGAAGAGGGGAAAGGGTTAACATCCCTCTTTACTGCACGAGATCGATAGAGAGAAGGAGAGTAGTGGAGGAGTCGTTTCTGTAGGAACTAGGAGTGTCAGACAGACACTGAACATAACATTAGAACTCAGCAAGTCATCTGTAAGTTGTGTCGGAGGTGATAGAAGGGTTCTGGTCATGGACTTTGTGATAGTCAGAGAATATTTAGCCTTGTGATAGTCAGAGAATATTTAGCCTATAGTGGAGCAGCGGTGTAGGCGCGTCATTTGTGTAGAACCACGTCTGCAGACAGACGGACAGTAGGAGTTAGGGTGTGTTTACACGATATCAGGTTGATTAGGAGAAAGACGGATCTGGTGTTCGAGATCCCCCTTCACATGTTGTTGTATTACTTACCTTTCTTCCTTACAGGTTGAGGGGAGGGCGACTGTGGGGTTACCTTACCAAATCACTTGAAATTAATTGTTATGTTCTTTCCAGGTGTATGAACACGCATGTTTATTCTATTTTTGTAGTATGTTATATGAATTTTTTGTGTGGTGTAAATAAAATCCATTGTAAATTTCCGGCTGGATCAGTCACTTACTTCAACCTATATGTTGCCTGTAAGTGGTGTCTGTGGTGTTAAGTAATTAAACCTTATCCCAGTTTTGGTAGCTAGAGGTAGTGAGGTTATCGCAAAACGTTACGTCACTTAGTGGCAAGGGAGAGTCAATTTCGGTTCTCGACCCTTGACGCCAATAGCCTCATCTCCCACAGTCACTGTTATTTTCTTCTGAAATCTATCTTCTTAGTCTTTCTTTCCACTAGGGTCTAGTCTATTTAGGTAGGCAGCCTCTAGTCCTAAATCCACTTCGTGACAAAGTGGGTGCTATCGTCCGGTGAATCATCTTTGTTACGTTCAATTCTGTGATCTTGACAAAGTGGCGGCGTTCGTCCGGTAGATCATCTTTGTTGGGATCAATTCTGTGATCGTGTCAAGATTCATAGATTGTTTCTATAGGAAAGGTCTGGAAAATAGATTTCTTTATAATATCCTCTAGACAAGAGCTATATATAAACTGATCCAGCTAATAGTTTTTTTTCCACAGGAAGTTTCTCCACAGGGTGCAGTCAGATTGTAGCTGTAGTTAGTTGATGACTAGAGGTAACTGATGGCTAACTGAATTTTTCTTAACAGGAAGGTAAATTCGGGTTTTTAGGTAGCTGCTTAATGAAAATTTTTTCAGGTAGTTCTTCAGATTGGTGCTAGTCTGAGTTCGGGTTTTGGGACATTGGTTACACAGGGAGTAGTGCCCAGAAGGTAACAGTAAATTTTTCGTGTTCCTTTTTTGTCATTTCCCCTCGTTGTGAGTTACTGCTGATTTGTCAGGTAAGATGGCTGAATTGGTCAAGCTACTTACTGCATGGAAGGACGCAGCTAAAAGCATGGGGATGAATGAGGCCGAGACTAGGGCTTACATTATGAGGGAACAGGACCGACTGGCAGAGATGGACCTGCGTAAATTGGAAGCGGAGAAAGAAGAGAGGGCCCGACTGGCAGAGATGGACCTGCGTAAATTGGAAGCGGAGAAAGAAGAGAAGGCCCGACAGGCAGAGGAGAGAAAGGCAGAAAGGGAGGCGAAGGAAAGGGCCACAGAAGCAGAGAGACAGCATGAACTTGCCCTGCGTTCACTGGAACTGCAGTACCGATCTTCGGAAGGCAGTTCGGCTAACGGAGATTCTCCCGGAGCAGGGGCGACAGACACCTCAGGAAACGGAGGGCCTCGGATGGCAGCCATGAATTTTCCAATGGACTCTTTCCCTAACGGGAATGAGAAAATTGACATATTCCTGGAAAAATTTGAACGAATGGCAAAAGCGTACGGGTTGGATGAGAGTTTGTGGTGCCTCAAATTATCTCAGTCGTTGAAAAACCAGGCCTACGACATCTATAGTAAGATGCTCAGTGATGAACAAAATAACTTTGAGGCCCTTCGTAACGCACTGTTACAACGCTTTCAGTGGACTCCCCGTAAGTGCCAAGCTATGTTCAGGGAGAGCAGGCCGGAGAAAGGAGAAAGTTTTCCCCATTTCGCAGAAAGGCTGAAGAATTATCTCACTCGTTGGAGAGAATTGTCGGGTCTAGCAAAAACTTTTGAAGGACTCGAAGAGCTTGTCATGTGCGAACAAGTGAAAGCAAACATGTCTCCTGACTTGAGGAGGTATCTGGCGGAGCAGGGCGCCCAGCAGCTGGACCAGATCATTCTTTTTGCTGAAAGGTTCCAGACGGCACAGGCCGAAGTACTGGGCCAGAAACGAAAACACCCAGACCTGCCAGCACTGGACCAAGGAGCATCGGCATCGCAGTCGTTTTCGTCTTCTGCTCATCAGCAGCAGGGGCCGTCTCGCAAGGAGCCCCATCCCATTCATAACCTGCGGCCCCAACCGCATAACAGAGCACAGGCGACAACGTCTCATGAACCTGCTAGAAACAGGGGAGAAAACGACAGGTACTGTCGCAATTGCCGTACCACCTCTCACTGGACTTCTCGGTGTGTAAACAAACCACCCACTCACCATACAGCGTGTTTAAGGGCGGTGAGAGTGAAAAAAGGGAACAATTGGGAACCTTTCAAATCAGAGAAGTGTTTCTCTAACAGCGGACCAGCAGTAGTGAATGGGACTGCTACCACTTGTTTATTTGACAGCGGGCTTACTTACCCGAGTATAGTCGCCCGACATTTGGTACAACCAGGCCAAATGACTAAGGAAAAGGTTGATATTGGTGGAGTTTTGAGGGGAGGGACCTCACAGCGTCTGCAGATAGCCAATATTAAGGTGGAGAGCAGGTTTGTGCGTGGCACAATCAAAGCTGCTGTAATGGAACGGCCAGCTTATGACTTCATCTTGGGGGCCCCATATATAGTTTTGGGAAACCCCCCAGTCCCGATCCTTGCTGGTGCAAGGGGGCCTACTACAGGCCAGAGAAGTGAAAAGGGAATGTCCTGGATTCACGGAGCCCCACGAGAGCTCAACCAGCCACGCCTTGAGATGGAGAGGTTAAATACCTCCAAGGTTAGTGGAATGGTTTTTGCAGAGGCGTATCCCTCTGACAGCCCTGTTAAGCCGAAGGGACAAACAGCGGCGACGCCTTTGATTTTGGAAATACCTTCGTTGTCGTCGGGAATTAGGCCCCCGATGGTATTACCTCCTGAGAGCGAGGAACATACTGACAAGAGTGGTAGAACGTATGTACACGACCAGCGCAATCTTCATAGGGCAGAAGACAGCGAATCGAGCGAACATATGTTTCCAACCAGCCCTGGAGCCCCATCCGACCAGCACTTTACTCAGACGGAGGAGGACAGTGATCTGAGAAACCGTTTGCCTATAAACGGAGATGGGCCCCATCCCGCTGCTAGCTCGCTAACAGAAAGCGGCTCTTGCAAAGAGGCAAGAAGCAAAAACGTACCACCAAATGCGTTCTGCTTAGTAGGGGAAACGGATGTCGCTGAGGTCAGGCGCAACCCAGTGAGAACCCCTGGTGGGAGAGTAGAGAAAGGAGCAATCTCTACGCAACCTCTAGGCAAACCAGAGGGGAGTGAAGCGATCGGAGAATTTATGCTGGAAGCACCAGATAGTTCGCACCTTCATCGCCATATACCTGCGGTCTCAAACCCGCCGAGATGCAGCAAGGTAGTCGCCATCGTCAGGCAGCCACAAAGCCAGTTGGTCAGGGCAGCCGACCAAGACAGCTTTTTTACGGACATAGCCAAGGAAGGTTCAGACCCACCATTGGATGGCACAGGTCCGAAGAAAGATCAACTCTTCCACCGGAGCATGGGAGTTGGTAGAAGAAGAAGAAGGAGGAAACGTAGAAGAAGAAAGTCGCAGGACAACCATGGGAGTTGTAGTCGCCAGGCGGAAATAACCAGTCGTGACCATGAGACTTCAGGACTGACAGTCAGATCTGTAGACTTGTATAGGGGCCAGTCTGGAAATACAAGATCACATTAAATTAGATCGTGTACCACGAACTTGAAGAGGGGGGTAATGTGAGAAGTTAATGTGATTGAATTTACAACAGGCCCCAAGTTTCGGTTCCTAGCATTTATTTACGTTTTTCAGGGAAAGATTACGGTGGGATTTTTATCTTATTCGTTTTTTTTATTTCTCTTTGTATAATAATCGAGTTTGGATTTTCTGTGTAGATTAAGAATTACGGTTTCTAGCAAAGATGGTAGTTTTCACTTTTAGACTGGCACCAGCGCGCTGTTTCATTGAGATAATTCGTTCATGGAAGATTTTCCAGTGTAACATAATGGCAGAGCATTTTCGGTTCTTCTCAGTGAGCGCGCTATAATTTTTAGTAAGGGTGAAATCAGATGGGGGTAGAGGGGGAGTTTTAAGCGCGTGGAAACAGGTCAGCAACGGAAATTTTCCGCTTGACCATAAGTTCTAAATTTAGAAATGACCGTGGGCGATTCCTGGCACGTTGGTTGGTTCATAGATCGACCCGCTTAAGAACAAAGCCTAGCTATGACTCACGCGTAGCGTGGTCTGGGGTAATAAATAAGCGGGATTCCCTGGCAGAAGTGGGAGATTTTGTTTAACTTCTACGCCTTGGGAAAGAACTGCCGACTGCTCTTTCGAGAGAAATTCGTGCTGGTAAATATGAAGTTAATTAAGCTTTAATAGTTTATAAGATTTTTGCAGATTTGGTTCTAGGAGTTTAAGTTAATTCATAGAAGTAGAGCCATCAATGCTATAATTTTAATTGACTATAACTGACAGCGCAATTAGGTATTTTGTGAAAAGGTAGTAGGGAATTCTGATAGTTTCCGCAGAGTAGCTGTTTGTAGGAATTGGAATATTACTGTTATTTGTCAGAAGACAGGGGATCTAATTTTTCCTGGATTTGTGATTTTAAATGGTGCAGCGTAAAACACGCTCGCGGAATTAAATTAATTTTAGTTCGTAACGGACATGCCATGAGTTCCCTCTTATCTAAATTATTATCAGAGTGCATTCATTCTTTTTATGAGATAATGAAAGCTTAAAGATGGTAGATGTTAAATACTATAATTTTGAGACACGATGCACGTAATTTCATTGTGATTTTCGAGGATTTGGAGAGAGGGGTACAGGAGCACGTGCTGTGTCTAATTTTTTAGTGGGGTGAATCTGATAACGGAAGAAGGGAGATAACGAGGCATGCATTGTAGAATAGGATTTCAGTTCCTTTAGAGATTTTAATGTCCATTGTTATCAGAATCGGGTGTAAATAATATTCCAGACTCGTGGGTGTAGATTTCTCAATATTTGAGTTATAATATTAGCGAATAATACGCTAGGGTTTTGGTGTGTATTTAATTGTTCAAGTGTGTGTAAATTACCAGCGGACTAATTTGTGTAACGCTGTGGTAATAGAACGAGTGGCTTTAAATGTTAGAGCATGGGAAATTGTGTATTTTTCTCTGTGTGGGTAAAACCTACATTTTGAAGTCAGCAGTTACGGGTCTAGTTGGGATTTTTAATTAGTCCCTTATTTAATAGACATATGTTTATACTGATGAATTCATGGAGACGGGAGATTATTGTCTCTGGTGAAGTCTATTGTATTTTGGTAGCCAGGTAAACACATCGATCATTGTTAAATAGTAGGGCCAGGAATTTACTGGCAACAGGTTCATTCAGTGGTTAGAATGTTGTGACGGGCTAACCTAAGCCGCCAGCATGTAAGAGATTAAGCCAGCTGAGTCTGGAGATTAGAGTGTCGATAAGACAGTATTTGAGGGAAAGTGGGGGTAGGCATGTTTACTAATCGCTGAAGCGAAACTAGAGCATGGGAGCTGTATGGAAGATTTGAAACTTAAGTGTTAGAGATTTGAAACTTAAGTGTTAGAGATTTGAAACTTAAGTGTTCGAGATTTGAAAACTTAAGTGGTCGAGATTTGAAAACTTAGGTGTTAGAGATTTGCAAAAACTTAAGTGTTAGATATTTGAGACTTAAGTGGTTGAAGAGTTGGGATTTAAGTGTTGAAGAGTGAGAGTTAAGGGAGTTAAGTGTTAAGGATATGGGAAATTTGTTGTGCGATATATATTTGTTATTGTTTTGTCCACAGCAGATATTTTCCAGGCGTGGCAGCGAGGGCTACAGTAGTCCTACAGCTGGCTAGAAGTTAGCCGGTCTTCTCAGGAGAAGAGTCGGCAGAGCCAGAAAAGAAAGTGGAGTGGTGACAAGGTGGTCACTGGTGCAAAAGTTTTGTACCCAAGAGAGAGCAGGGAGCTGGAAGCACAGACTTCTTCAGCAAGAACAGATGTTCTTACCAAAATTCGGAGCTAGTTACGCTCATGTTAAACACACACTGATCATAGGCGCAGGGCCTAAAAAGTGTCGTGAATTTCGGGCATAATAATCCCGACAGCCTTGAGCCCACGAGCAGGGTATCCGGGCTACTGCAAAGTAATAATTCGTCTATTTGGAAGCAGCAATAGACCACGTCCCGAGTTTAATTTACCAAGCAAGTCAGCAGCTACAACAGGTGGAGAAGAGGGGAAAGGGTTAACATCCCTCTTTACTGCACGAGATCGATAGAGAGAAGGAGAGTAGTGGAGGAGTCGTTTCTGTAGGAACTAGGAGTGTCAGACAGACACTGAACATAACATTAGAACTCAGCAAGTCATCTGTAAGTTGTGTCGGAGGTGATAGAAGGGTTCTGGTCATGGACTTTGTGATAGTCAGAGAATATTTAGCCTTGTGATAGTCAGAGAATATTTAGCCTATAGTGGAGCAGCGGTGTAGGCGCGTCATTTGTGTAGAACCACGTCTGCAGACAGACGGACAGTAGGAGTTAGGGTGTGTTTACACGATATCAGGTTGATTAGGAGAAAGACGGATCTGGTGTTCGAGATCCCCCTTCACATGTTGTTGTATTACTTACCTTTCTTCCTTACAGGTTGAGGGGAGGGCGACTGTGGGGTTACCTTACCAAATCACTTGAAATTAATTGTTATGTTCTTTCCAGGTGTATGAACACGCATGTTTATTCTATTTTTGTAGTATGTTATATGAATTTTTTGTGTGGTGTAAATAAAATCCATTGTAAATTTCCGGCTGGATCAGTCACTTACTTCAACCTATATGTTGCCTGTAAGTGGTGTCTGTGGTGTTAAGTAATTAAACCTTATCCCAGTTTTGGTAGCTAGAGGTAGTGAGGTTATCGCAAAACGTTACGTCACTTAGTGGCAAGGGAGAGTCAATTTCGGTTCTCGACCCTTGACGCCAATAGCCTCATCTCCCACAGTCACTGTTATTTTCTTCTGAAATCTATCTTCTTAGTCTTTCTTTCCACTAGGGTCTAGTCTATTTAGGTAGGCAGCCTCTAGTCCTAAATCCACTTCGTGACACGCCCCTGTATTATTTATGCAGTGTTCTCTCTCAAGGAATAACGAATTTGTAAGGTCTCAGATATGTCCAACGGCTCAAAGATAACCAGGTAGGAAGCAAATACTGGTCCGGTAAAATAACAACGAAGTTTATTGAAAACTCATGATCAATGAGACATGATGAGCCGTCATTAGTTAATGTCATTCTGTCTATTCGTAACCTCGTTTTATACTCCTTGACGGTGATACATTGTTGCTTCTCCGTCCCAATCCATCTATACATCTCCATGGATTGATTATATCCGTGCCCTTCACCCGTAATTTCTTTTCCAAACTCATATAACTTCAATAACATGAATTTCCCCAAAAGTCAGTACACATTAGCGACAGAGCAGGCAGGATCTTTAAGACTCCGATTTTTACGGTGTATAGACCTGCCAGTCTAAAAAATGTATAAGCATCAAATTATACATTATTAATAGTACTCATCATGGTATGCATTCCCATTCATGGCACGAATCAATATAACCCTTTCCCACGGGTTTTCAAGCAAACCAGCACACACAAGGCTGTTCACGTCTTGTTTTTTTCTTGGGGTCCATTTTTGTTCACCACGTCATTGTTTCAATACACAAAAACTCCTACGTCATCCTTTTTTTCTGCGTGCATGAATAATGCACCTAAGTGTACTATTCACATATCTTCAAATATTTTCACCAAACTCAACTCAGCGCTCTTTGATGCGCAACAACAGAAATGTTGTAAAAAACCATACGCAACACAGACACCTAAAACAAAAAAGCAAGTGAAAAGTCTAATTGGACTTGTGAATTTTTATCACAAGTTCATCCCTCAGTTCTCTTCCATTGCAGCTACACTTACCTCGCTAACGAGTAAGGGGATGCCAAATAGGGTCGTGTGGACACAAGATTGCGAGATAGCCTTATCTAGAATCAAGAGGGTGTTCTCTAGGAAACCCATCTTACTGATGCCAGATTTACGCAAACCTTTTGTTTTGCGGACAGACGCATCTTCTGTAGGAATTGGAGCTTGTTTAATGCAAGACCACCAGAGTACCTTACATCCAGTGATGTATGTGAGTCGGAAGCTGTTGCCGGCTGAGACTAGGTACTCCACGATTGAAAGGGAGTGCTTGGCAATTGTGTGAGCAGTTTCAAAGTTGTCCCGGTATTTGATAGGTGCACATTTTGTATTACAGATAGACCATCGACCACTCTCATTTTTACAGTCGTCGAAATCGACAAGCTCGAAATTAACTCGTTGGGCTCTCTTACTGCAGCAGTACAAATTTACTGTTTTACCCCTAGAGGGTAAGCTCAACGTTGTAGCTGACACTCTGTCTCGTTTGTAGAATGCTTGTTTTTTTTCTTGGGTTTTCCCCCCACACAAGATATATGAAGACAAGAAGGATGTGAATGTATACTTGGCTGAAAAGCCGGATGTTGGGTGTTTGGAGTGCGCCCAGCCGCCTTCCAAAAGAAAAAAAAACTTTGTTTTTTTTTCCCGGGGGTGGGGAGGAGAGTAGATGTCACAGTGTGATTAACACAGCTGTGGACTGGCGGTGCTCCGCTGGGGGCGGGTACATAATGTCAGTCGGGTGTGAGAGGTGTTCTCATACACTTAACGTAACAACACGAAACTGCGAGGTCAGCAGGTCAGGGGTGAACGCAAGGGGCGTTCTGATTGGGCAGTGAAGAAGAGAGGGGCGAGCGAGCGAGGAGGTTTTGAGGTGATGATGGCCGACTCGTATTGTCGAATGCAAGAGGATTTTTAGTTGTGAGAAGATAAGGCATTCGGTTATCTGAGATTTTCATCAATGTGTTACACTTCGCTAACTACATATATTGTGATTTTGTGGTGATAATTATTTGAATACATTAGACAGAGTTGGGAACATTGCTAGTGTTCGTTATTATTTGAATGTGTTCCACTCCACCCCTCTGTCTCTCATGTGTAGTATTTCGAGGACTAAGGCATATGTGTATTTAATACAAAATACCCAGTGTCAATTACAAAGTACCTCGTTGCTGCAGTAGCCTGAAAGGAAGAACATGTTGGAGTGAGTGCTCATGCTACACTTTGAAGCTAGCTCCTTTTCTTCAGTCAGGAGTCACAACGTTGGTGTACAGGCCTAAGATCAACAAAACAGCTGCAATAACCCTTTCACAGATAAGTCCTTTATACAGGCACTGATACCTCATCCTAAAACATAATTTCACCAATAAAAGTATACCACCTGGGAGTGATGAAAATAACAGACCTTACAGTATAGAAGTAGTGACAATATCAAGAACTGTGGGTATATTCATTCCAGTGACTTTGGTTGTACAAAAATGGACAGAGTTTCCAAAAATATTTATTTTTGCATGTAAATAACCTTTTCTTGATTTCGAGAATTCCTGTCCCAACAAGATTGAGGTACAGGAATATAAATTATACATATATCTATTTTCAGACATTCTTGTTAAATTCTATTAAAGTTAAAGTTCTGTTTTGAAATTCTTAACTGTTATAATATATTACCCTAGACACTTTGCCAAATAACAACCCACAGTTAACTTACTCTTGGTGAGATCTCAAGAGGTAGCAGATAGGGACCCAGAGAACTTCATCATCATCATCATTCCTTACTCTGGGAACTTACATAGCTGGACCGCACCTTGATTGTCTATACACCCATGCTCTTTTCAGAGAAAAGGGGTATTTCTTATAAGACCAGTCTCTTATCTGGCACTATCCTGGTATCTTCTGATACATCTATTTGTTCAGGATATCCTCTAATAAATAACATCTAAACCTCTTATCACAGTAATAATTATGCTGAATTACGTGAAAGGGATTCTTTGATCTTGACATGTCCAGTTTATTTATGGTAACATTCAAACCTTACATTGCGTAATTCCCAACTAACATAATTACCGATGTATGTTACTGTAACGAACAGTTTTAGTGTAAGGGGAAGTAAACTGGAGTATGTCAGTAGTTGAAATAGATTTTGAGTTATAGCACTTAGTTGCTTGTTAGCTATCGAATTATTTAGAGAGTATCTCGTGATAGTTTCGAGAGACAGATTACAGACAGCGTGAAAAGCGCTGATATATTTATTCTGTAATGTTTGAGCGGAGTGAGAATAGCTCGCGGCTAGGAGCAGATGATTGATTGACTGAGTTGTGTTGACCGTGAGGAAGTCTCGTGTCTGCTTTTGAGCGGGACGAGTGTGTTATCTAGAGAGAGTGTTCCGGGCGTTTTGACCGGGTAGGAAGACAGTGTTTTTGGGAAGTGTGAAATGCCTGTACAGTGCTGAATTTAAAATGTCGACGGATTTTTCGCTGTGGGTACAGCGTAGTATGAAACTGCAGTTTTGATTATTGTGGAAATGTTTATAACTGCAGTGTGCAGTCTTTAAAGGCCATTATCTCCTGTGTGAGGAGTCTTGATTAATAAGAGTACTTTAGGCCATGAATCATTAGCTCCTGTGAGAGGATTGTTATTGAGGATTCTTTATAGCGCTGAGTTTAATAAGAGTACTTTAGGCCATGAATCATGATATCATTGTAGCTGCCGAGTGCGCAGTTATTATGTGGTACTTTATATCTTGTGTTGTGCTGTGAACGGTATTCTATGTGTATTTCATCAATGTGTTGTGACGTGAATAAACCCATATGAAATGTCATCAGTCGTTTACAACCATCCATGACTCTTGTGTACGTACCTGTGGTGTAAACGACTAAACCAACACACGCACTTAATATTACAAGTGTGACAGGGAACTTAACACGTATTTAGAAATAGCCCCGGAGTGGGCGTGGTCTATCTGTATCGAGAACTTGTGCATCGCTTACCAGTAGACTTCTACAGTGTTTGCCTGTGTGGCGTATATGTATGTATCAAATGTAGACATTACCAGATCCACAACACAGCAGCAACGTTAGCAGATAATCAATAAGACACCCTTACCGTACCATACACCAATCCTTTGTATCAGTTTCAGTGACAGCCATGATTGACTTTCACGTGCTTGACGGAGGTACAACAGTAATGACCTCCCGGATTTTCCTATTATCTTTAGGGGGGTGTAACGGTGGTGTGCTAGTTTTATAGGATCAGACACCCGCGAAATTCGCGTGATATTAATTCACAAGTGTTAGCGTGTAGCCTGAGTGGCGATAGTATATGAAAGACAGACATCACATTTGAGAGCTGTATCCAGGCCCAAGAAAAACTTATTCAGTATCAGTTAAACTGGGAACTGTTAACTCAAGTCGCAAGTCGCAACTCGCAAGTCAAGAAATTTATTACTCAAGATTATGAGATGTCATGATATACAGTGGCGTCTGTATACCAGTACAAGTAATCATCTGGCAGTATGAACGAGCGGTGTACCTCCTTTCAACGAAATTGACAGACGGTGACCCATTTCCTGCTTTCCTGTGCGGTGTGTTAGCACGTAGCGTGCTGAATCGAGGACCTGAGCGGAATCGAGGTGTCAAGTTCCAATGCCTTTCTGTTGTCGATTGTTTTACCATTGAACTTTGTGATATCCAGGGTGTTAACGGAAAGGAACAGAAGAGTTTTCATTCAAGATAAGTGATTATGTTTGTGATGTGAACTGTGTCACCTTAACTATGTCAACGAGCCTTCCTGTGCTTTGCATCTCCTATATTGTTGAAATCTGTTGTTTTTGTTGTCTAATTCTATATAGACATATTATTAGGATTTAGTATTGATGCTAAGTATTTATGGTTGTATGATATATGTTGACTTCCCTCAGATGGAAGAGGAATTGATGATACAAAGTTATGAATAATATTTTTGGTATACATACTGAACTGTGTGAAATGGAAGGGTAATTGTCAGAACTTCTTGAAACATAAACTTGCGACATTAATAATTATATTGATATAGATATATAGTTAACTGAGTGATTGAATCACCATGGATTTTGATAATAATCCTGCAGATATAAGGCCTATGTTGGAAAGTGCATTGTTAATAGGTAGAGATGAAAAGGGATTGAGAGGTCCAAGACTTGGAGTATGGATCATGGACGATTTGTTGGTTAATGTGTCAGTATCCCTAAAGTTATTTGCTGAACATAACTTTAAGCTTCTTTGTAATTCAATAATGGCTAAGGATTTGATTGATTTGTTACAGCACCTTCGTGTGTTTTTGAAACAGTATATTGAGCTTGAGCACGGACATGTAGTTCAAAGGATATTCAAAATAATCCACAACGGTAATCCTGATGAGCAGAAAAAGGAATTAGGAAATGAGAATCAATTAAAAATCAACAAACAAAATGCTCTACAGGAAAGAGCCAATTTTCTACAGGATATTGCCGAAAAGAAGGAATTAAGAGAAACAGTGTCGAGACTAACACATGATCTAGATAAGTCAAACACGGAACTTACTGAAGTGCAAGCGGCGTTAGATGCTGCATTGGGCAAAATCAAAGATTTGGAAGATCAAGTGCATTATAGAGATGGTGAAGTAAGTGATCTCAAGCAACAACTTCAGGAAAACAAAGAGAGGTGTAGTAAATTGGAAGCTGAGACAACTGACCGTGATAGGTCGTATACAAACACACTTCTTGATTTGTTGAATAAAGTAAATTCTGGTATTGAAGAAGAGAATTATACTGTATTTCCAAATGAAGTTGAAGAACTAATGAATGATGAGGATAGTGAGAATGAAACACGACAACTAAGTGTAAATGAAGAAAAGGATGAGAAAGACAAATTAGAAGAGTTAACGACTGAGAGAGAGAAGATGATTAAGATTGAGAGATTGTTAACAGGGGAGAGAAGTAAAGTTTTGACATTTGACAAATTAAATAGGAAATTAAGTGAAGAAATTTCACAAAAAAATGTTGAAATTGCAGAAAGTACAAAAAGGGTAGAGGGTCTACTCGATGTTATTTTAAACAGCGGAATATGGTCTACTGTCAATGTTGACAATACTAGACAGAAAGTTGTTTGCCAACAGGTTAAAAAGATCCAGCCCTATACAATCTTTGCGGATAGAAAGGTTAAATGTAATGAACAAATATCTTTTCGGGGAAAATATAACTTTCGAAGATCTTTTGATTCTGCTTCCAATAGCAACGAATCTTGGCGGAAGTGTAATAGAGAGAATGATAAGGTAACAGTCAGTCCTGAGAGATTTCAAGCTAAAAGCCTAAAGATTAAACGAGTAACTGATTTTGGAAGTTCTCAGAAGATGATAGCAAGGGATAAAGTTATAAGTAGTGGTTCCAAGGATGAAACCCATTATAGGCGTAACGATAAAGATACTTATAGATCTGCAGATGATACTGTAAACAAGCATATTGTCAAAGAAAAGAATGGAAAGAGTTTTTGTAGGAGAGATGTTTCTAAGATTAGAAAGTACCAAGGAAATTCATATGATAATAATTTTCCTTCTCAGAGAGATAAGAGACAAGTTAATGTATCTCAACAGTTTAATTCTCAGAATTTTGAAAATAATGGTACAGACAAATACAAGAAGAGTTTTCAATCGTGCAATAATTTTTCTGACAGATTTTTTGTGCGGAGTAGAAACGTTAATCATAACAAGTCTGACTGGGATTATAGAAATAATAATAGTCTCAAACAAAGAGGAAATGATGATAAATATTTTGATCGAACGACGAATAAGTGCAATTATGCTAATTTTGCTCGACATGAGCCTAGAAGCATTGTTATTAAGCAAAGTAGCAATGATAATGATGTCACAAATACTACTGCTTGTTATGTTTCTGATTTTGAAAGAGCAGCACGCTGTTGTGAACTTAAAGGAAGAGTCGATGACAGCGTGGGGTGACCAGATTTCCACACGAACCACAGTGCGGGGTAATTGTTTGTTTAACCTCTCCGTTGTTCGTAGTAAATTTCACCATTCATTAAAATGGAATTTTCATTTGTATTTTTTGAACAGAGGCGACTTCTTGATATGGGTCAGCGCTCCTGTTTACGTTAACGGCTGTTTACGGTAGCGACAAGAATATAGGCCAAGATTGTGCCCGAGTGAGTGTTTTCTCAAGCAGAACATATCAGCGTGCTAACCATGATTCGACGATTTACCCCTAGTGTTTATGAGATGTCGGCAAGACCTATGGAGATTTTTGTTTGCGTTTGATTGTTGTTTTGTTTGTTTATTAGGACAGTAGATGTTAATGTATTCTATTGCATAGATCATTATAGGTTGTTATATTATGATCATCATCTTTACGCATCATTTGATGTCTATTGTTTTTATATTTATGACTGTTTTAATTATAAATTAGTTCATTTCGATGCTATTTTTATACTATTGTGTTTTGGATAATATGTAGTGTGTTATATGGTAGTGACGTGTTGTTTACTATTCATGAATGCAATATTTAACCTTACTGGTTACAAACTTATACCTATTTTTTATACTCTGGTGTAGAACTTGCAGTTTTTTTTGGTATTTGTTTTACAGATGTGTTGGGTAGAATAGTTTTGTACATGATGAGTTTGTTAGCCCTATGCACATACTCATTAGTTGTAATGTTACAATAATTATTTTTAATATATCAGATGGAGATAAATATAAATTTATAACTGAATAACACTATAGCTAAGCTGAACGTGATTGTCAGCCGGAAATATTTAAAAGTTTAAATTGAACTGTATAGAGAAAATTAACAGCGGTTGCTGATATTGTTATTTGATTGAGAAATCTAGAGATCTGATTTAAGCACTTGCTTAACATACATTACGTTGTTTTCATGTATTTGCAAACCTGTATGTTGGTAATAGTGTGTTTTTCTATGTGTTTCTTTGTGATGTATTTTTGAAAAACTTACACGTGTTGTTTAGTGGTTGCTTAGATGCAGGAATTGTTATATGTCTCTCATTTTGCTAAAGCTAGTTTTTTGTTAATTATAGATTTGAATTAATTAAATTAAAATACTATTTTTATGTAACTTAGCATTACGAAATATTTTTGTACTGTATTTTTTGGAAAATATTTTTATTTTCCCAGACATTGTAATTTTTTATTTTTGGTTTTGTATATGCCTAGCGTTTGACTATGTGCTATGTCTGATATGTAGAGTAATGTTAGTTCTTTAAAGAAAGTTTTTTGTTTGTTTTTTGGATGTTATGTTGTATTAGCGCTTGATTATGCGTTGGTCTTATAGCAATGCTATCACTTTTTTTGTGTGGTGTTGATAATTTATTGTTGATTATGTATAACTTGTATAACTTGTTTAAATTACTGATTATGTTTTGTTTAGTTATAAACTATTTTTTGTAGTATTAGTATAGGAATACTTTGTTATTTTCTTTTGTGCTTTTCGATCGTGTTTGTATGTATTTTGAAATACGTTGTTGATCTAAATTGTTATTAGTATATATTTTTACCAACGTTCTCTATATTCATACCTTTTGCTTTCTATCTGTCGTTGTTGATTATTCTTCATTCCATTCCTTCTTTTCTATTGTCTTTTCAGTATGGTTTCATATTTTGTTTACATTTCGTGCTTTATTTACGTTTCACTTCATTTTTCTTGTATACTTCTTCTTTCGCTTCTTAAACTTTCATTCTATGTATTGTTACTTTAATGGTATAACTTAATATAGTGTAACTACTTGTGATATTTGTAATTATTTTACATATAACAAATTGTTTGAATGTAATATTATTGTTTTTTCCTCATATTCTGATTTCATACTTACCTTTATTACGGATCATTTTTTCGTTTGCTTGATCTTGTCTTTTCTTGTACTATCGGTTGTTTCCTATTTAGTTGTTCTGTATTCACTTAACTTGGTTTTGTAATACATTATTTTTGGTATGCTTAGTTGATTACATTGGATACTTCATTTTTACATTTCACTTAATGCTTATATTTTGTAGATGTCTTATCTTAACTTAACTTAAAGTAATTCTTATACGCATATGTTAGAGTTTCATTGTCCTCTTAATCTTTTTTGGTTTTGGGGAATGTATTTGTCAAAAAATTGATAGAATCAATTTTTTTCTCTGGGGGTGAGGTAAGATGTAACGAACAGTTTTAGTGTAAGGGGAAGTAAACTGGAGTATGTCAGTAGTTGAAATAGATTTTGAGTTATAGCACTTAGTTGCTTGTTAGCTATCGAATTATTTAGAGAGTATCTCGTGATAGTTTCGAGAGACAGATTACAGACAGCGTGAAAAGCGCTGATATATTTATTCTGTAATGTTTGAGCGGAGTGAGAATAGCTCGCGGCTAGGAGCAGATGATTGATTGACTGAGTTGTGTTGACCGTGAGGAAGTCTCGTGTCTGCTTTTGAGCGGGACGAGTGTGTTATCTAGAGAGAGTGTTCCGGGCGTTTTGACCGGGTAGGAAGACAGTGTTTTTGGGAAGTGTGAAATGCCTGTACAGTGCTGAATTTAAAATGTCGACGGATTTTTCGCTGTGGGTACAGCGTAGTATGAAACTGCAGTTTTGATTATTGTGGAAATGTTTATAACTGCAGTGTGCAGTCTTTAAAGGCCATTATCTCCTGTGTGAGGAGTCTTGATTAATAAGAGTACTTTAGGCCATGAATCATTAGCTCCTGTGAGAGGATTGTTATTGAGGATTCTTTATAGCGCTGAGTTTAATAAGAGTACTTTAGGCCATGAATCATGATATCATTGTAGCTGCCGAGTGCGCAGTTATTATGTGGTACTTTATATCTTGTGTTGTGCTGTGAACGGTATTCTATGTGTATTTCATCAATGTGTTGTGACGTGAATAAACCCATATGAAATGTCATCAGTCGTTTACAACCATCCATGACTCTTGTGTACGTACCTGTGGTGTAAACGACTAAACCAACACACGCACTTAATATTACAAGTGTGACAGGGAACTTAACACGTATTTAGAAATAGCCCCGGAGTGGGCGTGGTCTATCTGTATCGAGAACTTGTGCATCGCTTACCAGTAGACTTCTACAGTGTTTGCCTGTGTGGCGTATATGTATGTATCAAATGTAGACATTACCAGATCCACAACACAGCAGCAACGTTAGCAGATAATCAATAAGACACCCTTACCGTACCATACACCAATCCTTTGTATCAGTTTCAGTGACAGCCATGATTGACTTTCACGTGCTTGACGGAGGTACAACAGTAATGACCTCCCGGATTTTCCTATTATCTTTAGGGGGGTGTAACAGTTACGTCGGTCGGTCTCACTCAAAATAGTAACTCGCGCCAGAAAAAGAAGTGCGCAACGCACGGTGTGCAACTTGCGCGGCGTGGGTGTTATATAAAACAAATTCTTTGGTTTTATTTATTTATTTTTTTATTTTTTTATTCTTTCACGAAATTAGTAGCGCTCGACAAAAAAAAAAGTGCATAAAAATTGGTGTGCATGAGCCAATAACATACCAAAGCTTTAAAGTTTTTGTTAAAACCACTTATTATCAGGGTACACTCTTTGAAAACATTCCACGCACTTTCACACGAAATGTTGTCATCAAAGAACTTTTAAATTGAATCTAAAATAACACAATTCTCGCCGTGTGTACGTTGGTCACTGCTGAGGAATGCAACGGTGTTGAAAAATTGTATTGTTTCCATTATATATACCCTCCCGAAAATAGTTACAATCAACAAAGAAAAGCGTTCAAATGACGGTGTTTGTCGTAGATTTTTGATAGGGGAATTAAGACTTGGGTTGGTCCCTTCTGAATAGATTAGAACCAGTGATAGCAACAGTGAGAGATAATAGTAGAAATAGATTTCCACGAGTGAGATGGAGAAATTAATAGAGTCTGTCCCTGAAATCGAGAATCTTCTCTCCTTCAGCCTATCTTCTACAACAGATCTAGAGGAGTCAGACCGTCTATTATAATATATATTAATATGTATATATACTCACATACACACACACATAAGTGACGACTGTTAGACGCACAGACGTGGAAAAACTATAACAATGGAATATAGATATGTTGTAACGAGCTGACCGACACGCTTGAATAAAGTTTATGTAAATTTATTAACATAAGGAAAATTTTACCACAACACATAAATGTTAATGTCAAGCATAGAAAATACATATAAGGTAATGAATTACTAAAAGACCAATAGACCCATAGGTGTAATCTTTTCCCTCTATGTAGAGCCCACGATCCCGTTAGAAGAAAAGTGATAGCCCCAAATAGTCACAGATATATACGCTATGCTCTATGATTTCTCCTCTATAGTTTAAGAACAGAATTGATACCCTAATCTATCCTAAGAGGAAAATGTCATTTGCAACAATCTTTGCTTAAATGAAATTACCACACACAAAAAAATGGGTGCCTGAATATAACAAATTGAAAAAAAAAAAAGAATCGCTCATTCTGCTTTCACTCTGTTCTTTCAGCAGGGGCCCCTGTCTCACTTTTCTTACCTAAAATCTTGCTGGTGTTCGCAAACTTTAGGACACCCACACACTTTAATCTGTCTTTCTCTTGATGAAGCGGATCCCAGCTCTGCAGATTTTGGTTTCATCCCATGTTCCGGGGAGCGTCCTCTTCATGCGAATATTTTTTCAGACTAAGGTTAGTGTCACTTGAATCAGTTCAGGTAAGAATTAGTTTAAAACGGGCTCAGTGTCAGAATCACGAGTTTTCCCTTACTTAGGAAAAATGGCAGGTTTGATACTTCTCTCACTATAAAAATTCTTGGTCACACCACAATTAGTCAAAAATGTCGAAATGTTAATGATTTGTAATTTTTCTCGCCACAGGGCTGCATGTCTTGTACATGAGAGTTTGTGAAGAAATATAATCTGGCACAATAGGCCCAGTATAGGCATTTAGTCTTTACAACCGTTAGTGAGATTTGTACTCTATCTATTTCTGGAGGCACACACACTGCCAGACAGGTGTTAACTTGTAAACCCACGTGGTTAAAGATAAAACGGTTTCTTCTCTCAGTTGTACTAAAACCGCTGGTAAAAGTTGGGCTGACCCAAAACTGCATAAGGAAGAGAAAAGTGCAACATACTTAACCATACTATTCGCTTCGGTTTTAACTTACATTATAACTGCAAGCGTAGAGCTTGTCTTAACGTTAAAACTCCCGTGAAATAATTATGATCGTTTAAAAAATCAATCATCATGAATTAGAAATACCTACATATTCCGTCAATACTCAATGATGACTCAGTGCAGTTATAAGTTAGTTACAATATACTCGGACTGGTTACTAGCAATTTAATTAAATTTTATTTACAGCTGCATGAGTTTAAGCTAGAAATAATAATTTATCCTGCTTTCCACTGTAACCCGTCAACTAGAGAATATAACAGACTTATAATCTACACAGAAATCTAACTAGTGAAAATAAAATAGGCGATTTACCACTTAAATCACTCACAAAATACTATATACCAGAGTATATTATATTTACCTCAACACAGAACTACTAAGAACTATATCCAATTCGACCAACTAAATGATGCTTCTATCAACAGAGATCTTAGGAATCGAACGCTAGATGTTCTAGTCTTGACTGCGGAGTACTGAATGAATTGAGTCTAAACTACTGCGGTTTATATCTTATGAAAAGAAATGATTTCCTAATTCTCGAAAACCCGAAATAGTTCCCGTCTTAACACCTACATAAAACTCAGACGACGGCACTGAAACTGCCAGACGCGTTTCACACCTGCCGCTACCTATGGTCATTTCCCAGCGATGCATGTTGGCGCCTCTCACACCTAACACCGAGAAACTTAACCAAGAGCGCCGTGTCAGATGAAAATGATAGACGATATGTCTGCCATCATAAGTCTGTCGAGAACGAATTTCACACTATTCGGCCTACTCAAGAACCTAGCTAAACAGCAATAAAAATGCGTTGCTAAATAAGAAAAGAGACAGGCGAAGGTATGAATGGGAGAGTTATATTTTTCACAATCAGACGAATGCGAAAAACAAGAAAGAATAAAAGAGCGATAATAAAGTAGAAGACACGGGTAGAATAAAGAAAAGATATAGAAATTTATTAATCATGAATCTCTCTGCGACAGTGTTCATGGACTGTTTGATTACACTGTATAATGGAAAGAATCCAAAAAACACTCTAAGAATGTACTAAAAAGTTTGACGGGTTATTGCTAGTAGTATACTACTCGTCAAAAGTCAAGGGCCACCCTATTATTTTCAATACACTTTTATATAAGCGCATAGAATGATTAAATGAAGAAAGTTTTTAGTAAAAATGGGTGCAATATCTTCCTCTGACAGTCCTCTATGCACGTTAAGCATAAAAACAACTCACCGACAACCATGGTGATCACGTGCAATTTGGTTTGCTGACCATAAATTCACATTTTTAATCTGTTTTTTCAAACTTCCGTACAACCAAACAGGTGAAGTAATCGTGCTGATTGACATTCCACGTGAAATGGCGACCTTTCGTGAACAGAGTTCACTCTTAATTTGTTTTACAATCAGCAGACTAAGGGTAGTTTCATCACTTGCCAAAACCATGCCACCGAGAAGAAGTCTTGACACCTTACAAAGAATGAGGGCTATAGCATGGGTTGAAAGTGGTTTATCTGTCCGTGAGGCTGCTAGACGGCTTGCAGTGTCACACTCTACTATCCAAAGAATTTTGGAGAGATTTCAGGCCACACGATGTGTGTAGGATCGCCACCGGCCAGGTTGCCCTAGATGCACCAATAGACATGATGACCGGTACCTCTTGTTGTCAGCACTGCGCCATCGAACAGTGACTTGTTCCACTCTAAGATGTCAGCTGAGACAAACTGTAAACGTTAATGTCAGTCAAAGCACCATTCGCAGACGTTTACATGAATTTGGACTGGTTGCTCGACGCCCTGCAGTCAGAACCCCTCTTACTCCTGCTCATCACAGAGCCCGTGTTGCTTGGTGTCGCGAGCACATCCGATGGACAAAGCAACAATGGAGTCAAGTTCTCTTCACTGATGAATCTCGTTTCACTGTGTCATTCAATGATGGCTGGATTCGAGTTTGGAGACGACCAGGAGAGCGATTTACTGATGACACAATTCGAGAGGTGGATCGTTATGGTAGGGGTTCTGTCATGGCCTGGGGAGGCTTCTACAGACACGGCAGGACCCCACTCTACATTATCCAAGGCAACTTGACCGGCCCAAGATACCAGAACGAAATCTTGAGACCAATTGTTCAGCCTGCTCTGGAGGCCAAAGGTGGTAATACCATCCTACAAGATGATAACGCTCGACCCCATCGAGGTCGTGTAGTGAATGAGTTTATTCAGCAACATGGAATCATCAGGATGGCGTGGCCAGCTCATTCACCTGACCTTTCTCCGATTGAGCACCTCTGGGATGTCCTTGGTCGAAGATTGTCAACAAATCACCCCCTGCCAATGGATATTGCACAGCTGACTGCATTTCTGCTTCAGGAATGGCAAGCTGTTCCTCAGGATACTCTTCGGACCCTTGTGGTCTCGATGCGTCTACGCTGTCTTGAATGCCTTGCTGCAAACGGTGGTCATACCCGATTTTGAAATGTCTGTTTGTCCAATATCTATTGTGTGACTTTTGAAAAGGTGGGTGACACACTTCACAGCTTCATTGCGTTTGAATGTGTGTTTCCATTTTTTTTACGTGACATGTCAATTTGGTATTCAATAAATGCCGTTGTGACTGATACCAATTACGTTTATATCAGATTTGTTTTATGGTTTCAACCAAGGTTTTTCTAAGTGGCCCTTGACTTTTGGCGAGTAGTATATAATTAATTGATGTCGTAAGAACAAATTAGCAGTATTCACATTATAATTTGTCGCCCTGAGCGACTTATGCGAATGAATAAAGACGTGCACAAGAGCTACAGCTGAAACCCTACACATTAAAAAAAAAAAAAATTTAGAGTTCAGTTGGTTATAAATTATCCAACGTAGCACTTCGGCACTCAATAGAACAGCGGTTTGGAACATGTCAGAAGTATCAATTTACGCACTGAAGTTTTGTAAGTCTGGGGAGTTTTACCACTTTTCTCTGCTAGCTAGTTTTACCATCAAAACCGTGCGAGATCAGAAATACAGATTTGTCTAGAAAATTATAATAAAAGACATCATTTGTGTGGGTGTAAGTGTAATGGATATGAAGAAAGTCTTTGGGCATAAAGAGAAAAAAAAAAAGCAGGAAAAGTGATCTCTTAGATGTGCACGAGTTGAAAGATTCACATACTGAGATGAAAACAAAAATGTTGGCTATTGAATCTGTATTGAATGTCCATTCGATGTTTATTTGTTAATAACAGCTGTTCCTCTATTTAATGGATGGGTTTGAAAAAAAATCGAAAAAAGGTGATTCGTCTTACGAGGACAAAGGACAAAGAAAATAGTCTACGTTACGGCCACAAGGCCTTCGTCAGGAAAGGAAAGAAAGTGAAGGCTAGATAGGACACATAAAAACTAAATAAAATAAAAACTGGGTACTTCCCTGAAGTACCCAGTTTTTATTTTATTTAGTTTTTATGTGTCCTATCTAGCCTTCACTTTCTTTCCTTTCCTGACGAAGGCCTTGTGGCCGTAACGTAGACTATTTTCTTTGTCTTTTGTCCTCGTAAGACGAATCACCTTTTTTCGATTTTTTTTCAAACCCATCCATCGTATTCCACGTCTTACCGCAGTTCCCCTCCACTTCCTCTATTTAAATGTATTCTTTCTGAAATTCTACTTAGACACAGCATTGAACCGATCTTTGCCCCTACTCAACCAGTTCTGGAAATATTCACACAAAAGTGTTTATTTAGTTTGTCGTCCACCTCTTGCACTAATTATCCGTCTAACACAATTCTGTTGTGACGAAATTTACTCACGCTCTCTAAGTGTGAGCCTGCTAACGTATTCTGACCTCAAAACAAATTTGTCTCAAATTTCTGAGATCATTATCACAATCGAGAACACTCATGGAGAAAAGAACACAAATGAAGCTTTCCCATCTCCAAGTGATGCTTTACAAACTAAGCTGCAATACTAACAACTAGAAATGTCGCTGAAACGTATGGTGAGAGCATCTCGAAAACACCTGTTTCTAGCCAGCTGTTAGCTATATTTGTTGCAATGTTGTTCGTAGTAATCTAAACAGTGATCTCTTTTTTATTTCTCTTCACAAAACATGTTTGCTGGAAGGTCTATTGACAGTTAACACTTACAATCTCCATCGTGGAGGAGTGTTTATAAGCCTCCTTTCTTTCTTTCTTTCTTTCTTTCTTTCTTTCTTTTCTTTCTTACTCTTTGTTGGTCGGTCTATTTTCCTTTTTTCTTGTCTTCTGCCCACTCGTCTTAGGGAACTATTTCAGAGCTGCATATCTAAATTCTTCAAACGAAACTGAACATATGTATCTGTCACCAGCACGCTTCTATATGATGGCGAGACATGGACAACCTACGTTAAGCTAGAAAGAAGGCTCAATACCATCCTTCGCCACATCCTTTGGTATTTCATGGAGGGATAAAGTGACAAATATCGACGTGCTGTCACATGCTGGCGTTTAAAGCAAGTATACACTATTTAGACAGCGCAGACTACGCTGGCGAGGCAATGTTCGCCACAAGGAAGATGGTCGCATCCCCAACGACATTTTCTACCAACAACTGGCAAAGGAACAGCTGGGCAACCGCAGCTGTGGTTCAAATATGTCTGCAAGAGACACATGAAGGCACTGGACATAAATCCTGCAACCTTGGAGGATGAAACTGCCCATCACACTAAGTGGCGATGCTCCCTGCGGCGCCACCTTAGATTGGGCGAAAAGAAGTTCTCACAAAAAGCAGAAAAGAAGGAACACCAGGGAAAAAAGCAGCTGAGGGCTAACACCTCAGGGGCGCATTTTCTTAGTCAGTTATGAACTGAAGAGGGCTACTAGCACTTTTTTTTAAAACGTAATAAATAATGTACGGGCAGTATTGGCACAGCTGGCGAGTCCTTTTGGGGAGAAGTTTTTTTCTTTACCACATTTCGTAAAATCTTTTTACCACAAAAGCTATGGATAAATCAAATATCCCATCCCAACTAACATAATTACCGATGTATGTTACGTCGGTCGTCCACACTCAAAATAGTAACTCGCGGCAGAAAAAAAGTGCGCAACACACGGTGTGCAACTTGCGCGGCGTGGGTGTTATATAAAACAAATACTTTGGTTTTATTTTTATTTTATTTTATTCTTTCACGAAATTAGTAGCGCTCGACAAAAAAAATGTGCATAAAAATTGGTGTACATGAGCCCTCACCCGATGTACAATTCATGAAAACTTGAAAGTTTTTGTTAAAACTGATTCCCTACGTAATTATTTTTAGCTCTGGACGGAATTAATTTTAAGCCCCAAAAATGTACATATACATAATTTACTTTTACTAACAATGTGTGTCTAATCATGAGTTAAGTATAATATATTATATATCAAATTAAAGTACATTGGATAGACAATAGGAATATATATATACTTTTCTAGCTAATTTTATATTATGTTTATGTTATGACAGATAATATGTACACAGAACAAGAGATAACTTGAAATTTTGAACATAAATTTTCCACTTACCTCAGGCTTGTAACATAAATTATTATCACAATACAGTTTCACTGCTCTCTTTGGGAAGGTAATCCATTTAGAAACACAGAAAAAGTAAGAAAGTTGTGCTTGATCACACAGTTTGTTCACTGTTCACATATTAGTAACATATCCTGCGTGTTTTCGGCCATTATATTGAAACGGCAAAACACGACGAAAAATGAAGATAAATGTGAAAAATTCCCTTCAAACTCAAACAAAGGAAGTTGAAGCTTGTTGAAATTTGCGCAGTTTTGTGTTTACTTCCGTTCGAGATAAATTCCGGTCAGTATAAAATATCAGAGTGGAAAGAAACAACGAAATAAATCAGAGTCTTTTAAAAGATCTTGCGGATACAGCGGTCGGCCATTGCGTCTTTTAAAAGATCTTGCGTAGGGAATCAGTTTTAAAACGACTATCAGGGAACAATCTTTGAAAACAATCCACGCACTTTCACACGAAATGTTGTCATCAAAGAACTTTTAAATTGAATTATAAATAACACAATTCTCGCCATGTGTACGTTAGGCACAGCTGAGGAATGCAACGGCGTTGAAAAATTGTATTGTTTCCATTATATATACTCTCCCGAAAAAAGTTACAATCAACAAAGAAAAGCGTTCAAATTACGATGTTCATGAACAGTTTGATTACACTGTATAATGGAAAGAATCCAAACACACTCTAAGAATGTACTTCTATCTGCTCATCCGGGAACGGCAACAGCACACTATAAACCGGGTTATTGCCAGTATAATATAAATTAACTCTGCCGTCCAAGACAGGAGAAGGACGCATGGAGCAACTCAGAGAAATCCGAAAGGAGTCTAGGTTACCGATTTATCTTTTTTCGTCTAGGAAATCTCCAGTCATCATCTCATCTCAACCCATAACCCGTCATGGGTCGTAGGGGTGCCATGGTGGAAGCATCAGCAGACATGGTCCTCCACTGCTCTCTATTCTCAGCAATGCGTACAAGTGTGGAAAAACCGTGTCCTGCCCATTCTTTGATGTTATCAGCCCAGGATTTTCTTTGCCTTCCTCTTCTCCGTTTACCTTCGACTGTTCCCTGGAGGATCGTTTTCGAAAGGGAGTCATGACGAGTTACATGCCCAAACCAGGCAAGCTTTCTACGTTTCACTATTGACAAAAGTGGTTCTTGGTGGCCTGCATAGGTGTTTATCTTCTCTCTAACATAGACATTTGTTTTGTGCTCTTTATAGCAAATGCGCAAAATTCTTCTATAACATTTATGCTCGAAAGCCTGAATCCTTCGCTCCGTATCTGCAGTGAGTATTGGCACCTAAAACGTTCGCACTCTGTGACGGTATTGCCTCCCCAGCTTTGCAGCAGTGGTCTAACAGTTGCCAAAATTCTAGAGTATCTAATATGGGCTTCAAAGGTGTCTACCTCTGCACAAGATTATTCTTGGCAGAGATGTAGATAGAAGGGTAATGACACTTCTATCACAAACGGAGTCTTCACAAGATATTCAGATAAGCGAAAACAATGCTGCTTTGGCTGAGCACGTTAATTCTAGAATCTGCCGACCACTTTTGGGAAGAATTAAGCAATGATTAATGTTAGCACGCTAAGCCCCCACCTCTGATTTACTCAGTGGAATTCTTATTATTCTGGTATAGCTCTGTTTAGAGTGTGCGTAGTAAATTTACTATAACAAACATGCAAATACATTTAAAATGATTAAATCGAAGTTAAATTTGTAAAATTACAAATAACAAAATTTAATAATCACTTAAGTTTTAACAGTTTGAAAATAATTTGAATAGTTTAGAAGAAAAGTTTCATCATTGTTTGGTAATAGAGACGATGAAAAAAAGTTCACTTTGGCAGCATATATTTTACATTTAGCTGCCAATAGTAGTTTATGCTCCCGCTGATGGGTTCTCTTTACAGTGCTCTCGCTCGTCGCTGGCCAAGGTTGTCGGGTGTAGCTCGTTTCCCAGAAATGTCAATGAGAGTCTACTAAGCTGCCCCCTCGTCTTAAAGCTTAGGCCAATGTTCACTTATTGTTCCAGAGATAGTACTTTCTGCTGGTACCACCAGTAACTATGATAAAGAATATAAACTAAACGCTCTTCTGAGTATTGCGTTTCCCGACACATACTTATGTGTCCCCTTTCTTCTATTCTACCATCCCATTTATCTCAGAATTTACACTCGATGCGAATTAAATTTAATCCCTCGGGATAAAACTTTCTTTAACATTTAGATTGAATAGTTTCAGCTCAGATAGAATATGTTTACATTTACATTTCCACTGACTGAAAAATGTTCTCAATATAAATTGAATATGTTTTCATTTATGTTTACACTGATTTGAAAAGTTTGAAACTTCCATTAATGTTAAAGTGCATATGTTAACATTGACATTTTCACTGGTTTGAAACTGTAAGCATTATATACTGAAGCACATTAAAAACGCACCACCTGTATAATCCAGGAACAGAGTGTGAAATGTAAATATAAGTGTTTACAAGTTTACATATTTGGAATCTTTATTCATTTTCCTATGAATCCATGCTGATCTTTAATTTGTACATTTGATTGTTATGAAATTCATTGCATTCTGTGCAGGCAAGGGAGAAAACCAAAAATGCAACCAATACAAAAATTCATTCACACTATCCTCAGTATCTGGTATGTCCACCGTGTGCTTGCAAACAAGCTTGGCAGCGGCTCCGCGTGGAACGCACAAGTCTCTAAAGGAAATTCAGGGGAATCAAGTCCCATTCACGCGTAAGAGCAGCTTCGAGCTGTTGCAGATTAGCTGGAGAACCTTGCCTGTAGACTCTGCGTCCAAACTCGTCCCACAGATGTTCTATAGGGGACATGTCTGGTGATAGGGCAGGCCAATAATCGTCACAATGTTCTGCTGTTGTAGATATTGCTGCGTAATGCATGCGGTGTGCGCACGTGCGTTATCCTGCTGGAGAAGCTGCAAGTCTGGATAATTTGTGAACGCAGGAGCAACCAATGCACCCAGAACCTCATCTCGATATGTCACAGCATTAACATTTCCACGGAAGACGTGAAGAGGCAAGCGATGGTGAAAACTGAATCCTCCCTAAATGTGAATACTGCCACCTCCAAATCGGTTGTGCTGACGAACACAGCAATCTGCAAAGCGCTCTCCACACCGTCGCCAAATCCGCATACGTCCATCAGCAAAGGATATGTTGAATCTGCTCTCGTCTGTGAATAGGACAGCATTCCACTGCAGTCTAGTCCATCTGACGTGTTGCTCTGCCCATTGCAGGCGCTGCTGACGATGTCTGTGAGTCAAGTTTGGCCCAACATAAGGTCGTCTTGCAGTAAGGCCTTTATCTCTGAGTCGTCGTATGGCTGTCATTCGAGAGACTTGCCCACGTCTACTCCTATTGCTCTTGCTGTTTGACTTGCCGGGAGAGAACGATTCCTTAGGTGACTCAGCACAATATGACGATCTTGCGCAGGGGTATTAACTCGTGGTTGACCACTCCGAAGTCTATCCCGGGCACTGCCAGTGGTTCCGTAACGTTCGTTGAGACGTGCACTAGTGCTGTGGTGGCAATTCATCCTTCTGGCAATGGCCCGCGAGCTTATTCCGGTCTCCAACATACCAATGGCTCGTTGGCGGTCGTTTGCAAATAGTCGTGGCTTTTGAAGCACATGTACGGGGTGTTTTGTCTCAACGGCCTTGTTATACACCACAACGCGTACACATTTTCAGGGCCATAGCTGTTTGGGAATCGTGTTGCACGTGTAACTTTCATTGTTTTCATGTAGTCTGTACACAAACCCGTGGGTTGAATCATGCACTTTCCATTCCAGCAGCCATTCGCTCTCTACCTCATGACAAACACGGGGAAAATCCATTCCCACACTTTTTTTTCTAGCTTCTCGGCATCAATATATATAACAGTGGTGCGTTTTTAATGTGCTTCAGTATAATTAAAATTTACATCATGTCTTTCATCTTTTCCTTCCTGCTCCATATGGAACCTGGAACTACTTGTAGTTCTCTTTAAGAAACTAGCAATAAAGCAATCACCAGCCCGTACAGTGGTGGTTCATAAAATCATCATTTCATACGCTGAGGTTGCCAGCCTCAAATGACTAGGACATCCACTAGCGATTTTTACATGTTAAAATTCACATGGCCAAATACATATATATGTTAGTTCACATGTTAGCAATAAAATATAGAATGCAAAATTACAACTTACGCCAATCCTAGCTCACAGACATTTTTGCTCAGATGAATAAAAGAGACATGTGGCATCACAATTTTGACGAGGGACTTAAACGTAGAAATAAGAACAGACAACACATGCTTTGTGGAAATCATGGGAAAACATGGATTAGATACGGTGAACGAAAATGGAGAACTATTAATAAACGTCTGTGCATCAAATCACCTGGCTATAGAAAGTAGCATATTTCACATAAAAGAATACACAAAGCAACATAGACATCACCAGGTCACAGATCAGAGAATCAGATTGATCAATATGCATAAATAAGAAGTTTAGATCATCATTATATGCCGTAAAGGTATATAGAGGAGCAGACGTGGTATCGGATCATCATTGTCTGTTAGACAAAACAAAATTAAAACTCAAGAAATTTACAATAGTACAAAGCTATAGACATCAGCATAAAAGGGGATATCTAAGACATCAGGAACTAAGAGAAAACTTTTCAATCACAGTATCATACAAATATCAAGCATTCCAACAATTTGATGATATAGCAGATACGGAAAACTACAGGCAACACATAAAAAAAATATATGGGACAAGACATGTAGAGATGTACTTGGAACAAGAGAACATCAGCACAAATCATAGATAACAACGTGATAGAACATAAACAAGATACTAGACCGAAAAAAGATGAAAGAAATTTAAACAGAAGCAAAACCAAAAGCTCCAAAGCCAAAGCTCCTCGTGGAGTGTACTTAGAAACAAACAAAGAAGTAATAAGAAACATCAAAAGAGACAAGAGGAAATATATCGAAGAGTTGGCAAGGGAAGCAGAGGAAGCTGCAGCCAAAGGAAATATGAGGGACATGTACAACAACACAAAGAAGCTAACAGGGAAATTTAAGCATGCAAGTTGTCTCAATAAAGATAAAAATGAAATATCACTTTGCAATATACAAGAACAAATGAAGAAATGGACAGAACATTTTGAGAAACTTCTCAATAGACCAGCACCAACAAATCCCCCAGACAACCAGCCAGCAGAAGTGGGGCTACAAATCAACTGTGAACAACAAAAAGAAAGAAAGAAATAAAGACAGTCATACAGCTTCTGAAAGATGGAGAAGCAGCTGATCCAGATTGCATAACAGCAGACGCCATCAAGGAAGATATTGATTCCTCTATATAGATGTTTTACAAAGTATTTGGCAAAACCTGGAGAGAGAAGAAATACCAGCGGAATGGAAGGAAGGTTATCTCGTCAAGGTGCCAAGGAAGGGAAATTGACAAGAGTGCACAAATAATAGAAGAATAATTTTACTATCAAAGCAGGGATAAGTATTAATCAGGACCATCATTGAGAGATTAAAAGAGTTCATAGACAAACAACTGAAAGATGAACAAGCAGGTTTTGGACAAAACAAATACAGTACAGATCAGATAGCCACATTGAGATTAATAGTTGAACAAAATGGAATGGAATGCATCGCTATACATTGGATTTATGGACTATGAAAAGGTATTTGACAGTGTAGACAGAGAATCACTTTGAAAATTGAAGACGCATGCCCAAACATAACAGTCACCTTGGCTTTCGCGTTCTATTCTAAATCTATGGCAGCAGCCAGAATGGAATGGAAAGTCACGCACTTTGATACCTTTGCTGAGACACAAGCAAAACCTTCTAATATCCCTATAATTATATGGATCTTTCTTGTGCCTGCCATTCCTTCACTAACTAATGCCAAATCTGAAAGCCTAAAATTGTAGCAGTGAAAAAAAAATGTTCGCGTGTGTGTGTGGTCGTTTCCGGTTTTTTTTTCTGCTAATAATTTTAACAGAAATAATGAGAATAAATGTAGGTAATGATAACAGGGTTGTACTTGAAGAAAGTCCACTACAAGATGTAGAATCGTTCACATATCTTGGCAGCAATATAGACAAATTTGGAGGGACAGACAGAGATATCAAAATAAGAATACAAAAAGCAAGAGGAGCTTTCATTGCGTTGATAAATATATGGAGATCAAGAGAAATCGGATCCAACACGAAAATAAGAATCTTCAACTCGTAGGTGAAGTCAGTACTATTATATGGCTCTGAGACATGGAGAACAACAAAGACAACAACCAAAAAGCTACAGACTTTCATAAATGGATGCTTGCGTAGAATAGAAGGGTTAAAATGGTATGACAAGGTTACCAACGTGGAACTGATGACAAGAACCAGACAAGTGCCAGTGGAACAAGAGATGAGAAGAAGACGATGGCGATGGATATGACACACACTGAGGAAAACTGTTGATAGCATTACAAGGTAGTCCTTGTTCTGGAACCCCCAGGGCAAGAGAGGCAGAGGTAGACCAAGAAGCACACGGAGAAGAGAGCTGGAAACAGAGGTGAAAATGATGAGGAAAACGTGGAAAGAATTTGAGATGATGGCACGTGACAGGAGGACTTAGCATGTGTTTGTTGAAGGTCTATGCTCCTTCGGGAGTGGAAGGTTATGGAATGGAATACTTTTAAATTCAGAGAAGGGACAAAAAATTGTGGAGAAGTAAAAGTATGTGTGTGTGTGTGCGAGTGGATATGCATACATTATTATTATTCTTTTTACATTTTGTGTTTTATTAACTTAAAATGTATGATGTTTGCAGGATCCTGTCAAAGACAAGATAAGTCTATTAAAAATAAAACTGTTGTTCTTTATATGATGAGGTTACCAGCCCCATGCATAACCGAATATTGCAGCCTGTTAAAGACTTTATATTCATTGAGGGTCAGATAAATGTTTAAAGCTCTCATATGTTCACCTGGGATTTTCGGACGCGCATCTGAGCACAGCAATTATATTCTTTGTAATGTTATTTGCGTACGACCGTGCACCAGTATTAAACGGGGCATGGCGCGATATGACGCAGTGATTTGTTAAGATACGGGCTATGTCCTTGAGGCAGATCCAGATATCCATCTTCGTGAACAGACGTTTTTTATTTCATGTTCTTATCCCAAGTCTAGGGAAGACCCGGTCATGAAGTAATTATGATCATCTGAAAGATGAAGGTGCTATTCTTGAGTGAGCTATGAAAAGAATCTTTTATTGCCAATATTTAGCCAGAAAACGGCTCGTTTGAAGTATCTAGTCTCCGATACTTAGTCTCCTGGACATACCTAAGGGTATACTAATTGCATAAGAATCTAAGTAATATACTATAAAAATTCTAAAATTATAAGTTATTCTTATAATCTAATGCGTATATAGTATTGCGCATATAGTATGTCAGGACCGAATGTTGCGCTTCCATACAATAATTAGCCTATCTATATTTACAAGGCGAGTGTGTATTCGTTTTAAATACCATAATCGTAGCAGTCTTGAATTGTGGATGACTTATAGTCAAACTTAGTCACGTAGCTAGTAAACGTTCCGAAGGAGTTTATGATAAATAGTTGTCACTGTTAAGTCATGTTTTCGAGTGGGAGTTAAGTGTTTGGGATTCTTACGTACGGGTCTGATTTTTTATAGACACGCTAGTAAGAACGTTTAAAGTTAGGAGATGATTTTTTACTTGGGTGCTTTGTACACTATATTTTGAACATAGCTCAACTGAGTATGTGTTAGTTTAAAAAAAAAATAAAGAAAGTGTTCAAATGTTCTGAGTAGTTGGGGGAGATATACGGGTGAGCTGAGCTCACATCTCAAGCTGTTAGTTCGCGCTTGAGCGAAAATTTACTGAGTTGTACTGAGAAACTATAATCTCGGTCAGTAGGTATCTGGGAGAGCTTCGAGACGGTTTATCGTCTCGCTAGTGTGTCCAGAGTATTATTTAAGGGAAGAGATTCAATAGATTATTCTAATGCCATGGATTATTTGGCTATGTCTATTTATGACGAATTGCTATTTACGCAACCAATTCCATTTGGATTATTTCTGCTAATTCAATGTATGATGAATCGCTGTTTATATGATCAAATTGATTCTGGATTATTAGCACATGTTTGCCATTGTAACTTTTGCAACGATTGACTGTTCATCGATTCGCCGTTCATGCGATCAAAGTCATTATGGATTATTAGCACATGTTTGCCATTGTAACTTTTGCAACGATTGACTGTTCATCGATTCGCTGTTCATGCAATCAAAGTCATTATGGATTATTAGCACATGTTTGCCATTGTAACTTTTGCAACGATTAACTGTTTATGCGCTGTATTAGTTTCTGATTTCTATAATAAACTTATTATTAGGGCTTAATAAGTTAATTAACTTGTTTCTCTTGCCTATTATGCTCTATTTAGATTGTAGCTTTCTTTTCTGTTTTATATATGTATTGTTTTTTGTTCCATGCGGTTTTGCCATACTTGTATTTATTTACACACAATCCGTTGATTAATTTAAATTGTTACCATTTTGTATCATTGCTTTCTTTCACTACACACATTTCATTGCTGGCCATTCTTCATTTCATTTCATCTTCTCTTTTCACTTTCCACTTATTGGTTCATAGTTAGTCTATACTTGATATATTTCATCTTTGTTTGAATTTGATTCTCTTTGCATACTTCATCTTCATACTCTACACATACTTCCATCCCTCTATTGTTGGTTTATTTATACGACTTAACATATATTATGATTCTCTGTTGTAGATATTAGAATTTGATCGACCTCACATTTTTGTTCGATGTAATTTTCAAAAAAAAAATGATGATATCATTATTTTTCCCTGGGGGTCGGTGTAATCTGTTAAGTCATGTTTTCGAGTGGGAGTTAAGTGTTTGGGATTCTTACGTACGGGTCTGATTTTTTATAGACACGCTAGTAAGCACGTTTAAAGTTATGAGATGATTTTTGTGCTTGGGTGCTTTGTACACTATATTTTGAACATAGCTCAACTGAGTATGTGTTAGTTTTTAAAAAAAATAAAGAAAGTGTTCAAATGTTCTGAGTAGTTGGGGGAGAGATACGGGTGAGCTGAGCTCACATCTCAAGCTGTTAGTTCGCACTTGAGCGAAGATTTACTGAGTTGTAATGAGAAACTATAATCTCTGTCAGTAGGTATCTGGGAGAGCTTCGAGATGGTTTATAGTCTCGCTAGTGTGTCCAGAGTGTTATTTAAGGAAGAGATTCAATAGATTATACTAATGCTATGGATTATATTGGCTATGTCTATTTATGACGAATTGCTATTTACGCAACCAATTCCCTGTGGATTATTTCATCTAATTCAATGTATGATGAATCGCTGTTTATATGATCAAATTCATTCTGGATTATTAGCACATGTTTGCCATTGTAACTTTTGCAACGATTGACTGTTCATAGATTCGCTGTTCATGCGATCAAAGTCATTATGGATTATTAGCACATGTTTGCCATTGTAACTTTTGCAACGATTGACTGTTCATTGATTCGCTGCTCATGCGATCAAAGTCATTATGGATTATTAGCACATGATTGCCATCGTAACTTTTGCAACGATTAACTGTTCATCGATTCGCTGTTCATGCGATTAGAGTCATTATGGATTGTTGGCATCTGCTTTGCCATTATAACTTGTGACAATGTACTGTTCCTGATGTCAATGTTGCTGTGATCAATAAACGGTGTATGCGTTGGAAAAACCTTATTCGTCTTACCCGTTGGTGGATTTCCTGACCTTACGTTACTGTTGTGTGGGTGATAACAGAATATAGACCAACGTAAAGAACTCATTACATTCGCTCATATATATTATACAACTGTCGGCCACTACAGTAAGTCCGACCTTACTGACATCGTCCTTGTCAGTGGTACTACATCACAACACCCACCACAAACATTTCAACAATAACAGAAACACTAACAGGACAGCTTATAACGAATACTACAGTAACAGTCACTTAATAATCTAAATCACTCTAATGAAAGTACCGAGTTAATCAAAGCTTTGTCTATTTATTACGTTCGTTGTAAATGTGTACGAAAAACTCACTAGTCAATGAAATAAATTGTCTTAAACGATATAATTAGTAGTTCTAAAAACAATCCATGTACACTAATGAGGACGAAGTGTAGGCTGGACACTATAAAGTGGAGTTCGTGTTGTCCCGATTCATAACGAAAGTCACAAACGTGCTGTTTTGAGCATAAATTATATGAGTGTCAAGACGATAAGTTTGCCAGCGTGTCAGTGGTTTCTTGTGGGCAGCGCGAAAGTAAGTCTGCCACGACGTTGTCTGTTCCACGAATGGCTATCACGTCGAAATTGAAAGGCTGCAAGACGATTGAGTAACGTGCAGATCTGGAACTTTTCAAGTCTTTGCTCCTGAGTGCTGTAAGAGCGCGCTGGTTGGATTCCACCACAAAGTGAGCACCCAGTAGAAATCTCTGTAAATTGAGAATGGACCACACATATGCTAGTAGTTCCCGGTCCACAACGGAGTAATGTCGTTCTGTTTCAGTCAACTTGCAAGACACGTAAAGAGCTGGTTGAAGTGTTCTTGAGTAGTTCTGCATGAGAGATGCCCCGATTCCCCTAGACGACGCATCTGTGCGAAGTATAAAAAGAATGTTTTTGTTTGAGAGTCGTAAAATAGGTGTAGATGAAAATAATAATTTAATCTTATCTAAAGTGGCCTGGCACTCTTGTGACCAATGAACTATGTTTGGCGACCCTTTCTTTAACAAATTAGAAAGAGTGGCAGTGATAGTCGACAAGTTAGAGATGAAGCGTCCATAGAATTGGATCAAGCCGAGGAGACTTCGAACTTGTTTCTTAGTTTTAGGAGTAGTGACATTCAAGATTTTGGAATTGTTATGGTCCTCCGTTTTTAAGAGACCAAGGTTTACACGGTGGCCCAAAAAACGAGATCTCATTAAACCCGATGTGGGCTTTAGACGGTTTTGCCGTCAAGTTATGAGAGCGCAAAGTAGACCCAGGAGCGGTGGGTCAACGTCCGTAGGGATTGTTATATACTGTGTACATTTGTGCCATGACTATGCTGATGATGAATGTCTAAACTACTGATGTAAAAGTACCAAGTTAAGAATAAACATGTTGTCGTCACTAACCCTTCCAACGAGTACAGTGTTTATCCGTTGCCAGTTGGTCACACTGTCTTGACCCATCCTCCATCGTTACCGGGTCCCATTATTATTAGCCAGATCATCACCATACGCCAAAGTAACGGCCCACAATATATTCGCGTCATCCAGAAGTACGTCGGCCACATTAGCAGGCCCGACAGACCAGTCAACACCAATGACATAGAGACGAAAAAACCCCAATAACACAGCCTTTATAATATGTTCGAGTCTTAACTAGAACATTTCATTTTTTGTCTCTCCAAAGACCCCGGGGAACTTATACACGAGTATAAGATATGTTAATTCGAGATTGAAATTCAACAGAACTGTATGGAAAATTGTTATTCTACAGTTATAATGCTTAATGTTACAAATCAATGTGATTTTTGTGCTGAAAAGTGTGTACGCGAGTGGTTATATGTATGTACCTGTCGTGAGATCATAAATGGAATATGATTGTTGGCAAATAATTTGCAAGTCAGCTATTTGACAGTAGACAAATATACTATATAATATTTATTTATCTTTTTTAATCTCTTATTCCCTGTCACACTCACGTTTTTTAAATGTCATACACTCATTCCATCCTCTCCGAGATACACGAAATATCCTCACTAAGGAGAAAAAGTCAGGATAAAGTGACATATGCAAGACAGTAAAGTAATTCTGACTGCTAAAAATTATATGTGTACTAGCTATAAGTACCTTGCGTTGCCCGGATCCATGTCAGAATTGATGCGAGTTGGGTTTGGTGCGAATCGTTTTAGGAAGGTTTATTTTTTTGTTTGGTTGTGATTGGCTAGTACATTCTTTAATTGTACTATTGCATTGAGGTGTGATTCTATCACAAAAACATCGCCTTAAGAATGAATGGAGTTGAGGAATCTTTTAGAACATACACAAATGTTCTGACACAAACATCGCTCAGAATTAATCAAACTTTTCTTGTCAGGGATCATGTAGCAAGAAACCAGAAGTGAAAGAAATATTGAAGGAATTTTAAAGGAACACACTAATAGGAAAATTAGGAAGAGATTTGTTTTAAAAGGAGGGTTGGAAAATACTGCCAAAACAGGAAAACCACATTTGTTGTTGTCTTAAAACTTTTATTTTAATTTCTTTTGCAATTTACAAAATCATGTACATTTTACAAAATGAAATACATGGCAAGTACATTTTATAGCCTTTCCCAGACGATGAATATAAATTCATACACGACATTGTCTTATTAGGAACGTTTTCTCCAGTCTGTGGATTGACTTGAGGTATAGAAATGTAATACCAATCTTCACCACGGCACAGCATTAATGGGTATTGTAGAGCGTCATAAGCTCTATGGGTTTCAGATACTCTGTGTATAGAGTTATCATGTCCGTGCAAAACTATATCCCTTTGTTCAAAGTGTTGGTCTTCAATTAAAATAGCTACCTCATTAGTGGTTGGGGCATTATACCTGCCCCGATGTTCACCATCCGGTCGCCTGTCTGCATGGATAATTAGACGGAAGTCCTCGACATTGGATGGAACATTCTCTAAGGCTGTTTTAAATTATGAAATATAATTATTGGTGCGATGTAAAATGTCTTGCAAAACATAAATTACTTCCAATTTCAGATTTTGAAAGTTGTTACAACGTGTAGAAGCCTGAGACACATGATCAGCGATAAAATATATTTGAAGAAATGTAGAGTCATATCTTCGTTTGGGAAGTAAGCTACCAAGCAAATGATATACCTGCCCTTGAACATTGAACGTCGGCATATAACCTGTTTCAGGCACTACCTTGGCTCCAAAACACGTCATATGGAACGCATTATTGTAGCTGCTGATGTTTCCTAGAAATTATGTGGGCAGAGGATGTTGGCCAGCCAACAACGACAACAGCAGTTCCGGCGGTGCTTGAAGTTCTTCCAATTTAACTTTAACGTGTTGGCAACAAATGCCTTTTGCTCGTTTTTCCATTTAAGTGCTGAGCACATGTTGCACCTTTTGTTGAAAGGACCTAGAATTACAGACTGATCATTACAGTAATTTATATGAGGGTCATAACGTAGAGCAGATCGTTCTTTGTTTAACCAGAGAGTTTGAGCAGGCTGGACAACCTGAACTACATTAGGGTTTGGAGGAAGCACTGTTTCAATCGTCAAGTCTATGTGACGTAACCAATCGCGCTGCAGGCGGGCCGATCTCCTAGGCAAAGACTGAGCATCTCTTTGGATAATATGGTGCGTTGTATCTTGAGATAGAAGATCCTGTCTTTCTGCAGGGGTCTCAGACGCCCTCTTTGTAGCATGACGCTGAGGATGTCTTAAGAGACGGTCATCTCTTTCTGTGCTCGTTTTGGCTTCCCTTCTGATTCTGATTCTCTTTGCTCTGTTGCTAAGTCTCGCAAGTGATGAAGTTCTGTTGGACGATGTGAAGCGAAAATGAAATGAAATTAAAGTACCGAACTAAGAATAAATACACCTATGTGTTAAAAAACAACTAAAAAAAGAAAACCTATTATTTTCGAGAAGTGGGATTACAATACCTAAAAATGATCCCAAAATAAAAATAAAATATATAAAAACACCTAAGTGTTTTTAAAGGAGGCATACAAAACGTGTCTACGATATAATTAAACACAAAAAAGTAACAAAGAAATGGAAGGAAAATTTAAAATAATTAAGTAGTAAAGGTATTAATGTAGTAAATAAACTTAATGATGAACAGTGAACATTATTATGTAGGTAGGTACAGTAGCTAATATTCACCAGCAGAATAGCAACTGAAAAAAAAAATAAAATAAAGCTACTTGCCTTTTCGG
This sequence comes from Oreohelix idahoensis, assembly GCA_024509875.1. Classification (NCBI taxonomy): domain Eukaryota; kingdom Metazoa; phylum Mollusca; class Gastropoda; order Stylommatophora; family Oreohelicidae; genus Oreohelix; species Oreohelix idahoensis. The sequence continues at coordinate 91,248 of JAMPIV010007514.1, forward strand.
CTTATCGAAATTAATCGCTAACCAATTATTGTGTTAGAACATACATTAATGTTCTCGAACATATGGAAATTGTAGCACAAATAATTCACATGACGGTTTCTGGGTAGACGAAATTAGTACTAACAGCTCTAAGTAGGTGAGAATATATCAAACTTTTTTTGTCAGGAATCCTGCTTTACAAAATTTGCAAAACAGAAAACACGGAACTGTAAATTTCAGTAACAATTTTACGTAGCTGAGTATTATTCCAAGTTTCCTTATCAGGAATCTTGGTTTAGAAAACTTACATAGCAGAAAGCGACGCACATTTTGTAAATTTAACCAAAAAGGATAAAATTTATGACTTGAATAGTTTTTAAGGTAAGGCCGTTAACCGTTTTTTACGTCCCTTGATAAGAATGAATGAAGTTCAGGAATGTTCTAGAAGATAAACACATCTTGTAGCAGAAACATAGCTGACAATAACTACAACTTTTCTTGTCAAGGATCGTGACTTACAAAATTGTCATAACAGATAGCATCGCACTGTAAATTTAAGTAACTGATTTACATACACACACACATACACATGAATTACACAATGAACAAATGTATAGAAAAACTTTTACTCCCTCGCACAGACTCATTTACAAAACTCTTTCGTAATTAGCAGTGGGGGTGGTGGGGTAGGATTTTTCCCTCCTTTATTCGCATTGCCTTTAAATTTACACAACATATTCTTTGTTTGAGGCAAAACATAGCAGCTTGCCTTAAGAATGAATTTTTTAAATTTTTTTTTTATTTTTCATATCCCTTTTGTGGCGTAAATTGAGGTCTGTTGACTTTATTGTGCAAAATATACTACTCGTCAAAAGTCAAGGGCCACCCTATTATTTTCAATACACTTTTATATAAACGCATAGAATGATTAAACGAAGGAAGTTTTTAGTACAAATGGGTGCAATATCTTCCTCTGACAGTCCTCTATGCACGTTAAGCATAAAAATAACTCACCGACAACCATGGTGATCACGTGCAATTTGGTTTGCTGACCATAAATTCACATTTTTAATCTGTTTTTTCAAACTTCCGTACAACCAAACAGGTGAAGTAATCGTGCTGATTGACATTCCACGTGCAATGGCGACTTTTCGTGAACAGAGTTCACTCTTAATTTGTTTTACAATCAGCAGACTTAGGGTAGTTTCATCACTTGCAAAAACCATGCCACCGAGAAGAAGTCTTGACACCTTACAAAGAATGAGGGCTATAGCATGGGTTGAAAGTGGTTTATCCGTCCGTGAGGTTGCTAGACGGCTTGCAGTGTCACACTCTACTATCCAAAGAATGTTGGAGAGATTTCAGGCCACAGGAAGTGTGGAGGATCGTCACCGACCAGGTCGCCCTAGATGCATCAATAGGCATGATGACCGGTACCTCTTGCTGTCAGCCCTGCGCCATCGAACAGTGACTTGTTCCACTCTAAGATGTCAGCTGAGACAAACTGTAAACGTTAATGTCAGTCAAAGCACCATTCGCAGACGTTTACATGAATTTGGACTGGCTGCTCGACGTCCTGCAGTCAGAATACCTCTTACTCCTGCTCATCGCCGAGCCCGTGTTGCTTGGTGTCGCGAGCACATCCGATGGACAAGGCAACAATGGAGTCAAGTTCTCTTCACTGATGAATCTAACTTCACTGTGTCATTCAATGATGGCAGGATTCGAGTTTGGAGATGACCAGGAGAGCGATTTACTGATGACACAATTCGAGAGGTGGATCGTTATGGTAGGGGTTCTGTCATGGCCTGGGGAGGCTTCTACAGACACGGCAGGACCCCACTCTACATCATCCAAGGCAACTTGACCGGCCCAAGATACCAGAACGAAATCTTGAGACCAATTGTTCAGCCAGCTCTGGAGGCCATAGGTGGTAATGCCATCCTTCAAGATGATAACGCTCGACCTCATCGAGCTCGTGTGGTGAATGAGTTTATTCAGCAACATGGGATCATCAGGACGGCGTGGCCAGCTCATTCACCTGACCTTTCTCCAATTGAGCACCTCTGGGATGTCCTTGGTCGAAGATTGTCAACAAGTCACCCCCTGCCAATGGATGTTGCACAGCTGACTGCATTTCTGCTTCAGGAATGGCAAGCTGTTCCTCGGGATACTCTTCGAACCCTTGTGGACTCGATGCGTCTACGCTGTCTTGAATGCCTTGCTGCAAACGGTGGTCATACCCGATTTTGAAATGTCTATTTGTCCAATATCTATTGTGTGACTTTTGAAAAGGTGGGTGACACACTTCACAGCTTCATTGCGTTTGAATGTTTGTTTCCATTTCTTTACGTGACATGTCAATTTGGTATTCAATAAATGCCGTTGTGACTGATACCAGTTACGTTTATATCAGATTTGTTTTATGGTTTCAACCAAGGTTTTTCTAAGTGGCCCTTGACTTTTGACGAGTAGTATATGTTTGATCTCGGCCCTGGCTTAGACACTTTGATCTTAGCCAAAAGGCCGAGATGCGGTCTGGGGGAATCTTTGATAACTATGGGACAAATATCGCTGAGAAACTATTCTCTTGTCACGGATCCTGATTTACAAAATGTTATAACACAAGCCAACGCACTGTAAATTTAATTAACAGCTTCACATAGCTGAGGATAATGTAAAGTTTCCTTCTCAATAACCCTGGTTTAAAAAACGCACACAACAAAAAGCAACGCACTTTTTCTAAATTTAACGAAAAAGGATAAACATTATGACTAATGTAGTTTGTAAGTTACGTCCCTTGTAACTCGAGATAAGAACCAATTAAGTCCCTCGACATAAGAATGAATGGAGTGAAGAAAAATTCACTGCCCAGCCTTCTCACTTCGTGTCTTAAAGACGTATAGCCTATGTCCTTCTTGGAGAAATGTCCGATACGCTGGAGAAAACCGCATCAAGATGGGTTGAGCCGTTCTCTAGTTATGAGGTAACAGACACATAGACCAACTTCATTTTATATATATATATATATATATATATATATATATATATATATATATATATATATATATATATATATATAGAGAGAGAGAGAGAGAGAGAGAGAGAGAGAGAGAGACAGAGACAGAGATTTAACAACCAAAATAAACCATGTCAAGGGGATAACAAGTAGTCCCTAAAAGAAATTTATACACATCAATTAATATCACACCAAGGCTAACAATGTTAATATTAAGGCGAAGAGAAAAGTCCCACGGTCCAAGTCTTAACGACGACCAGCTAAACCATCACTACAATACTCCAATGGTTGTAGAAACTTATCCCTGATGAGCTATCTCCCAAGTTGACGATTCCTGCAATAAATCAAAGTTTTAGGGCAACGTAGGCAATCCGGCGAATGGGACAGATTTCACTTCACGCGCAGTCTTTGAATTGTAGCTTGAACGGCTGGTAGGGTTGATCATTATCGGCGGTACCTGATTATCTGGGATTCGTCAGTTCACTGTTCCTCAACATCCGCAGGTAAAATAGTCGATGGTCGATTAACAATATTTAGTGCAGTGTGCATTTGCAATTACTGTGAACAGGGTCCAAGACAGGTTATTAAAGCTGTTTGCATTGACTTCGAAAATCCATTTATGTCACGCGGACAGCTATATGTGGCGTGATCCAGAGTGGGCACACCAAGAAATTTGTTCATTTTTGATTCAGGCGGCAACATCAGAAATATTGTTTATCGTGAAGCACTAGGGCAATGTTACAATAATAAATGTAGAAAATAACGTCAATTAACTATGACACGATGTAATCAATAATATTAAGTGTAACTTACGTGAATTAAAAGAATAAAGAATAGATGATAGGAAACTCTTTACAGAGCGATACAACAGGAAGCAATCTGATCATCAGAAGCAGTCACCCCGTCCGACAAGTGTTTCGGCCCGATTTACTCCTTTACACTCTAAGGGGGGCGGGCCCACTTGGGTCATGACTCCTAAGCGTCTCAGTCTCTTGTTGTCTTGTATCGAAAATGAACCCATTTCACTTATGGTAGCAACTTTTAAATCCACAACTCCGCCAGCTGTGGAGGCAATTGTGAAAGTAATGTGACAGTGCCGGTTGGTTCTTTTATTATCACAATGATACTACTACTATACTAGGTGGCTGAGGCAGGCATAGTATTTAATTCCAACGGTCAAATTTCCTTCCTTGACCTATCTTCCAAGTAGAGCTATCTCCTTGACTGGCCTTTTTTTCGCCAGAGATGGTGATTCCTGGATGAGATAAGGTTCGTCTTTTCTTCAACCCAGACCACGTTCTTCTCTCCTTGTTGTTATAGCGACTTCCTTGTACTAGTGGTTTTAAGGCTATATATGCTATATAGGTTTAACTCTTTCTCACATACCCACTCCACATCCTTTTTATTGATTAAACCAACTTGAGTGTTGAATTTCCAAACATAATGGCTTTTATTTACATAACATGTGTTCCACAATTCTTTTCTCATAAGGGTATGTGTCAATCTCCCTTTTATCCAGGCCTCCAGACTTAGGCTCAATGTAATTTTTTCAAAGGTATATTATTATATTCTCTACTGTAGACTCTTGTCTAAAGCACTATAATCTGCTAGGCATAGCTCAATTTCATGCATCAATATCAATTCATAGTTCACCTAAACAAAGTAATATAATGGCAGGTGCAGCTGTGGTGGCGTCTTCATACTTACTCTTATATGAGAGAGCGCATGAGATGTTTCATGAATGTCAGTTACAACTGTGGTGGCGTCTTCATACTTACTCTTATATGAGAGAGCGCATGAGATGTTTCATGAATGTCAGTTACAACTGTGGTGGCGTCTTCATACTTACTCTTATATGAGAGAGCGCATGAGATGTTTCATGAATGTCAGTGCTGTAAACCCTTTGTACAATATTTTCTTGTTTTATGACAATGCCTCATCGTCTTTGTATGACAGCCCATCCTGGCTATCTGATAAAAAAAAGTTATCCACTTTTTAAGCTTTAATTATGCCTTTGCTTCAATCTTCTCTTCTGTAGCTCGCTCCCTTAAATATGAGCGACATTAGCCTGTGACAATAGGTTGAGCGTGTTTCTAAAAAAAACATGTCTCTCTTCACATAAGTTAAGCATAATTAGAGTCAAAGACCTCTTACTGTAATATACAGAAGTCCGTTACCTATCACTGTCCTACTAGCACCACCTATGAGCTAATCCTATGTTTAACAGCACAAATTATCAATCAAATCTAAGTGTTCTCCTGAATTCCTATCACTACCTTTCTATATCTAGCTATTTCTGTAGACCTTCTGCAAACCGCAGGTTTCACATTTTTTGAGCGCCCAGCGCGACACGTCTACCCTGGTTGAGGTTTCTGGTGGGACTAATCTCTTTTCCCCTTCAATTTATTCCCATGATCCTCAGTTCACTCACCTAATCTCACCTTTCACGCTTTTAACCCTACTCTGTCAACCCCGTGAACTGTGCTACATAACTGTTTATATTTCGCTCACTTTTCACGTGCGTTTATTCTGCTCTCTGTTCTCTTAACTGTAAAGGGCGCTAATAATATTGTTATCTCCCTTAGTGGTTTATGCTCAATTGCTATGTTCTGTTACTTCTAGCTTATTAAAAACAATCGTTATGCTAATTTTATAAAGCAGAACTATGTACACTTAGGAAATATTAAAGTCTAAAATAGTTATCTCCCTTACCAACTAAGCACAATAGTGCTTGTTCTCGTCTCCCATCTATAAGACAAATAGTCCACTTTAATAAATTATTTACATTTTCAAAACCATTTTCTCATACCCTGTTATTTCAACGACCCCAAAATACTTTTCATCTGAACTTAAACTCAGCATAATAATGCTGCAAAGACTCCACGGTGACAGTAACAAAGAGAAGACAAATTATTCCGTTCGTTCCGTCGCACATCACACCTAAGGACACACACCTGCGCGAAGCCGACGAGTCTAGCCACTGCGCGCTAGCCGCGGAAATTCTGTGCCTGACACCCCTTATAATATACGCCGCCTGTTGCCCCTCAGTCACAGCCCTTTCACTAGTACACCAAGAAACTCAGCGTATTGTGGACTTAGAAAAATTTTGGTGTTTTCTGTACCGCAGCGTTTATTGTCACGATTTCCATTGCCCATTGTGGTTATTAAACAGCCAGCATGATGCCTTTTCGGCAGTTTCACTAAGCCTCTTCAGTGCACTTGTTCTCGACTGTCCCCTCAGCCACAACAGTTTCAATAAGTCATACACTGATGTAGCCACAAGCCCTCTTGCGCCCACTTCAACAGCCATGACCCTTGCAGTGAACCCATCGTGTCTCAGATCCGCGGCCTGATCACTATACTTGGCCGCTTTGAACAAATGTTGCTCGTCTAATCTGGATTCAAATGGCACTGTCAGTTCAATCAGTATGACCTGAAGCGTTGCTGAAGAATGAAGCACTATATCCGGCCGTCTCCGCGATTTTCTGATACTCTCTGGATATGCCCCTCGTCCAGGTAGGTCTACCGCCATCTCCCAGTCATTTGCACAATCAAGAAGAGATGGTAAACTGCTACCGGGTTTACTCGGTTTGGGGTGTGCTGACTTTCCTGCCCTCAGAAAGTATGTATTTGCGTTGCTCGGCCTGAGTTTGCTATTCGCCTTCATCCTTGCCAGATTTATTGTCGCAGCAAGTTCATTTAGCATTTTGTTATGGCGCCAAGTGTATCGCCCTTGCCCCAATGACACCTTACACGCTGAGAGCACGTGTTCAAGTGTCTGCCTCCCCTGGCACAGGGGGCACTGCTCATCATCCGACTTTCCCCATTTCACAAGGTTTGTGGCCGACGGCAGCAGGTCATACATTGATCTAACAACGAAACTGAGCCTAAGAGGTGCCATATAACATGTATCATTCCATATCAAGGACCTCTGCAGGGCTTCTTCCAATGTAGTCCATTGGCCTTGTTGGACCTGCTGCACTGCTTTTTGCAACCTCTTATCATTCTCAGCTCCTCGTATCTCCTGAACTACCATGTCTCTGCGCTCCCTGCTTGATGCCTTGGACCACCAGCGGATGTCTCCATGACCAAATCCCCGTCTATTCGTTTGTGTGTATCCGATTACCTCCTTCAGTTTGAGTGACTCTTGGGCAGCATCAACAGCTTCTTCCACTCTCCACTTCCTTCCCGTTTTCAGTGTGGGCTGAATGGACTTAACCACGTCATCAGCTGACTCACGTAGCATCATTGCAAGCCTTGCCTTTCCAACTTTGTACTCTTCAACAACTGACTTGAAGGGAAGCAGAAGTTTTGACGTTTTGCAGTACAGTGCTACATCTGACAGACCTGGTGGTACTCCTAGCCATTTTCTCATGAACTTGTTGACCTTCTGCTCTATGGCTTCCACTGTACTTGTGCTTATTTCATATATAAGCAGTGGCAATAGCAACTTCGGTATCAACATGAACTGGAGGCACCACAGTTTGAACTTTCCCAGGAGTCTGCTTTGGTCTATGATCTGTAGTCCTCTGTCTGCCATTTCTATTGTCTGTTTCACTGCCTTCGAATCTTTTAATGAGGCATCGTACACCCTGCCAAGACTTTTAACAGGTTCCTCAATGACAGTAGGGATTCTTTGGTTGGAAACCATGAATGTGACCTCTGCTATCTTCCCTTTCCTGACTGATAGGCTTCTCGACTTTTTGGGTTTGAAGCTCATTCTGTACCAACTGACTAGTTCATCCAGGCGTGCTAACATTCTCCGGGCCTGATGTTCATCTGATGTCAGAATTGTTGTGTCATCCATGAATGCTTTGAGCGGTGGCATGTGACACATTCCACCGAGCTTTGGACCTATAGCCATTCCTTCAGCCGCATTGAGGATTACCTGCATAGCCATCACGAATAGTATAGGAGAGATGGTACATCCCATCGCAATTCCAACTTCAAGGCCAATCCACTTCGTTGTGTACTCTCTGGTTGAAAATCTGACAGAAAACCCTGCGAAATACAGCGTCAGCATTGCTGCAATCTCTTGTGGAACATGATACATTTCTAGGGCCTGCCACAACATTTGGTGTGGAACGGATCCATAAGCATTCGCTAGATCCAACCAGATTGCATGGAGGTTTGTTCTGTCAGACTTTGCCTTTTGGATTGCTTCCCAGATCATTGTGGCATGCTCTAGACTTCCTGGTGTACCTGGGATACCTCCTTTCTGAATGGTAGTGTCAATGTACCCATTTGCCAGGAGGTATGTAGTGAGTCTTTTCGCCATCACTGAGAAGAATATCTTCCCTTCCACATTAAGTAGTGAGATTGGCCTGAACTGACTGATGTCTGTGGAATTTTGTTCCTTCGGGATGTAGACTCCGTTCGCCTTTCTCCATTCCTTGCTTACAAGCTGGGTTTTTCACGCATTCTTCAGTAAACGGAGCAGTGGTTTGAGCACCTCAGGGCATCTCTTATAAATCACATATGGAACACCATTAGGACCTAGAGCTGACTTGCACCGAGCTTTCTGGACAATGCTTTCTACCTCTTGCACAGTTGGGGGCTTGGTGTTAAATTCAGCGCCTGGCTTACTCGGCCATTTAAGGCCTGCCATGCTGCTGAGCGGCTCATCTTTGCGACCATCTGAATATGTCATTCTAAGGTGTTCTTCCAGGTCTTCTTTCCTGATGTTTAGCGTACCCAACCGTGGCTGCTCAAACAGTTCTTTGGCAAACTTGAAAGGCTCCCTAAAGAATCTTTCCCTATCCCTTCGAGTCTTCCTTCTCTTCCTGCACAACCTTTCTGCTCTACAAAGGGCATTATGTTGGCCTTTCAGGTGCTCCCAAACTTGTCGTAACCCTTCCTTCTCTGTGGCAACTGCGTTCTTGAACAGTTTTCGAGCATGCTTCTTTTATTTCCTGATTTCTTGTATTTTAATTTGTCTTCTACTTTTCCACGGTGGGTTACTTTCCCTTGCCTCCCTCACTCCGAACACTTTGCGACAGTGCAGATATATTTTGTCGCCGAAGATTTCTAGCTTCTTCTCCAAAGTTATCTGCTTCAGGTTGTTATCCAACTCTTTTGCCAAGGCTTCGTCCAGCTGTTCCCAAAGCCCTTTTGCACTGGCGGGTGGAAACTTGATTGCATCTCTCTTCCCGTCCAAGAAGTATGTGAGATCATCATCTGGCAGATAACTTGAATGTACTCAGCACTGTGGATTGACTCCTGGCTGCGTTCTTCTAACGTCTTATCCGTCGAGACAGAGCGCTGTTGATCACCCCCTGATGACCTCCCACACCCCTTTTACGTTCTGTGGATTTTCATTCCTCTCTGAGTAGAGAATTCCCTACCACAGGCACATGGAAATTCTAACCGTTGTTCAGAGATCGAAGTCCGTGTAACCGGGTCTGGTCAATTCCAATGAGGCGCCTGTGGATTCATCATCCCTTCCCCCCCTTTCGGTGAATCCTGGGGGCATCTATCATTTTTGGGTCCTCCAGCAATTGAATAAAGCTTACGGGGTGCTAACCCGGTCAGCCGGTTTCTAGTCTTTCCCAGTGTCATCTGTCTTTCCAGAAGTCAATCGGTCTTTTCCCGATCGTCACTGGTTTGACCAGAATAGAAATTTATCAAATAATCATTGTTTAATTTCACATTTTCAGAACCATTACCAGAAAAAAATTGGGACAATGCCGGTGCTTATTAGTAGTAGTAGTAACCCCTTCAGTCATAACTGACTATGGGAATGCCCCCCCCCCCCCACCCCCGAGATGACAGCTCAGCTGTTTATTTTTTACCTGGTGTTCCTTTCGTCTTGTTTCTTTTCTCTTTTCCTTGTTATTGAGAGCTTTTTGTTCGCCCAATTTGATGTGACGCCGTAGGGAGCATCGCCGCGTGGTGCGATCGGCAGCTTCTGTGGTAAAGTGGGATGATATAAATATTTATAGGGGACTTAGTGTACTGACTGAGATCAGCTGTGAAGGTATCTGTATCTAATAAGTGTGGTGTATTACAGATGACCTTACTTGCTACCACATTTAGACCTCAGTCAGACCTATTCTGGAATATTGTGATGACTACGTTGAATGTCTAGGGTTATGATAATGATGAAGTGTATGTTCACAACAACCAACTGACAGATAAACAATTTAATTTAATCCACCATACTTTACAACACTGTGACACTCACATACATAGAACACTCTATAAGACTATCTTAAATGAGTCAAGTGTTAAAGTTTAAAAATATATATGTATTAATTCCTTCAAATATTAGATATCCTGATTCAACTACAAGTGAACCAGGAATCACAATCAAATGTAATCACAAGTTATATGTACACAATTTATAGATAGAATCTTTGTATTGACATATATTATTATTGCAATATGTGTGTAAGTTGTGCTGTAGTACTCTGAGGTAATACTGGCTTTTCAAGCTAGGTGGTTGTGTGTCATCATGACTTCAAGTGTTCGTTTCTCGTGGACAAAATATTGGGAAAGTTCACAGTTTCTTTTTATTTGAAACAAATAAATGTCCTTCTAGATTTAAGGTAAAGTCACTGTTAGAGAGGGTATACACAAGATTGAGCTGCTCTGGCCACAGAATCTTAACTTCTGTGTGGGCGGCAGGAAACAGTCTCCACTGCTCGCTTGCTTCACCGTGTTCTTGAGACACCACACAGGTCGATATATTGACTAAGGAGTCTGCTACCAGCCTCTGGATTCAGCAAAACTCAGACCAGGTGCTGCTTTTAATATGTTAGTACCACTGTCCCTGAAACAAGAAGGTTGTACCTCCTACTTCAGAACTAATTTATAATCTATTTCCACACTGAGCACAATACATAACAAACACCGAGTTCAGCGCCGTAGGCCAACTGTTAGCTTCTCATGTAATAACATTCACCAGTATTCCTCTCCCTAATGGTTACTACGCCTCTGCAATTTCAGTTGTAATTCCTTCTATACAATAAGATAGGTGTCACAGTACTATTTGGCAATTCCATGCAGTTATACTTTTCTCCGACAAGTTTTGTTCAGGTTGGAGCAATATCTAGGCTTTGCCTCATGTTTGCTACTGAACCACACACATATACAGACATAAATTATCAATTCACATTCAATTTTCATCTAAAAGATATCAAATATTTCTAGCTTACCACAATTCATGGAAATATTAAACAAAATACGTTGACTGGCAATGAGTTATGGCACAATTCCGATCTGCCTTTGTCCCAGGCTTTCATAAGAAAAATATGAGCTGGATCTCAACGCACTTGCTTCTCAGTAAGTTTATTTTAAAAATGTGGCCCTGAACTGACGCTCCTAATTGACTATATCAAATGGTCTAGCCAATAAGACCATGTTCACAAAAGTATTTGAAAAAAAGTACCCTTCCTACCGTTTCCCGTAACAACCAAAAATAGTATCTGCAATCGACTAATCATGTTTAGGCTTACATATTCTTCTAGCCAATAAAATCGGATTTAACTTGTTGGCCTATTTCCCGTAAAATAGTGGTTTCAAAACATGCCACTGAGCAATTATGATTTGGTGCTGTCAGACAACCTCACTATTTTATTTTGGCTATAATTTGTTAATTCCTAGACTATTTGCGTAACACTTAACATATTCTTTGTCAGCAAGTCCTAAGGAACCCAAATATATACATTTAATGGAGCTAAGTGGCTGCGTTCAAAATATGTATTTTCTTCTACCACTCGTTCACTCCTATACGATGGGGTGTCTTCTGTACTGTCATGATTTCAAACGTAAAACAGTATTGGGTCATGTTTCCTAATAAGCATTAACCATGTTTTTTAAAACCTAACCTCGTATTTGTAGTGTTTTTTATCACTGTCTATTTGAAAAAAAGTTAGTGCTTCATGCCTTTCGCGCGTGATGGCATTAATTTTATATCGCGAGACTGTGGTAGTATTGCATGCGTTCCTCCGTTCAGCTCTCTCTCTCTCTCTCTCTCTCTTTCTCTCTCTCTCTCTCTCTAAGTCCATCTGTCTTTTCATTACGCAGTGTAATAATGACATTAATGCTAGTATTAATCTAGGTCATTACGCAGTGTGTCTATCTCAAGGTTTTCTAAGAAATACAGTACACGTTTTATTGTTTTGAACCGCGTGTAGTTTATGCAGTAGGCTTTACTAGCAAACGTGAAAGCGTTACAATTATGCAGACGGAGCATAAAAAGGGTTTTTCTTGTTCAGCCATTACGGTGATATACACGCTGACGTATGCCATTTAGAAAGCACTGGTCTTTCACCATTCTTCTTTCCTTTTATTGAATTAATTCGTTAGGCTTTACATTTACTTTTTAATTTATATATGTGGATTTAGAATGTTTCACGACAGCTTCATCCTCGCAGGTTGCTGGATTTATGTCCCACGCCTTCATGTCTCTCTTACACACATCTTTGGACGTCAGCTGCTGTCGCCCGTCTCTTTTGCCATCTGCCAGTTGTCCGTAGAATGCGACCATCTTTCACGCGTCGGACATGGCCAAGCCAGCCTATTACGCGCTGTCTAAACAGCGTATACATGCTTTGAAGGCCAGCACCTCGATATTTGTCACTTTATTCTTCCCCGAAACACCAAGGATGTGGTATAGACACCGTAGATGGAAGGTATTGAGCCTTCTTTCTTGCTTAGCCTAGGTTGTCCATGTCTCACTGCCGTATAGAAGCATTTTAACGACGCACGCATTATATACCACCGCTTTGGTCTTCATTGTGAGTTTGGAGTATCCGCTAATACGTATTGTATAGCGAACAAAGGTGGCTGCAGCTTTGCCACTGCAGCTGTAATTTTATGTGTCCAGAGAGTTTGTCGTTGATGGTGGACCCAAGTATGTGAAGTGGTGCACGACTACCAACTCTTATCTATAGTAAAAACTGGTGCAACATCCAAATTCTGACTCAACATATTTGATTTATTTAGACGTAGTGTAAGACCGAAGTACTTGCATGCTTCAGAGAAGCGATTCATCAAGCTCTGGAGCTCCTGTTAACTTTGAGTGACGATTACAGCGTCATTAGCTAACAACAAGTCTCTTCTGATTTTTGTTATCGCCTTCAGCCTTGCGAGGTTCAGTTGTCAAAATGAGTAAAGCCATATTATACAGAATGCTTTGTTTGTTATATTTAGTTCTACATATAGAAATTCACGACCGAATCAAATTTCACAATGCAGAATAGGACGGCGCTCACAAGAAGATTTTGCAGCGGTAGCTCTTTCCTATGAAGCGATTTCATAAGAGACTGCAACGATCACAAGAACGTGGACATCGCCGGCCAAACTCTGGTAATAGTCACCAAAGACGAGAGATTCATCTATGTCATTGAACTTTAAAGCAGAAAGACATTCAGTTAAGTAATTCATTAATTGGATAATACCATCACCAAGCAACCAGACCTATTCCAAGCAATCAGTACTCGCCATAACATGATGAGTGGCATTAGGCGCCTATCTTTATCGCTCTGTATCTTTTCCAACATTTTTCTTATTTATTTCTCCCTCGTTCTGCACTTTCATCATTGTTAAAGTAATCTTTCTTAATCAAAGCTCGTACCTTAGTGTAACTTTACACGACTTTGAAATATTTCCCCATCTTTCGTTATCTTTCGGAACCCACATGGCCTCGTTATAATCTTGGTTAACACACCTGGCCTCCTTAGACAAGTATTGTTTACTTTAAGAAATGCACGGCTTGACCATAGAAAGAATTTTTTTTTTTGATGCCTAATCCGCTGTTTAAACAACACGACTGCTAGCACCTTCAGACACAATAACACGTCGACACAAAGGACTCGTGACATGCACAGACATGTTTGTTGCCAGATGGTACCTAGCGAGATAATGAACCAGGCGATTAAAGAAACTGCTGCACAACAATGAGACAAAGGATAGCACTCAGGCCAGAGAATGAAACAAGAAGGCTTTGTGACAGAGGGGGCGGATGATTTCTGCATTGGGCGGCCAATCTTAAACCACGGTTTGTCTAGCAAACGAACCCGCAGCACGGAGTGAAGAGATGGTTGCGAAAGCCCACCCACTTTTATCGAGTGACGTGCACTAGAAAGGGGCACGCGAGTATGACAATTGTGACCGGATGGCCTATGTTAACGCAAGCTATCACGTTAACTTTAGAAATAAGAATAGCATAAGACCTTGAGCAAGACTAGCAAGTAACAAAACAACACTAGTCGAACAGAAGAACCAATGAAATCGTCTATGGCAATTTTTGACAAACAGCAGTCAGAGCGGAGTTCGGTAATGCAGTTCAGTTATGCAGAAGTGACTACGTGTCTGGCTTCGACCTTAGTGAGTCCCCTTTAAGAAGGTTGTGTGATTAACCTTTGATAGAAGTAAAACTGAAAGCTTCAAAGATTTTCAAGATATAATATTCTAGGCGATTGTTTTCCAGTTTTGGCAAGTATTCATATGGTTTGTAATTTCTCGATTTATAGTAGAATGATTACTCAGCTATGTCGTATATAATTGAGATTCTAGTCGAAGCCTATCCATATCTACAGAATAGTTCGAGCAAACGTTATATTTATGCCGATGTCCTTTACAGAGGCATCCAGATTTATTTAGTCAACAAGCAATCTGGCCGCTGGTAGCCAGTATATTGAGTCGTGTATTTGAACATTGTTGTTTGTCCCGTTGGACTCCATTAATAAACAGTTCTTTATGACTTATGGCTATTGCTTACTCATGTGTGTTGGATATGGAAGCATTAATAGGATACGAATGATCACTGACAACCTGCTGTGAGTATAAAAGGATCTGGTCTCGAATAAAATTCAATTGAGTAATTACATCTCTGGCAGTCGCCAGTTACCACTCAAAAGATAGATTTATGAAATAATAAACACAACGATCACTTGGAAATTTATAACAAAGAACTAAGAAGAAAGATTCACCACCTGTCACAGAAGGTTTTCATGGTGCCAAGGTTTGTCATGTAGACGTGGTAGATTGCTGTTACTGTGACTTAAGATTACATAATGCAGTGATAAAATCTTTAGTCCAACTGTGACACAATATCACAGTGCTAGAATTTTTTCCCCAAATCACAGCCTGTTCTAATATTTCATTCCTGTGTGGATATTTGATTCATGTCTGTGGAGTTTAATTGTATAGTTTTAAGGAATTTGCGAAGGGAAAAGGAGGTTTGTAAATATTTAAAAAAATTATTAATAATGTTCTTTCTTCATTATTTAAGATCTATCTTTGCACTCAGCCTCATAGAAAAATGTGCGAAAGACTGTTTTTCTTTAATTACTTCTATTCGTAAATGATTAATCAAATCAGAGATGTTTCCTCTAGGGTCGTATGAATTCATAGTTATACACTTCACCTTCATCTAGATTGTTAGATCATCATTACAGACTTACATAAGCACACACTTTCATACGCAAAATATTTAACACTTATCATGTGCCCCGCATGTCATACATTATTACCAGAGAATTAAAAACAGAGTTATCAGTAGTGAAGAATAAGATAAAAGCAAGTCAACCATTGATATTTTAGGTGAAACTTATGAAGCCATTTTTGTGTGTCTTCTGTCCAACAGAAGTCTGAGTCTACACAATACTTGTTTGGCATCTAACCGGAAAGAAGCTAGCAAAGCGTTCGTCCGCATAGCAGAAATAAAAAGAAAGGACATCCTACACTTTCTAAGTTACTAGGAAGATCTCTACGCCCACGTTTGTAAACGTTAGTTGCGCATCATTTTATTCACCTATTTATCGAGTGCTCACAAGTTGATCCTATATGCATATATCAAGTTCAACACACTCATCAGCTTACCGCCTGAGTCAAGTTAAAGCACACACAAGTTGATTATCATATTTATATCGTTCAACGCACTCAAAAGCGTATCCTCTGAATCAAGAGTATATACTCACATGTTGATCAACCAAGATCACCTAGTCACAAGTTGATTCACCAAGATATCAAGCTCAACTCACCGAGTTTAGCTACTCACTACGTCAGTGCATGAAATAAATTCATCTACTTTCATCGTATTTTGCACGACGTAAATTCACTCAGACCAGCTCCATTGCACGAAACTCATTGGTTACCAGAAGATCATTTCGTGAAGACCTCTAAGTCTAATCAGTGCCTTTTCAAGATCAGACAGCAGACATTTTCCTGAGACAACGGTCAACGGTTTGTCAACGCTAGAGAGATTTCAAAACATTGAAGAACAGTATATCTTCCAAGTTCTCATTATTACAAAGGTTTTCATCAGAACGTCCTCGTCTTAGAGATAACCTGTACGACATACCATACATATACATTGGACAGTCTATGCATACCTGTGTATAATGATATAGTAGAGGAAAATTGAGAGACACATAGACAGTGTAAATTGGACATCAGTGTGGTAACACTCAGTATATCACACCATCATTTCACTGTTCACATAGGTTCACTCTCATATTTAACTAACTGCATTATTTACATCTCATCTGTGTGAGTTGTCTTTGACCATCATCACTTTTTATTTTCTGCTAACCCTATATGTGTATATATTTAACTAATATCCCAATAACCGTTTTTATCATTATCTAGTTTGTTAATGTATCACTCGTGCTGTCGGTGTTAAATATTTACATATAAGTAAAATTCTGCATTTAGATGAGGTTGGGTGCTCTTTCTTTATCGAGATATGAGGGCAGAAACTGTGTTCGTTGGGAAATAGAACACTTTCCACAATATATTAGAAAACACTATCGATTGGAGAGGATTCGCGCCCTCTTCTTCTTGCCCTAATCTCGAATAGGTCTCTAACCGGAAAGAAGCTAGCAAAGCGTTCGTCCGCATAGCAGAAATAAAAAGAAAGGACATCCTACACTTTCTAAGTAACTAGGAAGATCTCTACGCCCACGTTTGTAAACGTTAGTTGCGCATCATTTTATTCACCTATTTATCGAGTGCTCACAAGTTCATCCTATATGCATATATCAAGTTCAACACACTCCCTTGTTTTAGATTGTGGTCAGTGCGGACGTGTTTTTATTTTGCTCTACAATTTGGACATTTTATTCTAAGTTGTTCACATTTAATATGGATGGTTTATATACCCCTGTGTCAGCGTTTTGCTTGGACTTACAATGAAATTGTTTATTCTGTAATTGTGTTAAATTCACTTGTAAATATTGTGTTTTTCTCTTTATGGAATGACGGTAGAAGCGTTCATCGTGTGGTGCCACCATTTTTCGATATATCGAGAATTACTTTAACCGTAGTACTATCTTCAGTTTTAGTAACACATTCCAAAGTGTAACTGTGACCCTGTGGCTAGGATACAATGGACTATGATAAATCACAGGCCTTGTCCGCCTTGTAGCATGTAATGTGATATGGCGAGCGGGGAGAAACGCGTCGTTTCAGGGACAATAAAATCACCACGAGATGGCCGATTACGCCCTTCGACAGTAGCTAAGAGTTACTCTCTTAACCGGGGAAAAGCAATACAAAGAAAATTAATTGCTTGGAATAGCCCTCCTCATCTGACCATCAAGCAAACGAACAATGGTCAATGTTGCTCTGTTGAATTCCATAACAGCCAACACTACGAAATTTTCAAACGCACTTGCTTAGAGTACTACCGAAACTGTTCTATTGAAACTCGGAGCGATCAACTAGATGCTATTGTTGAGGACAAAATAAGCACCGACCTCCTCACAATACATCTGTATCACACAAGAGATAAAATTTTAGTTCAAGGAGCGACAGAGTGTGTACAGACATGGCTAGACGTCGAATTTTGTCACCTCCAAAGATCAGCTCTAGATAAGACCATGATTGTAACTGATCTTGCCTCTCCACCAACAATCACAGGAGACACGCCTGCCAACGTACAATCTCAGCTAACCATTGAAACCAGTCCACCTATCATCACTCCAATAATTGTGCAAACTGGAGAGGAATCCAACGAAAATGTTTCCCTTTCAAATGATGATATTCCGAAACGTACACTGGAACTAGCATCATCTACCCTTAATACAAATATACCTACAGATAATCCAGATCTAAATCACTCGCCCAGTGCACATGAGACACACCCATCATGCACCAAAGACACTGTTACTAAAAGAATAATGCCTATCCACAAACAGCTCCTAGCTATTGAGTACACTAAGGAGCAAGACAGCCCCGAAGTGCGAAGTCTAGTAGAGGGAACAGAGAAGCGCTGCTGTCAGGCGATGATTACCGTCCTTGAAAGTTCAGTGAGAAACATCATTGCTGAACTCAAACAAGACCTGGACAGCTCATTCAAAAGAGAACTTGACGCACTCAGGCATGAGGTCAAGTCTCTCAGACAAGAAAACACAAGGCTGATAAATAGAATAGACCAAATACAAGAAGCTTCAGACAGTAAAAACAAGAACGGTGGTGTCCAAAACCCTCAAATATCGGGTCATCCAATTACACCACAAACATCACCTGCTCCGTTACTCTCTCAACCTCAAACACCCGTTCCTGAAGACAAAATATGCCCACGACATCACAAGCTTGAAAACAGCCAACAGAGTATTAAAAACAAAGAACGAAAAGAAACATCACCAAATAAGACTTACCCGATTGAGGTAAAAATTAGTCATCGTACTGAAAACCTACCAAGACAACACACACAAGTAGATCCCGAAGCAACAACGGCAACGGAACATGAAAGAACACAACAACCGACACAAAAATCCGCTGAAGACCTCCAGCAAGAAGAACATCAATGGCACCAACAACACCGTCGTGCACGACCTCAGCCACAGCACCATCGACACATACCACACAACACACATCACATCATTATTGGGGACTCACTGCTAAAAGGTATTCACAGTGACAGAATGTCAACAACGCCAGAGGACATTGTCACAGTAATACCACTACCAGGAGCTGGAATAGTGAAAACAACCAATGAAATCAGCCATCTCAACAGAAATACTATAAGGAAAACAACAGTACACGTAGGGATAAACGATAGCACAAATGGATACACCATTAACCCATTAGACATCTCCAGAATGATTGACAACATAAAACAAAAATTCCCAAACACCTCCATATTTATCTCGTCAATAATTCCACCCAGCTATGGTCAAGCACGCCAAACTGTAGATATCAACAACAAGGTGCTATATAATTTCTGCACTAAACATCACATTTCTTTCATAAACAACACACCTTTTTTCACATCAAAGTCAGGTGCACCAAAAAAGATGCTATATATAGATCAAGTCCACACTTCTAAGCTAGGGACGAGCTACCTAGCCAAAAATTTAAAGTTCCCCGAGAGGACTCACCACAAACACACATATTCGTCAGTCAGTGACACAAATTACACACTAAACACAGTGAATCCACGCATAACCCCTCATAACCACTCATCGTCATCCTCAGGTAATACTCATTTATCTAGCAAAGCTACACCTACTCCCATCCTCCACCCTAATCTTTATAACCAAATGTTTCCCCCATTACCCACACTACAGACACCCCCGCCACTACCTGCTCGACAGGCACAACTGGACAGATGGAAAGACTGGGCTACAAGTATGACCCGTTCTTCCTCTACATCAAGTAACCACAACACAGGAACTACAGCTAGGAAATTGGACTTTCTTCATCCTGTTTCTAGCCGCCAAGAATGCCACTCTCATAGTTCGTATGTGCTACATCAGCTTAGGCAGTATAGCCCAGAAGTATTGATGCAGGCATTTCAGATGTCTTTATACGACTTTTCAGAACAAAATTCAGCGCACAAACACCAAGCTGTTGCAGATAAACTCACTTAAAAGCTGTATTTCAAACCAGCTTGGAGCTTAGTTCCCAGATTGACGCCTTCTCTCCGACTGCACCTTTGTTTATTCGTGTTGAGGAAAATTAGGAAATCCTCATAAAATTAACAAGCGTGGACCTTTAACTGAAAAGATGAATTCTCTACATTGACTGTGGTTGAAGTCAAAATAGTCCTGTGTGCCGCACTTTTTGCAAAGATTAAGATACGGTAAACAGTGTCCACGGACTTTAGAGAAATCTATTGCAGTGTATATTTTATAACTTGTTTACAATTTTGTATTAACCATTGTGTACTAACTTTATTGCTTCTTACTCATTCCTACTCCCCTCATTCTTTCTTTCCTATTGACTATTATCATGTCCGATTGCAAAAACTCAAATCAAAATATAGGCAATATCACTAATTCCTGGCTTAAACTATCAGGGCTTAAAATTGGTCATTTAAACATTTACCACCTGCTAGGTAAGCTTCCTGAAGTCTCCACCTCTCTCCAACAAAACTTCCACATATTTGGTTTTTCTGAAACCCGTCTCAATGACAAAATTACAGATGAAGAAATTAGGATTAATGGATTCACCACCATTCGCAGGGATTCTAACAGACAACATGAAACAGGGCTAGTTATATACATCTCAACATCTCTTCAGTACAGACGCCGTGATGATCTAGAACATACTGGCATTGAATGTATATGGCTGGAAATAAAACTCCCCAACCTGACCCCCGTTTTAATTGGTTACCTGTACCGAAACCCTAGCTCTTCTGCTGTATGGTTTGACACATTCTCACGAATGATGGACAACGTTTGGGCTTCTTCGAAGGAAATTATTCTACTGGGAGATTTCAATATTGACCTTCACAAATCGAACAACACGTGGAATGATATCACCATCTCATACAACCTCACACAGTTAGTCAATCAACCCACGAGAGTAACAGATTCATCATCTACACTAATTGATCATATCTATACGACCTGCCCAGAAAACATTGTAGAATGCACAGTTACACGGACAGCATTAAGTGACCACTATCCTATTTGCTGTACCTGGACGAGAAAAGGGTTCAAAGCACCTAAAACGGAACATATCACAGTCCATTACAGGAATTTCAAAAACTTTAACCTTCAATTATTCCTACAAGACCTACAAATATCCCCTCTCTCATACGTGTACCAACTTCCCTATCCAGAAGAAGCCATAACATACTGGACACAAACTTTTAACAATGTATTTGACAAACATGTTCCTATAAAGCAAGTTCGTGTTAAAAATATCAGAAAGACCCCATGGATAACAAACGAAATATTATCAACAATGAGAGAGCGGGACGAAGCACATAAGCTCAAAGATTTCAGCAGGTATCGGATGCTTAGAAACAAAGTACAATACCTCATTCGTCAGGAAAAGAAACTACATTTCAGAAAGATGATTCAAGACAAAGCAAACAGTAAAGAAGTCTGGGCAGCCATTAGAACACTAACACACAAAACAAAGTCACTAAACTCTTTACCAAAAAGCTGCTCCCTCACGGCTACTCATTTTAGTAACCACTTCAAAACAGAAATTAACCATCTCAAATCGACACTAAAGCCAATGGACTGCGATATTAGTAAACTGACCGCCTTCTGCAACACTGAACATACCATAACAGATCTTAGAGATATTCCTTTTCTAACAGTACACGAAGTTCTCAAATATATCTTGGCATTAAAAAACAACAATTCATCTGGTCTTGATGGTATCAGCAATAAGATTCTACGTTACGCTGCACCCATCATTTGCGACTCCTTAACCTATGTGTACAATCAATGTATTGCACACAACTACTTTCCCACAGCATTTAAATCTGCCAAAGTGTATCCTCTCTATAAATCTGGCTCACATAGCGATCCCAACAGTTACAGACCAATATCCCTTCTATCATCTCTTTCAAAACCACTAGAGAAACACATTTACAACACCACATTTCAACACTTAACAACAAACAAACTGCTCATTGAGAGCCAGTCAGGTTTCAGACCCAAACATTCCTGTCACACAGCTCTCACCAAAATGGCAGATAACTGGCTGTCGAACGTAAATGATGGGAAATTAGGTGGTGCTGTTTTTGTTGACTTCAAAAAAGCATTTGACATGATTGACCACACTATCTTGGTTCAAAAGTTGGAAACCCTCAGAATAGGCCCTAATCCACTAAACATCATCAAATCATTCCTGGGAGATCGACAACAGTTAGTGCTTCACAACAACTCGACATCAGATTTCTCGAAGATAGATACAGGAGTACCGCAGGGCTCTATTCTTGGGCCCCTACTCTTCGCAATGTTCATCAACGACCTACCACTACATCTAAAATATTCAACATGTGACCTCTTTGCAGATGATTGTACTATCTACACTAGTGACAATGACTGCGTGGCACTTGAAATGACTCTTCAATGCGATGTAGACAATCTAACAAAATGGAGTAATATGAATCGTATGCCATTAAACACAGCAAAAACGAAATCTATGTTGATTACCACCAGACAGAAACTCCTAAACTGCACCAAAAGATCGCTACAGGTACACGCGGAATCAATACAAATTGAACATGTAACAGAACACAAAGTTCTAGGAATCACGATTGACCAGCACTTAACGTGGAACTCCCATGTACGGAATTTAACCAAACACTTAGCTCAAAAGACGTACCAGCTAGCCAAAATAAAACACTTCTTAGACGCAGACACTAGACTATTGTTCTACACCTCACATATACAGACACATCTAGATTACTGCTCTACACTATGGGATGGTTGCCCTGCTTCCACCTCAAAGAGACTGCACTCCCTGCATAAGAGAGCAATACGTCTGATCACCGATAATCGCACGATATCACACACAAGGACAGGAAAAGAACCCACAATACTGTCCCTGAAAAAACGTCTTCTCTACAACAAAGCCAAGCTGACCCACGCAATTCTATCAAACAATGCTCCGCCGTACCTACGATCATTGTTTCAAACCAGTAGAAGAGAGGGACTACAATTACATCAGTTACGTCTGCCCAAACCTAGGATCGACCTGTTCAAACAGAGTCTAGCCTACTCTGGAGCCTACTTATGGAACAGCCTTCCACACCACCTAAAAAGCCTACCTACACAATATTCATTTAACAAAGCACTTTTCAAACACTTCCTAAACACTGATTATCTACCCCCATAGAAACATCATTTGCCTGTCAACATCTCATCCATAGGTCAACATTTCCTTTCCTCTTCCGCTCGTTTTTAATGGGAATAATTTGTTTTATATCCATGTAATACTATTATATAATGTAATGTATGTGAGAATGTACCCGCATACCACTGTACTTTAGAGATGTGAATGTTTCCGTTTGCTTAAATGGGTGATGTACATGCAGATATAATTTTTTTTTTTTTTTTTTTTTTTTAAACTGCTGAAAGACTTTTTCTGTTACAGAAGTGCGCAAGAAAGTGTTGTTATTATTATTATTTCAATTTCCGCCAAGAATGTATGGATGTAAGCGAGAATGTGTTTTTGTAATTCTTGTATTGAGGATTGATGACACATTCAAAAATACTACAGATTAGACGTTTTGACCGCATAAGTGAGTGTCGGTATACATAACTTATTTATTTATTGTTTTGTTTATATTATTTTATTTATTATTATTATTATTATTTTTTTCAGTCACTATCTTTATTTAAAAAAAAAAAAAAACCTAGGCTACTCATTTTTTATTATGATTGTATACTGTAAATGAATGCTATTATGTTAACTTTATAATGTTGCATGCCTTTAAATTAATGCTTAAAGTAATATGTGGGAATAAAAGGATATAGTATGCAAGATAAATGAGAGTGAAAGGGCAGAATGTTAGACGGGCCTGCGCGCCCAATTCTCAACCCTTCGAAAATAAAGTTCGTTCGTTCGTTCGTTCGTTCGTTCTGTTACAAAAAGTTGTAGTATCAAATGTTACAATGGTGTTTTGGTCTATATCATCGCCACACCGGCTACTCATACATCTGTAATTCTCATCATGCAGACGTTGCGGGTATCATAACCCGTACTACTGGCGACCACTGATAATACAATCACTGATACTACAAAGTTGAGTGTTGATGTGATAAGTGAGGTGACGAAGTGAGTGTGTATATGGAACAGTCACTCACAGTAACGTACACCACTAGACATGGAATGGTGTAACGGCAGGTGACAGTTAATAACAGTTTATTTACATCACCACACGTTAACATTGAATACACACATAGTCAAATTACAAGTCATAGCAATACAATACTCCACTTCTCAGCTACTCCACTTCCCAGCATCATCCAAGATACTCTTAAACATTCATCAGCAGATATATATCAAGGCCTAAAGTCCTCACGACTCATCTCTGCGCTATAAGACTGCACACAGCAGTTAACATAAATAAAGGCCTAAAGTCCTCACGACTCAATTCTGCGCTATAATACTGCACACAGCAGTTAACATAAATAATGGCCTAAAGTCCTCACGACTCATCTCTGCGCTATAATACTGCACACAGCAGTTCGCATAAATAAAGGCATAAAGTCCTCACGACTCAATTCTGCGCTATAATACTGCACACAGCAGTTAACATAAATAAAGGCCTAAAGTCCTCACGACTCAATTCTGCGCTATAATACTGCACACAGCCGTTAACATAAATAATGGCCTAAAGTCCTCACGACTCATCTCTGCACTATAATACTGCACACAGCAGTTCACATAAATAATGGCCTAAAGTACTCACCAAGTATCTATGGCCTACACTAATCTTGGCCTACACAAATCTTTACTGCAGTTTATCAGAAATGCTGTACACACAGCAATAATATAAGTCGACATTTTTCTCAAGCACTACGTAGGCATACACTTTGAAAAACCCCGGGACTTGACCAGCTCGGTCAACGTCCACAACTCGACTCCCCTTAAATCACACACTCGTCCCGCCAAAAAAAAACCCAATCACGAGACTCCGCTTTTTAGAACACAGCTCAAAACAGTACAGAATAAATACATCTCAGCATTTGAGATAACATCGTTCACCACGCTTTTTCTGTACTCTGACACTCAAAATAGAAGGAGATATTTCTATTATAAAGTTAATCAAGCCTCCGCTTAATCGAGCGTACAAGCGCTGCAACCAACAATTTAACTTGTCCAAAAAACATTCCAAAGATCACTTCCCTTCCATAGGATCTACTCGTAACAGTTTCCCACACACCCGGGGGGAAAAAATATTTCTATCATTTTTTTGAAAATTACCTCCCAAAACGAAAAAATTTAAAAGACAATGAAGTTCTAACATATGCTTACAAAAATCACCTTATTTTACACCAAAATTATATATCTACAAAAAATATCAGCGGTAAAGTGTAAAGTAACAACTAAAGCATCCATCACAATCATCCAAGCATTCCAAAATTAATCTAATACAAAACCAAGCTAAGTACATTTAGTACAAAAAACAACCAATGGTAAGTGAAAGAACAAGATCAGGCAAAAGAAGAATGATCTGTAGTAAAGGAAAGTAAGAACTCGGAATCAAAATCAAATCCATATGCTTATAACTAAGTTGGACAATTACATGTAAAATAAATACAACTATCACAAGTAGATATACAATATCAAGTCATCTAACCACTCCAACAACACAAAAAATGAAAGTATAAGCTAGATATGAACACATATCGAAAAGACAACAGAAAGATAGAATGAAATGAAGAATAGTCACCAAAGACAAATAGAAAGCACAGGCACGAACGCAGTGAAAGTGAATAACAATACAACAGACAATTCACATCCTCTCTGCATGTTCTATATAATAATCAAAACATGAGAAAAAAATTTACATTAAGTGAATAACGAACACTCAGGACTATCTAAAAAATTACCACTATATTAACACAATAAATGAGTTTGTGCTTAGGGCTGGCAATCTCATCATGTACAAAAACTATCCTAAACAACACAGTTGCAAAAATTCTAAGTTAAACAGAGTAGTATAAAGGACAATAATTAAATGCTACACATTATCAACACAATAATATATAAATAGCTTAGAAATGTATTAATACGTCATCAAAATACAGACATATAAATAACAATTAAAAAAAATTATGGCAATCAAATGATGCATACAAATAATCATCATAATGTTACAGAAAAAATTACATACTATTACATTACAAAAGTATATAACGTTCTATATTATAAAATACTCAAATATTGACTGTCCTAGTCAATAGTAAAAAAGACGGCTACAGCAAAAAATTAGAGCTCGAAAATATCTTGAATAACTACAAAAGACAGTGAAGTTTATACAAGAAACAACATTGCAGATATAGACAATATAGTTCAAGCGAACGAAAGAAGAAGAAGAAGACTGTCCTAGAAATAAATTTAAAAAATCCGACGCAAGATCTCCCAATTTCTTGTGAACATGTCCTGACCCTCAACAAGTAAACATCAGATGCTAGCCAGACGCTGACTGGTTTCGCTTGACAAACCACTCGAGCGTAAAGCTGACCTACATTTCTGACAGTTACATTTCTGTATTACAGGAGCACTGAGTCTTATCGCAAAGTCGCTTCTGTCAAAAAATACAAATGAAAATTTCCATTTTACTCAATGGTGAAATTTAATGAAGAAAAAACGTAGAAGTCAAATTGACAATTACCCAGCACCGTGGCTTGTGTAAAGTAATGGTCTTTTCACGTTGCCATCAACTCTTCTTTTATCACATCTAGACATCACAGAAGACTAGCTCTTAGTATACGAGCTAATTTCATGACTACCATTACAGATTTTGCAATAAATAATTTATTTATAAAGATAACATAAAGTGTTATATATCAAAATGTGAAGAAATGAAACCCCTATATCATGCACGTAACTAAATTGTTCAGTGGTTTTAAACATGCATTCAGCTATAAATTTTCGCTATTGACGGGGATCGATCATCGGCCTCTCTAGAAGGCCGCTCGTATACTAAGAGCTAGGGGACAACTTGACCGGAACACTATGTCGTCATTGCCGTAGGCTGAAACAAAGTGTTATATTCACAACACCGAGACACTTTCTCGTGATGAACAACATTATCCGATATAGTATTTAAAACTCCATTGTTACTGTTACCCTGTCTATCTTGATTACAATTAACTCTGGGCTCATGTTGAGCAAAGTTAGCATAGTTGCTCTTGTTATTTGTCCTATGATGAAAATATTTATCATTACAGTTGCCTTGTTTACAAATAATGACTTTAGTCTTTTGTTGAGCCAAGTTACTTTGGTGATGTAAAGTAATATTTGTAGAGCCATTATCTCTATTGAATTTAATGTTATTTCCTCTCTTATGACAAATGTTATGTTTATAACTCAAATTAGCATTGTTGTTGTTAACATATCTTCTTTGACAACAATGTCCACCAGACAGCACTTGCTTTCTAGTAGCAAAATTATCACCAGATTGATAGTCTTTCTTATAGTTATCTCTACTATAATTTCCAGAATTCTTCGTATCAAAATGTTGAAATCTGCTAGATTGTTTACAGTTCTTTGGAGAATAAAAATTACCCCTTGATGAATTCCCTTGCGACTGTTTACTCTTGGGATTATCTCCCTTACTAACACTGTTCTTCTTTTCACATATGGGAATATGTTTATCAAACGCTTCAAACTGACTGTGCTGAGTTTGACAAGTAATTACACTACTAGAATGTTTATTCCTTGTTACAAATTTATCAGAATTTGCAACAGTAAACACATGATTGATCATCGGAGCTTTAACCTGCAATTTCTCACATTTCTTATCGTAATTAACAGAACTGGCTGCTATACTAGAATCTTTATTGGTTTGACGCCAAGAATTATTAATAGATTCATCAGTAACATCAGAACTAGGAAAGTTGTATTTCCCACGAAAAGATCTATATTTACCATCTATGACCTCTCTATGAGCAAAAAGTGTATGGGGCTGACTTTTCGCAACTTTCTGTCTATCACTGTGAACATTGACAGAAGACCACATTTTTTTATTCAAGACAATGTCAAGCAGGCCATCTACTCGTTTTCTGGCCTCTGAAATTTCATTATCTTTATGCGCAATCTCTTGACTAAGTTTCTTATTTAAATCATTAAGAGCTAAAACTCTGCAACCTTCTTCTGCTAGCAATTTCTCAATCTTAGCAACCTTCTCTTTCTCAACCGTTAACTCTACTAATGTCTCTTTCTCGTACTGTTCTTTATTTGCTCTCAACTGAGTCAACTCTAGTTGTAGTGACTGAATCTTAATATAATCATTCCCACTATTATTAATCTCATTAATCTTTTCTGGAATCATCGCATTCTTTTCTTCCTGATGAAGACCAAGATTCGCGATATCATCCATTAAATCAAGAAGTGTCTCTGTATAAGACCTATCTCGTTCATTGGTCTCAACTTTTAATTTCTCATACATTTCTTTATTTTGTTTGGCCTCTTGCGTAATATTTTTCACCTCAACATTCTTATCTTTCATCTGGACCTCCATTTGCTTTATTTTCAACAATGCTGAATCCAAACTTGCCTGCACATTAGCAAGTTCTGAGTTTGATTTATACAAATCACCTGTAAGTTCAGAGACTGTTTCATGTAGCTTATTCACCTCAGGAGTACTTTCTAAGCAACATTCCCTTTGCTCTAGGTTACTCTGTTTTATGTCTCCCATTTGCTTTTTCTCTTCTAACATCCTTTTCTGATATCTCTCCTCGATATAATCAAATTGCTTCTGATATGCCCATTTTGTTATTCCAGCATAGGTCATCTCATGGACTTTACCTTGTTCACAGTATTTGTCTAAACTAGACATTTTATACGAGTTCCAAACTTGACACAGTTAAATCTCTTTCAAGAAGTTGCAACTATCTCAGTTATCGTCAAATCAATTTCTGTTCAAAGAACCTTTATATGGCCATATCCATATCATGGAAGCCAACATATGTCATATAGCCATCAATTACTCATGCATCAAATTCTACTTATATGTCACTATAGACATAAACAACAATAACAACAGAATAAGCAATGCATAGAAATCAGAAGGCTTGGTGACATGCGTGAAGTGACACAATTTACACAAGAAAAAAATCACTTATCTGTCAATATTCCGTTCCCCTCCGCTGGACATTGGATATCATATAATTTAGACGCTAAAACAGCCCACTGCAGAAAAGTACTGGAACTAGACTTTCTTCCGTTCAGGTCCTCGCTTCAGTAAGGTATGTGCTCGAATACTGCATAGGAGCACATGATGACAGTAACAGGAACACAGTAAACCCGCTCTTGACTTGAGGTATATTTGCAAAATGACTGGTACAACTGCACATATACCCGAACTTGTACACGCTATTCTTCCGCCGTTGGACCTCTTCATAACATGTTGGCTCGCTCCTTGAAAATTTCGCTGCACATATGATAGCGAATGTTGTAGACTATAGACGTTGTTGTGTTGTACAAGCTTGAAATAGGTTGACAACAGTCACTGCTAAAAAGCTGAATATTACCACGATAATAAGGCGTGCGTGGTTTTCCAACTGCGCCACACAGGCAGATTACAAACTAGGACACCGTTTTAAAGCACAGGAGATTCAGGCCACGCTGAAAAGTCAAATGCCACTGTGTCTACACGCCACTCAGGCTAATCATAGAAGTAGGTCGAAAACTTCTTAATACCAACGCCACACAGGCACTTCTTAAATGATACTAAATGATACAGATACCAAAACTACGCCACATAGCCTATCAACACGAATATCGTAGGTGTCATATCCTTTTAAACTGAAAACCACCAAATGTTACAAAGTGTAGTATCAAATGTTACAATGGTGTTTTGGTCTATATCATCGCCACACAGGCTACTCATACATCTGTAATTCTAATCACGTAGACGTTGCGGGTATCATAACCCGTACTACTGGCGACCACTGATAATACAATCACTGATACTACAAAGTTGTGTGTTGATGTGATAAGTGAGGTGACGAAGTGAGTGTGTATTTGGAACAGTCACTCACAGTAACGTACACCACGAGTCATGGAATGGTGTAACGGCAGGCGACAGTTAATAACAGTTTATTTACATCACCACACGTTAACATTGAATACACACATAGTCAAATTACAAGTCATAGCAATACAATACTCCACTTCTCAGCTACTCCACTTCCCAGCATCATTCAAGATACTCTTAAACATTCATCAGCAGATATATATCAAGGCCTAAAGTCCTCACGACTCATCTCTGCGCTATAAGACTGCACACAACAGTTAACATAAAAAAAAGCCTAAAGTCATCACGACTCAATTCTGCGCTATAATACTGCACACAGCAGTTAACATAAATAAAGGCCTAAAGTCCTCACGACTCAATTCTGCGCTATAATACTGCACACAGCAGTTAACATAAATAATGGCCTAAAGTCCTCACGATTAATCTCTGCGCTATAATACTGCACACAGCAGTTCACATAAATAATGGCCTAAAGTCCTCACGACTCAATTCTGTGCTATAATACTGCACACAGCCGTTAACATAAATAATGGCCTAAAGTCCTCACGACTCAATTCTGCGCTATAATACTGCACACAGCAGTTCACATAAATAATGGCCTAAAATCGTCACGACTCAATTCTGCGCTATAATACTGCACACAGCAGTTCACATAAATAATGGCCTAAAGTCCTCACGACTCATTTCTGCGCTATAATCCTGCACACAGCAGTTCACATAAATAATGGCCTAAAGTACTCACCAAATATCTATGGCCTACACTAATCTTGGCCTACACAAATCTTTACTGCAGTTTATCAGATATGCTGTACACACAGCGAAAATATAAGTCGACATTTTTCTAAAGCACTACGTAGGCATAAACTTTGAAAAACCCCGGGACTTGACCAGCTCGGTCAACGTCCACAACTCGACTTCTCTTAAATCACACACTCGTCCCGCCAAAAAAACCCAATCACGAGACTCCGCTGTTTAGAACACAGCTCAAAACAGTACAGAATAAATACATCTCAGCATTTGAGATAACAACGTTCACCACGCTTTTTCTGTACTCTGACACTCAAAATAGAAAGAGCTATTTCTATTATAAAGTTATACAAGCATCCGCTTAATCGAGCGTACAAGCGCTGCAACCCACAATTTAACTTGTCCAAAAAACATTCCAAAGATCACTTCCCTTCCATAGGATCTACTCGTAACAGTCTCTTTCTTTCTTAACGAGCCAATTTTTGGAGACCTTCGTGATAACATTCCAAAGGCCATCCCCAGCGACAACTACTGTTATAGCTGCACCAGCGTGCAGTTACGACAATGAGTAAGACACAGACAGATAGACACTTTATTTCTTTGTAATATACGTTCACCTTTGTATTAATGTTCTAGAAATTCACACTGTATAGCAAATGCAGATATTTATTAAAGTTCTATTTATGCGTCTTATAGTGGAAGTTTTCTAATGGCATTTATCTTATTTTTCTGACTCATTCTAGTCAGTGAGGGCGTCTTTAACGAGCTGCATTCATAACTCAATTATGTACTGAAGCACATTAAAAACGCACCACCTGTATAATCCAGGAACAGAATGTGAAATGTAAATATAAGTGTTTACAAGTTTATATATTTGGAATCTTTATTCATTTTCCTATGAATCCATGCTGGTCTTTAATTTGTACATTTGATTGTTATGAAATTCATTGCATTCTGTGCAGGCAAGGGAGAAAACCAAAAATGCAACCAATACAAAAATTCACTCACACTATCCTCAGTATCTGGTATGTCCACCGTGTGCTTGCAAACAAGCTTGGCAGCGGCTCCGCATGGAACGCACACGTCTCTGAAGGAAATTCAGGGGAATCAAGTCCCATTCACGTGTAAGAGCAGCTTCGAGCTGTTGCAGATTAGCTGGAAAACCTTGCCTGTAGACTCTGCGTCCAAGCTTGTCCCACAGATGTTCTATAGGGGACATGTCTGGTGATAGGGCAGGCCAATCAATCGTCACAATGTTCTGCTGCTGTAGATATTGCTGCGTAATGCATGCGGTGTGCGCACGTGCGTTATCCTGCTGGAGAAGCTGCAAGTCTGGATGATTTGTGAACGCAGGAGCAACCAATGCATCCAGAACCTCATCTCGATATGTCACAGCATTAACATTTCCACGGAAGACGTGAAGAGGCAAGCGATGGTGAAAACTGAATCCTCCCCAAATGTGAATACTGCCACCTCCAAATCGGTTGTGCTGACGAACACAGCAATCTGCAAAGCGCTCTCCACACCGTCGCCAAATCCGCATATGTCCATCAGCAAAGGATATGTTGAATCTGCTCTCGTCTGTGAATAGGACAGCATTCCACTGCAGTCTAGTCCACCTGACATGTTGCTCTGCCCATTGCAGGCGCTGCTGACGATGTCTGTGAGTCAAGTTTGGCCCAACATAAGGTCGTCTTGCAGTAAGGCCTGTATCTCTGAGTCGTCGCATGACTGTCATTCGAGAGACTTGCCCACGTCTACCCACTATTGCTCTTGCTGTTTGACTTGCCGGGAGAGAACGATTCCTTAGGTGACTCAGCACAATATGACGATCTTGCGCAGGGTTAGTAATTCGTGGTTGGCCACTCCGAAGTCTATCCCGGGCACTGCCAGTGATTCCGTAACGTTCATTGAGTCGTACAATAGTGCTGTGGTGGCAATTCATCCTTCTGGCAATGGCCCGCGAGCTCATTCCGGTCTCCAACATACCAATGGCTCGTTGGCGGTCGTTTTCAGATAGTCGTGGCGTTTCATGCACATGTACTGGGTGTTTGTTGTTGTTGTTGTTTTGATGAGTTGATGGGTGGAGAGCGGGCACTTAACAGCTGTCCGTTATTGCCTCTTCTCGTTCCATCTTGGTATACCCGGTTCAACCTGAAAGTTGGTTATAATTGGGGTATTTAGTGTCATTTTATTTACTAATTTTGTATTCAATTTAAATAACTATTGTCTTTTGCAGTTGCTGATTTTTATTTATATTAGTATTTTTCCATTTTATTTTCTCTTTTGTATTGTTTATAGATAACTATTGTCCTTTACACTTGGTTTTAATTTGTATTAGTATTTGTTCTTTTTGAGTTGTTGCCCTTTTTTATATACCTCGTTGTCTTTCCTTCCTTTTTATACCGAGTATACTGCCACAACGCGTACACATTTTCAGGGTCATAGCTGTTGGGAATCGTGTTGCACGTGTAACTTTCATTGTTTTCATGTAGTCTGTACACAAACCTGTGGGTTGAATCATGCACTTTCCATTCCAGCAGCCATTCGCTCTCTACCTCATGACAAACACGGGGAAAATCCATCCCCACACCTTTTTTTCCAGCTTCTCGGCATCAGTATGTCTAATAGTGGTGCGTTTTTAATGTGCTTCAGTATATAAACATTGCGAGATACAAACCCCCAGAGCATAGGATAGATCTAGCGAGAATGTGAATTACTTCACAGTAAATAAATATTAGACAAACATAAAGGTATGTTTTCAGGCACTCTTAAGAAATAAAGAAGTAGAACACTAGACAACAGGAAAACAACAGACGTGAGTTGCTTACCCAGGGTTCGAACCCCGTACCTTCCGAACGACAACACCGCCTAGCTATACAAGCGAATCACACTATCCTCCCGGTCAGCTAGGCATCACATTAAATGATGCTTTACTTGACCGGTCATCAGTGCGAAACGCAAGACAACACCGGAAGTTTTTACAATGGGCACCTCAGCCTATTAATGACGCAATCACTTCTGACGTTCCCCTATTATATAATATATATTGTATATGTCAGTCCACACAAGACAAAGACCTTGATACTGTGTCTAGTAAATGATAGAAGACTTAAGAACAGTAGTCTAGAACAGAGGGTAGGTTTCTGGTATTGTATAAACATTAATAACACATAAGGAAGGGAAACCCGAGGCCTGTAAACAGTAAATAAATATTAGACAAACATAAAGGT
Source organism: Oreohelix idahoensis (assembly GCA_024509875.1). Classification (NCBI taxonomy): domain Eukaryota; kingdom Metazoa; phylum Mollusca; class Gastropoda; order Stylommatophora; family Oreohelicidae; genus Oreohelix; species Oreohelix idahoensis. Next base: position 125,140 of record JAMPIV010007514.1, read on the forward strand.
CTGTTTTCAGGCACTCGTAAGAAATAAAGAAGTAGAACACTAGACAACAGAAAAACAACAGTACGAGTGCCTGAAAACAGACCTTTATGTTTGTCTAACATTTATTTACTGTTTACAGGCCTCGGGTTTCCCTTCCTTATGTGTTATTAATGAATTACTTCACAGCTTTCTGCCTACACCCGTCACATGGACCTGTGAAGCTAACTACCTATATGTCATGTTTTATCACATAATTCAGATTAACAATTCTTAACTATTTGCATTATATCTCATGCCGACTCTCTGGTAACACCTCCTAAATATCCATATAGCCACAATTAACAAGGTGGCGTCCGATGGTGCTACCAACAAGATCGCGTCGAGTGGAGGGTTACCTTTTTTTCTTTAGTGTTGTGAATTGTCCATTTGATTTGAAAACCTGGACTGATATTTCAACTTTTTCGATGTTAACCCCATGACTGTTACCTCTCGCGCCCCCTCCTCTTAGTACGCCACTGCTTGGGCACAAACAGCACTGGTGGAATATGAAGGGCGAGGGGTCTGAAGGAGTAGCACAAGATCACACCGTGCCAAGCCACAATTAATGCTCTCCATTGGAAACCAGTATCAAGCGTTTTTTTTTTTTTTCACAACGCTTGAAGACACAGGATTGGAAGACAGACAGATATATACAAATGAGGAAGCTTTGTGTTATAGTCAATGTAGGATTCCTGTTACATGGAAACATGTTCATTGCTAAATAACAAAACAAAATGAAACGTAGTTTTGACCGTAGAAAATGAAATATTCTACGACTCGGGTGAAAACAAGAACAATTATATAACCGTGGGCATGTCCTAGTTTCTAGTACGATTTACGTGAAAATACTTGTGAGAATTTGTAAAGAGAACTTGTGTTTCAATAAAACCTTTTGTCGTAGCTGAAGAAGTGCTAACGGCCCCGGGCAATGCCCTAATCAAGCGTAGTTCCCGCGCGAGTTTAAGATGTCAAAACAAGTACTTGATGCTGTGTTCACTCATGCTTGTCAGATTAGTTGCATGATAAGCACCACACTCTAAACATCTCCACAACAAATAACGGCTGCCAGAAGGAAAGGATAGAAAAAGCACCGCTGTTTGTTGTTTCAGTTCTGAAAAATATGCTTGTTTACTAAAACAATTTTTATATCAATAAAAGAAGAAACGAAACAATGTCCTATTTCTTTAAAGTTTTCGAAAATCGATTTCGACTCTTGTTAGCTCAAATAAGATACATGCCTCTAGTGAGGTTTCTTTAAAACACTAAAGTTCTCCAGCTTCTGTCATTTCCTAACTGGGCTTTTTTTATCCTTATTTCCACAAAAACAAAGGACATGGGACAATGTATGTCGCTCCTAAAAGAATTGTTATAATTTGCAGTTTATTGTCTAATGCTAGCACTACGTCCTTTAAAAAAAAAGGGGGGGGGGGGTTTACACTGAAATCAATACTTTCAGTTAATCTGAGTGAAAAGTAAGTCTGGACAGCGGAGAATGCAATGACTTGTGCCTCGGTGAACACGTCTAAGTATACATATAACTTATTACAAATGATAATAAATATACACACATGATGTCATCATCATCCACTCATTGCTTCATTCGGAGTCTGGGGTTACCTCTGCTTTTGGTTCTCTGTGAGAACAAGCACGAAGCAAACACCAGCGCTTTGCTGTGGTGGTTCATAAATATATCATTTTCAGTTGCTGAGGTTGCCAACCTCGTAAGGACCTATATAACCATCAGCAAGTTCAAACATGTCACGTTCAAAGTATAAAATATATGTTTACAACTCACACCAATAACTTTTGGGACCTCTCGACTTCTTGCTCAGTGGAATAGTGTTAGCAACTTGATGCAGATACCTCGACCACTCGTCTGGGGTATTATTTCTATTTAGAATCCATCTGTGACTTGTGAGCAGGTCCTGTAGGAGTCCGGTTTTTGTATTATTATGTAGCGTTTCCTTGCAGTAGTGTTCAAAAGTGCTCCAATACGTCCGGTCCTATAACGTCAGAATTCTTACTTCTATTCGTGCATGGCTTTAGTCCAAGATGTCTACTTTGACGATTCTAGAATGCAGTATCGTATACCTAACATGTGCTACGTTATATCGCAGTTTTCGGCCCATGCTTCTGCGTCGCGTTTCCGACAAAACTTCATATCAGAACGAATGTATATTCGCATATTCTTTCTTACAACCAAATCGTTGTGACCTCTCGTCATTCTTCTCTAACAACCACATCTTTGTGGCCTCTGGTCATTCGTTCTTACAACAACATCTCTGTGACCTTTGGTCATTCTTCGCTAACAACCACTTCTTTGTGACCTCTGGTCATTCTTCTCTAACAACGACATCTTTGTGACCTCAGGTCATTCTTCTCTAAATACACCATATTTTTTACTTCTGATCATTCTTTTCTACCAACCACATCTTTGTGACCTCTCATCATTCTTTTCTTACAACTACAACTTTATGACCTCTGATCATTCTTCTCTACCAACCTCATCTTTATGACCTCTGGTCATTCTTCTCTAACAACCACTACTTTGTGACGTCTTATCATTCTTCTCTACCAGCCACATCGTTATGAACTCTGGTCATTCTTTCTTACAACCATATTATTGTGATCTCTGATCATTCTTCTCTAACAACCACATCTTTATGACCTCTGGTCATTCTTTCTTAAAACCACATCTTTGTGATCTCTGGTCATTCTTCTCTAACAAGTACATCTTTGTGACCTCTAGTCTTTCTTCTTGTAACCGTGGGTGCCGTGTGAAATGGTTAAGGCACCGAATTAAAGTAAGGTTACAGTCTGTTTAAAAGTGTGTTTTTATTTATGATGTTATGTCCCAAGTTAGATCTTTGACTGGCTTGAAGTCCGCCAGAGATGGTACTTTCTTGGCCTATGTTATAAAGTACCAGTCAGTTCGGTTCCTCTTATGATGTTATGATTTGGAGTGAATAGTGATGTGCATAATTCAAAAAATGTACTCTCTAGACGGTCCAACATGTAAGGAAATCCCCAACAGCCTGATCAGTTAACATGAACTTTATTTTGAACAGCAAATGGCATATAATCATCCAATAGCAATGGTAACAATATTTATCAAGTGTTCGAATCTAGGCATTCCACATGTTCAATGTATACAATATATTTCCCTTCTTTTATTTTTATTTCCTTGGTGGCGTATAATATACTTCTGCATCATCAACATCTTTCAAGTTCCTATTGATAATTGGCTCTGGGTTATATATCTCTTTTCTATATATCTTTGCCACTTAGTTATGGGTGTCATTGCGACATATTAAATATCAGTCAAGCTGGGCTGAAATTAAAAGGCGAAATAAGACTTAGGTCTACTTACATGATGAAATCACCAAGCCAACAATGGCATGAACTGATGTTCATACATATCAAAGTATGTCTTCTCCTGCATCTGCAGGCATATTTGAAGAATAAGAATCCTATCAAATAACATTGAGTACCTCAATGAAGAAGCAAGACGCTCACTAAAAACGCGTCTGCATACAGAGCTTGACTTCTTCCGATTGCCTGCTCGAAGTTTACCGGCAGCTGACCTCGTAGTGCGTGCTTAGCTGGCTACTTTCTATTGGTTGGCGATTATTCTATTCAATTAATTACGGGTCATTCCCTCTCGTTGTCTTACCGAGGTTAAGGCTGTTCCTATCTACGTCACTAATCTCCATGACGACTGCCGCCTAAATTAGCGTGCTTTGTGTCAAAAACTGACCCAGTCGATTACAACCATCACTCTACCCTGCACCCAGTATCTCGGGTTATTTTATTTTATATTAGTTAAAAATCTTGCTTGCCTTTTATTTTTTTCTAATAACGAATGATTGTTTTATTATTTTATTACAACTAAACTCTAGCACAAATAAATGCTGTGGTGATGGTCATACGGCCACATTCTCTATCAACCTTATATTTGTGACCTCTGGTCATTCTTCTCTGACAACCACTTCTTTGTGACCTCTGATTATTCTTCTCTACCAACCACATCTTTATGACATCTGATCATTCTTCTCTACCAACCACATCTTTATGACCTATGGTCATTTTTTTATTACAACCACATCTTTGTGACCTCTGGTCATTCTTTCTTACAACCAAATCTTTGAGACCTCTGATCATTCTTCTTTAACAACCAAATCTCTATGACCTTTGGCCATTCCTTCTTACAATTACATCGTTGTGACCTCTGATAATTCTTCTCTAACAACCAAATCTGTGTGGCATCTGGTTATGCTTTCTTTTAACTACATCTCCGTGACCTCTAGTCATTCTTTGCTAACAACCACATCTTTGCGACCTTTGGTCATTCTTCTCTAACAACTACATCTTTGTGACTTCTGGTCATTCTTCTTTAACAACTGTGACCGGGCTTGGTCATGGCATCAATATGAAGTTAGTGTAACTGGGTCTGTTGGCCAGTCAATGGTGTTGTGCGCAAGTAAATATTTTGACGTGAGCTAACTCTATGTACGTTCTGGTTCAAGTGGTTACAGGCCTTTCGCCTGAGATGGAAATTCCTGACCTTAGTTTATTCTTCTTCCCAAAGCAGCCAGCAAGAAAAAGTTGGCCGACTCAAAAATAACATGCCTCTCCTGGGCAGTGCTATCGCGCTCGGACAAAAAAAATTAAACCATTTAGAGTAGCCCAGCTAGAGCAAACTGGGTTAACTCTAAAATAGCCCTGTCTCTCCAGGACAGTCTGCTATCGCACTCTGACAACAAAATAAAACCATTTAGAGTAGCCCAGCTAGAGTAACCTGGAACCTGGCCATCTCTAATATAGCGTCTCTCCTAGACAATCTTCTATCGTGTTTCTTCTCAGTGTCTACAGCAGTGACGTTTGATGTAGTGTTACAGGTAGGGTGTTGCGAAGTTGATGCACTGTGCTGTGCGATGTTCTGTCACTTAGTTGAACGTTTCTTTTACAGAGCGTGTGTCGTAGACAATCTTTTGTCGTGTTTCTTCACAGTGACTACAGCAGTGACGGTTGATGTAGTGTTACAGGTAGGGTGTTGCGAAGTTGATGCACTGTGCTGTGCGATGTTCTTTGGTTTAGTTCGACGTTTCGTGTACAGCTTTTTACGAATATGCTCTTGTGGATGGCGTATAAACTTTGACTCTGACTCATCTCGTTGTGTGGAAGTGGGAACGCAAGCATTTTGTTCAGTTAATGAGGCAGGTGATAACTGTGTATCAGAAGATAGTTGTGTAGGTAGATGGGTGTTGGCATCTTGTACAGTCTGCTGTTGTTGGGCTAGTCGTTCCTGTTGCATTTTTGGAGGAATGTTGTCTTCGCTACTTGTAGGCGAATGTGAGTGGTGACAGGTAGTACCGGGGTTCGGTTGATTTGAAGTACAGTACTTCTGTGCTTGTTCTGCCTGTAATGTGGTCTTGAGTGGCCAATTTCCATCGTCTCGTGGAATTCTTCGGAATAGTGTAGTTTTGGTTCCCTGCCAATTCGTTGCTGGAACCTTTTACGAACATTTTCTTCAGTCACCGCTAGTTGAATGGTCTCTGTAATGGTCTTTGTATCCTTTCTAAGAAGATGGAGTTTAAGGTTATCTGCGTTTAATCCGTCAATAAAAATGCCAACTAAATGTCTTTCAAGCTCATGGGAAGGGATGTTCCCGTCTAGAAAAGCATCTTCAGCCAAGTTGAGTAATCGATCTGCATAGAATTGTACTGGTTCGTGTCTGTCTTGGTGTATTTTGCGAAGTAAAGTCCAAGCATGTTGTCCATCGGTTATATCATTATAGCGTTGTACAAGCTCTTTCCACAGTGAATCAAAGGTTTCATTTGGATATGTTTTAGATCTACAACGAAGAAAATCGGTCACCAAAGAATCTGAAGAAAGGTAAGCTATTCCTTTGCGGTCCTTATCACATGCAACGTTTATAAGAGAAGCAAATTTGTCAATGTCCACTAGCCATTTCCTGAAAGACTTAGCATCCCCAGCAAATGGAGTTACGACAGTTCGGACATGTTGGTACTTGGCGAAATGGTCAACATTACCCAAGGTTTCCGTATTTTCTGTAGAGCAATCATAGCTGGCTCTGCGTCGTCTGGAAAGGGTGTGTGACTTGGCAGAGCTGATTGTTGCTGTTGCTGTATATTTATTAAATGTTGTTGTTGTTGCTGTTGTAGCGGTAATTGTTGCTGATCAAGCGGCTGTTGCAACTTTTATGGATCCATGATAGTGATTAGTGATTAGGCCTGTCTGTTATTACTAAAAAAAGTGGCTGTTCGCTCGCCAAAATGCTTTTCCAAACGAAAAGGGCTGGTCGCGGCGTCAATGTTTATAGTGTGCTTTCACTAAAGAAAAGGGCTGGTCACGGCGCCAATATAAAGCTAGATGTGACCGGGCTTAGTCACGGCATCAATATGAAGTTAGTGTAACCGGGTCTGTTGGCCAGTCAATGGTGTTGTGCGCAAGTAAATATTTTGACGTGAGCTAACTCTATGTACGTTCTGGTTCAAGTGGTTACAGGCCTTTCGCCTGAGATGGAAATTCCTGACCTTAGTTTATTCTTCTTCCCAAAGTCCGTTCTTACCCTTTTAGGTTTAGTGAAAAGCAATACCTCGTATAATGGTTTGTCAAAGTAATCCACTGTAACGTTCCAAAGAAAACTCAGCAATGTAGAAAAATAAAATATAGTTTATTAACGTCATTAGAAAGCAATGTTATTGACACAATGGTGAAGTACGTGTTTCTTACGTTTACACAAAATAGTGGGTATCCAAAATGAAAGTGTATATCCACAGGAATAATATATCCAATAGAATAAAATACAAACTTGTCTACTTAAAAACTAACTTGTCTAACTTGAAAACTCGTCAAGTTAAAAACTTGTCTTGATAATCTCAAAGACGAAGTTCACCTAACATTATCTGTAAAATGTCCTCTCGCCTAATGAATCCTAAAAATCTGTAAAAGCCAGTCTATCGCCCACGTCTCTCCTTTTTATACTATTTCTACTTTTGTTCCCGCCAATTTTCACACGATGCTTTTTTTCACACGGTACAATTATCTACATTTGCACACGCTTTCTCAGCTTTTCGAATTTTTCCACACGTCTCTCTCTCTCTCTCTCTCTCTCTCTCTCTCTCTCTCTCTCTCTAACAACGGAATAAACCCAGATTAGCAACTCTCACTTTCACAAAATGTTCCATTCAAAAAAATGATTTTACCATTGTTTTGTTCTGGGACAGCTTTACAAGGCTTCTCTTAAAGCCTTGAACTTTTCATGATACTGTGTTTTGTGCACAAATGTATTAACTGCTTTTAACGTTGTTATTCTCTTTGTATGTGGTTTTTAACACGTATTAATGGTAGTGTATGTCAAGCGGTCACACAACCACATCTTTGTGACCTCTGGTCATTCTTTCTTACAGCCACACCTTTGTGACCTCTGGCCATTCTTTTGTAACAACCACCTCTTTATGACCTCTTTTCATTCGTCTGTAACAACCACATCTTTGTAACTCTGATAATTCTTCTCTAACAACCACATCTTTGTGACATCTGGTCATTCTTCTTTAACAATCACATTTTTGTGACCTCTGGTAATTCTTCTGTGACAGCCACATGTTTGTGAACTCTGATCATTCTTCATAAACAATAATATCTTTCTGACATCTGGTCATTCTTCTGTAATAACAACAGTTTTGTGAGCTCTGGTCATTTTTCTCTTACAATCACATCTTTGCCGCCTCCGGTCATTCCTCTCTTACATCCACATCTTTGCCGCCTCTGGTCATTTTACTCGTTGTGTGGCCGTGTATGTTTATACTGCACTAGTAGTTATATTGATTTTATTTAGTCAGAGTTAATCCTTCATATGTTGTGGTGGTTCAAGTGCTAACTGGCCTTCCGCCAGAGATGGTGATACTTGACCTTTTGTTATTTTTTTTCAACCCAGGAATGTTCTTCCCTTTAAGTTTGGTGATACGCAAAACAGTTTCAGCATAACAACGTATATCCAAAAGAAATTACTGTAAAGTTTCATAAACAGCAATATAGAAAAATTCAATTAGAGTTTATTGATGTCATTAGACAATCACTGTAAATTTCACAATGATGATTGGTTATCCAAGATGAAAAAATATGTAATCCAATTGAATAACATATGTATATCCAAATAGAATAATATATGTATATCCAAATAGAATAATATATTGATTTGTCTACTCAAAAACTTGTCTTGGTATCCTCAAAGACGAAGTTCACCTAATGCTATCTGTAAAAATCCTCGTCTAAAGTTATGGTTTCATTAGAATCATAAATCCAGAAATCTCTGCCTATCGCCCACGACTCTTCTATTTATACTATTTCTTCTTTTTTCCCGCCTTTTTTCACACGACCCGTCCTTTTTTCACACGGTACAATAATCTACATTTGCACTTCTTTCCTCAGCTTTTCGACCTTTTTGCACACGACATTCTGTTATTTCGACTTTTTTCACATGTGTGATCTTTTCCAACTTAACAATTGGATTAAAAAAAAACCAGATTACACAAACATTCATTTCCCACTTTCGCGCTTATAAAACCCATTCATTATTATCTGGGACTGACCTACGTTTGCCCTGTCAGAGCAGTAACTGCCAACTGAACTTTGAATGAATACTGCGTTTTGTGTAAAAACGTCTTATTTGCTTTTAAGGTGTGTCATTCTTACATGTAGCATTTTATAGCACATACAAATGCTTAGCGTGGAAGTAGGAGGGATAATGCTAGCGTGAAAGGCCAAGCGGTCACATACGTCCCTGGCCACACAAATGTATCCCAGAGGGAGACATTTGCGTACTATCAACTAAGTACCTCATGCTAGTGACTGTAATAAACGACTAACCTATTGGTAGAGTCTCTTAGAGAGAAAAAAAATTGTTTTGTAAAACGAGGGATCCCAGTATATTTATAATGCGTAAAACGGGGGATACATAAAATTTGTTAATACACTTCGCCATTGAACAGTATTGATGTACACTACTTCTTAACAATATCAATATGTACAACGCTGTGCGTTAGTCATCAACATAATGATAACATACTTAATGATAACATTTAAAAAAAAAATCGCATACGATTTTCATGGGTTGTGCAAACAACACAAATAAAAACAAAACAAAAAAATAATTTGGCAATATTTAACAGAATAGACTAATATTCATTAAGTATTTAACAATCTTAAATGTAGTAGCTGCGACGAACATCAGCCTAACAGCATAGAACTAATGGTCAAACATCAGACCGTGGGACGCAAAAAAAATGTAATATACCGGGGCCCGAAAGGGGAGCAAAGAATAGTAACACTGCACCCTACCACGCATGTCGTAAAAAGCGACTAAGGAGGGTTGGGCATGGGGCTGTTTACCCCATCCCGTAAAAACTTCGCACAGTGGGCTGATCACCTGCTTGCCAACCAATCTGATTACGGAATCAATGATAGATTGTTTGGTCTGTTTTTGTTCCACAAAGACGCCACTAGGCGTGGTGGAAACAGCGATAGATTGATCAATTTGTTGTTGCCCTAAGACGCCACTAGACGTACTGGCCACATACTGCTTTGCCGGTTGGTGGCTAAGGATGGAAGGAGAAGAAGATATATATATATATATATATATATATATATATATATATATATATATATATACAGGAAGTGTGGAGGATCGCCACCGGCCAGGTCGCCCTAGATGCACCAATAGACATGATGACCGGTACCTCTTGTTGTCAGCCCTGCGCCATTGAACAGTGACTTGTTACACTCTAAGATGTCAGCTGAGACAAACTGCAAACGTTAATGTCAGTCAAAGCACCATTCGCAGACGTTTACATGAATTTAGACTGGCTGCTCGACGTCCTGCAGTCAGAATCCCTCTTACTCCTGCTCATCGCAGAGCCCATGTTGCTTGGTGTCGCGAGCACATCCGATGGACAAGGCAACAATGGAGTCAAGTTCTCTTCACTGATGAATCTCGCTTCACTGTGTCATTCAACGATGGCAGGATTCGAGTTTGGAGACGACCAGGAGAGCGATTTACTGATGACACAATTCGAGAGGTGGATCGTTATGGTAGGGGTTCTGTCATGGCCTGGGGAGGCTTCTACAGACACGGCAGCACTCCACTCTATATCATCCAAGGCAACTTGACCGGCCCAAGATACTAGAACGAAATCTTGAGACCAATTGTTCAGCCTGCTCTGGAGGCCAAAGTTGGTAATGCCATCCTCCAAGATGATAACGCTGGACCCCATCGAGCTCGTGTGATGAAGGAGTTTATTCGGCAACATGGGATCATCAGGATGGTGTGGCCAGCTCATTCACCTGACCTTTCTCCGATTGAGCACCTCTGGGATGTCCTTGGTCGAAGATTGTCAACAAATCACCCCCTGCCAATGGATGTTGCACAGCTGACTGCATTTCTGCTTCAGGAATGGCAAGCTGTTCCTCAGGATACTGTTCGGACCCTTGTGGACTCGATGCGTCTACGCTGTCTTGAATGCCTTGATGCAAACGGTGGTCATACCCGATTTTGAAATGTCTATTTGTCCAATATCTATTGTGTGACTTTTGAAAAGGTGGGTGACACACTTCACAGCTTCATTGCGTTTGAATGTGTGTTTCCATTTCTTTACGTGACATGTCAATTTGGTATTCAATAAATGCCGTTTTGACTGATACCAATTACGTTTATATCAGATTTGTTTTATGGTTTCTACCAAGGTTTTTCTAACTGGCCCTTGACTTTTGACGAGTAGTATATATTATGACATTGGAATATACATACATGGCAATGTTAATCTATAAATTTATTATAAAAAATATGAACAGGAGCTGTACGCTCTCGTAACTGTCAATATAGAACGTGGTAAACATAATACAATCATATGATACAGGCGACCCCAATCCTGCCACTGCGGTCAGTGATTTACCAGATGTATATGGGTCTTAAACACCAAAAATCTGGACAAGTTTAGTGAACTGTCTATGTGTTCGTCGAACAATATAAATATAGCATTATTAATCTGGTTACATGGAGTAACAAAGTATTTATTAAAAAGTGTCTCTAATCTCCAACTTATGTAATGGTCGTTACTATGAGGGAGGACAACAATACCGATACAGATAACTATCGGGTGGTGGAGTATGAACGATCTCAGTAACCATGAACCAAGTACCAAAACTGTTTATAGGTTCATCATCAAATAAAAAATCTGCATACAAATGCAAGTTCATAATAATGGACAACAATTTGTCAAGAAAATATACTGTAGCGTTCCGCTTACAACGTGACAAATGGTCAGGATAATACAGGTACATCAATATGTGATGTTTATTTCTCAATACAAGGTATAATGGACAACAATTTGTCAAGAAAATATACTGTAGCGTTCCGCTTACAACGTGACAAATGGTCAGGATAATACAGGTACATCAATATGTGATGTTTATTTCTCAATACAAGGTATAATGGACAACAATTTGTCAAGAAAATATACTGTAGCGTTCCGCTTACAACGTGACAAATGGTCAGAAAAATACAAGTACATTAATATGTGATGTTTATTTCTCAATTCAAGGTTTATCAACATGTGAACATATCCGTTACCATGTTAGCGATTTCGCATGGAATCGTCATGGTGTGCATGTAACAATGTAGTATTTCGCCAATCCGCGAACTGTGTTGATTAGCATATAAGTTTTTCCCAACTTGCAAAATACTTGTATATCACCAAGTCAAATTTTCGGTGAAAATATATATATGTCTCAATTATTAAGTGGAGTGGGGTGTATATTGGGATAAATGATGGAGTAGTGTTTATCACCGTAGGAGGGGAACGAATGTCAGTCATGGGAATGTACTCGGGGGTCTTAGGGGCGTTAGATGTGTCAGTGGGGGTAACAATGTCCTCATTATCTTTTACCGATGTCCGCTGTGGACATCTCATCTTCTTGTACACATGGTATTTATACACTAAACCGCTTAAAATTCATAACACCAATTATGCTAGGCAAAATCAATAGTCCTGACACTCTAGTGTGTCGGGTCATGACCTCTGGTGTGTCTCACTGGACTCAGGAATGCGAAGAAGTATTTATAGAATTAGATAGACACGTTAACATAGGTAAATTCCTGTTGAATAGTGGGGAACGTCGATTTAGAAACGCTCCGTCTGTGATGGAGCATGTCGGAGAAGGTGACAGGAGATGGACAGGCGTTTAGATGTGTAGGGAAGAATAAATTTGACGTCTGATTCGTCATATATCTATGAGAAAGGGTCGTAGTTCTAGTACAAATGGTTTTTGTCGTAAAAGCATCATTAAGAAAAATCGCCAAAATACATTCTCGATGCGATTGAACATTATAAAACGGTCTTTCCATAACACAAAAGGAAAGCGGTGAGTTAACACATTCAAAAAAGAAATTCTCATGTGTCACAAAGGAAAAATATGTGTGTGCGTATAGTATGTTTGCTGTTGTCACTAAATTCATCAAGAAGGGAAAAAAACAAAAAATATAAAAATTGTTGTAAAGCATAAGTCCTGTTATAAAGATTTTCAAAGGCAAAAGTGGTGTAATTTGTACAGTGGGTACTCTTCTAATCATAAAGATTTCGTACCTAACAGTTGCAAAAAAAAAAAAAAAAAAAATTGTATAACTACTAGAGAACTGAGATAATTTATAAAGTTCTGTTTAACCTGGATAACATAGTGTTGTAGATCTGCGAATGTTTGCGAAAGTTCTTCAATTTCTTGACATAGCGGTGTAAAAGATGTAGTCCTAATGACAGTCCATGTCGACTAAGAATCTTAAATAATTATATAACATTAAAACACAGTGGCGTCACGCCATAATAACTTGTTAGTATATGTGGGTGTTGCAGACGTCATAACTGTCAATATCGTCAGTATCATCAGCAGGATCTTGACTGAGGCTGACATCTTTCTGAAAAAATGAAATTTCCTACCACAAAAAAATAGATACTAGTGACTTTAGATGATGGGGAACGAGGGAGAGTACTATTGTAGAGAGAGTACTCGTTGGGTACTATAGCTGGGTGAGTACCTTTTTGTTATTAGAGAAGATTGATTCGCCAATAAACCAATAATCGTTGAACTGGACGTTTACGAATTGGACATGAGGAAGTTGGCGATTTCCATCAAGATAACTTTTTCATCGTCAATCGTTGATCACAAGAGGATGGCGTATTTCGCACTGTCGAGTGGGTGGTGGCTGCAGTTGTCGATTGTAAGGGTGAAGTAGTGTTGAAATGGTGCACCTCATGCTGCGTGTTGTGGGGCTGTCTGCGTTTTCCACGCAATTTCATACGTACTTGCTCTTGAGGTAACCGGACAAATTTTGTTAACGGTCGGGAGTCATCTGTTGTTCCATAATGTGGGCACTTCGTTGCTGTGTGAAATTCAGTGTTGTCTGGTCTATAGTAATGTTGCTGTACAATAGGCTGGCATGAATCTATTATGGTGTCAGGGTGTTCTGGATTAACTTGCTCGGCCTGTAACCTGGTATTTCGATATTCCAGTCTTTCGCGTGACTCAGCGAGGGGAATATCGTCTTCTCTGTCGGATGAGCTTGGTTCAGTGACTGTGCTATCTTGGGAATTTGTCTGCCTGGCCGACTGTCTTACTGCTGTTCGAATGCGTCTAGACGATGTGTGGATGTTCAATGGGTCATGCACCTGACTTGACCTGTAAACATCTGTTTGTGTTGCGACAGAAATCATCTTTATTTTATTCACTTGCAATTTGTGCATTTCTCTAGGTTGACTATTGATCATGGGGGCTCATTGCGTCTCATTTGATTTCACAAAACCGACCTGGTGATGTCTGTTAAGTGGTGTTCTCCATTGTTTTAGAGGTCTGATATGTGCCCTTAGTCCATCTTCTGTAGTTATTATACAAGTTTGTTGGTCAGTCGTTGTAACATTATTTACTTCCCATATCTTTCGTTGTTTGATTCCGTTGATAAAATTTCTAATAGCTATGCGACAAATTCTTTTTTTGAGACTGTTCCAGTGGCTGTCGACAGTGGCTATGCGACCCGTTTTGTTGCTGTTGTCTCGATACTTTATCTGGGATTTTCTATTGTAGTTATGTGGTGTGCTCTCTGATTCTCTCCGGCAATATGTATTGTTGCTTTCTGATTCTCTCCGGCAATATGTACTGTTGATCTCTGGTTCTCTCCAGCAATATGTATTGTTGATCTCTTGTTCTCTCCGGCAATATGTGTTGTTTATCTCTGGTTCTCTCCGGCAATATGTATTGTTGATCTCTGGTTCTCTCCGGCAATATGTGTTGTTGCTCTCTGGTTCTCTCCGGCAATATGTGTTGTTGATCTCTGGTTCTCTCCAGCAATATGTATTGTTGATCTCTGGGTCTGTCATTCTTACATGTAGCATATTATAGCACATATAAATGCTTAGCGTGGAAGTAGGAGGGATAATGCTAGCGTGAAAGGCCAAGCGTTCACAGTTGCTCATTTTCCAGGACTGTTAGTCGTTTCTCGTGAATGGCTCTAAATAAAACTTTAAAAAGATTCTGTTTCTTTACTTCCAATGACACATATTTATTGCATAAAATACTTTTTATCTATTTAAGATTGCCTTGTATATATATTGTTGGGAGCTGCTTTTGGGTGCACAAACTTCAATTAATCTGTTAGTGTTGCTTTTGTACAACATAGAGCTCCCATTGAACACATGTTGTTCATGATGTTACTTAGCAGTAATGATGACGTCAGCAAGTTGTCAAGCGTGACGTATGCTTGGTTACAACATTCTTTGGTGCCAGCCCTTTGGGGTGTCCGGACGTGTTTAACACAAGTGTCTAGGTCTTAGACGTGCCCAGACGTGTCCGGCGCCAGTGTGTTTTTTGCTGTGTAATGTGTATCACTCAGATGAAGAAAAAAGTTATATGTCTATCATAGGAAGTGGACGTAAGGATGTAAGTAGCGGGCTTCTGAGTGTAAACCAGAACCTATACTACTGGACAAAAGTTAAGGGCCGCCATTCAGTTTAGACAAGGTTTATATAATTGATTGGCAAACTGTAAAGACAAGTGAAAATGTCATTAAAACTGAGCTCAGAGAAATGTGTATACATTTCTGTGTGCACTAGGTTAATTTCTTTTAAATGTCCAAAAACTGGGTCACTTTAACCCGCACGTGAAAATTGCCATTGTTGCTGCAACTCGTGGTTTTTGCAACACGCCCCACTAGTTCAAAAGGTGAAAAAGTGAGTTGAATTTGAATGCACGTGGAAAATGATCATCGGTAAAGAGTGTTCACCGTTAAAAGAATGGAGTTTCTAAGTTGATGCCTCTTACTTTCAGTGACTGCCCTTCAGTACGTTTATAGTCATTGCAAAAGTAAGTAGCTTAAAATTGAAAGTCATGTCTGTTGGTATCAGTAGAATGCCTGGATTGAACACATTTATTTCACTGACACATCATATCAACACCGAGGCTTCTATTACGTTTGGCATTAGGTTCGTCACACATAGTTTGGTTCTATTAGACAATTTAGGCAGATCTCGCAGTAAAACTATCAGTGCTATAATTTTTAGTAATTAAGTTGTGCAGTCGCATTCCCGGTGGTTGCCTACTTTTTAATCCTCAGTATTCTTACTATCAGGATATACAGTCTGTTCATATATAAGCCGAAATCTATTCTCGGAAGTATTCCTGCAGAAGATAATCGAACTCGGATCGACATTTTCATCTGTTATCTACTTTCACTAACAGACCGCATTATATGCAGTTAAATTTACAAGAGCCTCTCACTGCCACATCTGTTCATAAAAGGTGCGTTGTTCAACAATTTTTCTTGTCTAGTGTCTGGTTGGCTGCATCCATGTCGGTGTTCAAGTGCTTGAACCAGTGACGGCGAATTTGTGAATGTAGTAGTTCCCAGAGTTAAAAGATTATCTTTAATTGCCTGTTTAGTGGTGAAGATAGAAGCACCTTCTGTAAAAAAATCGTTCATTCCTTAGTGTGGTATTACTACCCCAGTCCCTAACTGTCCACTGTCGTTCTTGAATCCGTCTATGTATGCTGGTAAATTTTATCTCGTGAGCTGAACGATATCTTTGTTTGTGTTACTTTCTTAGCATGCCTATCTTCTTTATGTTGCTCTAATGCTTTTATAAGGCTATACTTTATAAACGGTGCTTTTAATTCCTAGGGCGATGAAGTAATTATATATTTATTATTTTTACATATTGCATTCTATAATGTGTGTTAAATATAAAATTGTTAACTATCATGTAAAATATCTGTTTCGATCCAAAGGGATGTTCCATACATTTGGTTATTTTCTTTAAGGTTTTATGTGAAGGATGTGTTTCGTCTTGATCCACTTTGGTCCAAAATTTAATTATAACTTCTTTCCGTTTTAGTTTAATGGGAATTTTGCTCAGAGCTACTTCCAGTGTCTCAATTGATGTTGATCTAGAGGCACCATCATTAAGTGCCAGAGCTTATACAGCAACAACATCAAGTGCCACAACATATACAACAACATCACCAAGTGTCACAACATATATAACACCAACATCAAGTGTCACAACATGTACATCAACATCACGTGTCACAACATATACAGCAACAACATCTAGCGTGACAACGTATACAACAACAAAATCACGTGTCACAACTTATACAACAACATAAAGTGTCACAACATATACAACAACAGCAAGTGTCACAACTTATACAGCAACATCAAGTGTCACAACCTATACAACAACATCAAGTGTTACATGTACAACAACAAAACCAATGTCACAACATATACAACAACAACATTAAGTGGCACAACATATAACCTCACAACATCAAGAGGCACAACATATACAACTGTGGTATCGTGTCGTAGTATATGCAATTACAACAGTAGTTGTCTATGAGGCTGGCCTATGGAATGTTGTCAAGAAGGTCTCCAGAAAGTTATTCTCTATTCGAGATAAGGCCAAGAAGAAGAGAAGGCGAATACTCTCCACTAGAAAGTATTTTCTAATAAATCATTGAAGGTTTTCTATTTCCCTACGACTTTAGCTTCTGCCCTCAGATCTCGATAAAGAAAGAGCCTCCAACAACCTCTAAGTAAAAGATTTTACTTATATGTAAATGCTTAAACAGACAGCACGAGTGATACATTAACCAACTAGATAATGATCAACGCAGCTATACCGGTTATTACGTAAACATATACACATATAGAGTTAGTAGAAAGTGAAAAGAACGATAGTGAAAGACAATTCCACGCATAGATGAAATGTACAAATGTAGTTATTAAATATGAGTGTGAACCTAAGTAAATAGTGAAATGGGAATGTGATATATTAAGGGTTACCACACTGATGTCAAATCTACATCGTCTATGAGCCGTTCAAATTTCCTCCAGTGTATGAGTATATGATGGTATGCATTGACTGTCCAATGTAGATGTATGTTGCGCCACGTTCTTTATCTCCAAGAGGAGGACGTGTTGATGAAAACCTTTGCACGTGTAGCGAGAACTTGTAAGATGCAAGGTTTCTTAACGTTTGGAAATCTCTGTAGCATCGACAAACCGTTAACAGTTGTCTCAGAAAACGTCTGCTGTCTGATCTTGAAATGGTACTGACTAGACTGGAGCTCTTCCCGAAATGATTTTCGGGTAAAAAGTGGGTTTCGTGTAATGAAGCTTGCCTGAGTGATTTTACGTTGTGCAATACACGATGAGAGTAGATGAATTCACTTCATGCACTGACGTAGTGAGTAGCTGAACGTGGTGATTTGAGCTTAATATGTTGGCTAATTACACACACATATATATATATATATATATATATATATATATATATATATATATATATATATATATATATATATATATATATATATATATATAGTAACTGTTGAGGCTACTTCATGGATTGATTTCAATCGCGACAAATTATTATTAACAACGAGTTTTTGTCACACCATGTTGTACTTCAACTGAATGCAAGAGAGACAAGAATGCAGATACTATGAAATGAGTAGTTAGGGAATGACGTAAAAAAAGTGAGTTGGATGTGTGACGCCATAGCGTCTGGATGTGTTCGCTCTTATGGCTTGTTTGTCACCCAATGAAGTATGTATTCAGTGGTTGTATCAGAGAATGTGGTAAGCAAAATGTTCTTTAAACTATAGGCAGAATAAGTTGCCAAAAATTCAAAATGAATATTTACTGAGGGATGATAATTCCCAGATGAATGGAAATGTGTTCAAGAAATAGATGAAAGTAAAGTATATTTCAGGACGCTAAATCTCCCGATAACGGAAGAATATAAAAGAAATATATTAAGGAGAAATATAATTGGTTATTCCTTCGGGACGTTAAATACCCCGATAATGGAATTAACATATGTGAACGTTTGCTGTACCGGGACGCCATTGCCCGATGATAATGGAAAAGGATAAATGAAAATATATAGAAGTATATTGAAAATTTGAATAAAGCAAATTTGGAACAGTGGAAATATGTGCACATTTTTGACAGGCTGTTATATGAGAAAACATGATATAGTTTAAGAAAGTCGAACTTATCGAAAGCAAGACTATAGAATTGATGTGGAGCATACATGCCATTCTTGTATTGGGACGTTGAGAATATGTACATATTGTTTATTAAAAATTTCGCAAATCGTCCAAGCCAAGATGTTTCTTCAGTTGATACTAGTTCATTCCAGCATTTGACAACGTTAGTCAATTTAGTATTTTGAAAGAGAGAAATATCCAGACACGAAGAGTGGTTACCATACTATCTAACAATGCAAACCAAATCAAAAATTAAGGAGAATAAAGTCAAGTGTATAAATTCTCACATCTTTATTGACAACATTTAATCCTAGAACGAGTTAGAAGTCGGAACAATTCTTCTTCCCTTAACAGTAGAGAATTATCTGGGAGGCTCGTCTTCTTGGATACCACCTTCAACTGAAACTTCCGACATGAAATGAAGCGACTTTTCTCACTAAGCAACTGGATTCAATAAGGCTAGACCACCACATTAAACTTGTACAAAGGACGATTGTCACTTTTGAGAACATTACTATCCAAACTCTTATAGAAGGGCAGAACATTAACTCTAATTTCAAAATATAAGATGACATATAACGGCTGCTCCTTGAGGATACACAAAAGATCGTTGACCTGACCTTGAGAACTGTCAAGCTTCAACATGTAGGCATCTACAGATTAATTTCAGACTGGGATCATCTGCGATGAGGATTTCAAAACTGGCAAAACACACATTTTCGAAGTTGAACTTCAATGGACAATCTGACACATTGTAATTAATGACGTCATCAGAGCTGGCATTCTAACGACCAAACGACATTTTGTTCGACTAGTCATCAAGCAATGTTTTCGTCCATTCACATGTTCCTAAGGTCGACTTGAAGTGTCGAACGCATTGATCCCATATCTGAAGGCTTTTAGGGTTCAACAAAAAGATAAGTGGTTTTTTGATTTATCTGATGCGTGACATTATCTGATCATTTAAGCATCTTTGCCAATCATCAACAAAGAACAATAAAAATATAGGTAAAAATGTCAACCTGGAGTAACATCTGGAGTCATCATCATGTGACGTATTCTTTCCAGAACGTTGTCTCCATTACAGCTGCTCTGAACGCATCACGATTCTGGGCAAGTCGACCTGCATCAGTCAAAGACAAGTTCAGACTCTCTGTGATGTCCTGGGTCCACCGTCGTCTAGGTCGACCCCTTCCCCTTTTTCCAGGGACCATGCCTTCCATCACTGTTTTTTCCAGACTATTATGTCTTTTTATATGACCGAAAAATTTCAGCTT
Organism: Oreohelix idahoensis; assembly: GCA_024509875.1. Lineage (NCBI taxonomy): Eukaryota > Metazoa > Mollusca > Gastropoda > Stylommatophora > Oreohelicidae > Oreohelix > Oreohelix idahoensis. The sequence goes on from JAMPIV010007514.1 coordinate 145,056, forward strand.
CCTTATTGCGATGGTATTTAGGAGCCAATGTTCCTGTACGTTTAGTGAGTGCAGTACTTCTCTGTTGGTCTTTTTTTCTGTCCAGGGTATTCTCAACATCCTTCTGTAGCATTTCATTTCGAATGATGTAATCTTTTTTGCAACTGTTTTATTGAGTGTCCAAGTCTCGCAGCCGTATGTTGCTACTGGGAATATACATGCTCTGATCAGTTGTAACTTTGTTTCTTTGCTTGTGCCTTGCCATAGGTTTTTCATCTGTATTAGCTTATGTGAAGCAATTGCAAGTCTTCTTTTAATTTCTACTGCACAGTCGCCAGAGCTGTTAATGATTGATCCTAAGTATTCGAATTCATTGACACTTTCCAGTTCTTCGTTATCAATTTCAATTTCTGGTTTGGTCTTTACTTTGTCTGTTGTCAATACTTTGGTCTTCTTGGTGTTTAGGTATAGATTCTGGGCCTCGCTGTGTTTTTTGGTGGACAGAAGTAATTGTTCAAGTCCTTTTGGGTTGGTCGATAGGAGGACTGTGTCGTCAGCATATCTGATTTCCGGGATCTGGTACCCGCCGATGTTAAATGAGTCAAACTCTGTGTGTTCTTGGTCATCTCTTACGTTTCTCATGATATTCTCGGCATAAATGTTAAACAGGTAAGGGGAAAGGGTACAGCCTTGTCTTACTCCTTTCTGTACTTCAAACCATTCTGATGTTTCCCCCTCTATTCTTACGGCTGCCTGTTGTTCTTGGTACAGCAGTGCGATGAGTTGTATAAGGTGGTTTGGAAATCCCATATTTTTCATAATAGCCCATAACTGCTGATGTTGTACACAATCGAAAGCTTTGGTGTAATCAATGAAACAAGTATGTAGGTCAACGTTGAATTCTCTACACTTTTCTATGATGATCCTCATGTTGAATATATGATCTCTAGTGCCTCTACCTGGTCGAAAACCCGCCTGTACTTCATTTATTTCTGTTTCTAGCTTTTGTTGCATCCTTTTCATTATGATTTGTAAAAGTATTTTGCTGGCATGGCTTATAAGAGCTATAGTTCTGTAGTTTGTGCACAGTTTCAGGTTGCCCTTTTTTGGCAAGGGTATGTAAATTGATCGTTTCCATTCCTTGGGCCAAATTCCGCTTTGCCAGATCTTGCAGCATAATGCATGGTATATACGAGCGCTGCCTTCTCCTCCTGCCTGTATCATTTCAGCTGTTATTTCATCACAACCAGGAGATTTTCCACTTTTTAAGTGTTTGATTGCATTCCGGACTTCCTCTATGGTAGGTTCTGGTTCACGTTCCGCTTCATTCATGACGTTGTTATCTGCCGCTTTGTTTATTTCCGTATACATTTCTTGACAGTACTCCTTCCATCTGTTCAGAATATCTTTACGTTCTGTTAGAGTGTCGCCTTTCTTGTCGTTTATTGCTCGAGGTGATGATTTAAAGTTGCTGTTTTTCAATGTTCTTACTTCAGAAAACATATTCTTAGTCAATCCCTGTTCGCGCATTTCCTCTATTTTCCTGCAGGTGTCGTTTATGTATTGTTGTTTGTCTTGTCTGACTCGTTTTTTAATCTGCTTTGTGTATTCCTTGTACAACTCCTGATTTTCTGTATCTTTTTTGGACTTCATTTTTCTTCTCTCTACCACCAACTTCAGTGTTTCGTCTGAGATGTATTCTCGTCTCTTTATACTTCTTTTAGGAATTAACCTCTGTGCATTTGTAATATATACATCTCTGATGTTATTAGCAAGTTCATCTGGTGTCATTTCCTCCTGTACTGCCATAAGAATGTCAAATTTGTTCTGAATATCGACACTGTACTCTTCTGGTATGGCGCTTGTGTCATAACGTATTACTTTGTCGCTTGTAACGACTTTTTTCAATTTGATCTTGAAGTTTGCAGCAAGAAGTTCATGGTCGGAGTCACAGTCTGCTCCTGGGAACGTCTTGATGGATGAGATACAAGATCGCCACCTTTGTTGTATTAAGATATAATCTATTTGGTTCTTGCTTTTTCCGTCCGGTGACGTCCATTTATATAGTCTTCTAGGGTGTTGCATAAAAAGAGTATTCGTGATGACTAGGTTGTTTTCTAGGCAGAATGTTGTCAAGCGTTCTCCTCTCTCATTTCTCTGGCCCAATCCATAACTTCCTTTCACTCTTTTTTCATGTTCTAATCTTTCGTTTCCAACTTTGGCATTAAAATCTCCCATTATTATCCTAATATCTTGCTTATTTGCTTTCTCTAATGCATTTTGCAGTTCATTGTAAAAATCTTCAATTTCCTGTTCTTCAGCAGCTGCTGTTGGCGCATATGTTTGTATAATTGTGATGTTCTTTCTTTTTCCTTTCAGTCTGATTGTGACAATGCGGTCATTTATGGGATTATATCCTAATAGGGAGGCAGCTGTCCTTTTAGACAGGTAGAAGCCGACGCCGCTCTGACCTCCTCTCTCTTTGCCTGAGTATATGAATGTTCCTCCTGATGGAATCGAAAAGTGTCCCTGGCCCGACCATCTGTGCTCTGAGATGCCCAGGATATCGATGTTTAGCCTTTCCATCTCGTTCTTCACTATGTACTGTTTTCCTTGGTATAAGCTTCTGACGTTCCATGTTCCTATTTTGATTATTTTTCTAAGACCGATGACATGGTTTTCCGTGGTAACACAGTCAGGCTTTTGGCCGTCATCACGATTACCTGTACTGACGCTGCCAACGATCTCTTCCCCAGTTAAATATGATCTGCCTGGCCTGGGGGCCTCACCACCAGATCTTTGTGTAGTATTCAGATTAGCCATTATGGATTTCTTGGCATTGTACATCCAGTAGTTTGCCATTGCTTTCTGGATGGTTCTGGCCGCTTACCATTACAGTCCATGGTGCGCCCTCAGCCCGATACCAGGCCTTTCCAACTCCTGCCCTAGAAGCCGTTGTCAAAATATTATTGATCATCCGCCCGTTCGGCCAGCAGTTGTGTGTACTGTTTAAGGGGGACCTCCCTTTTTCAATTTACTCATGTAGTTTGGCCGGCCAGTCAAAGCCGTTGCCCGGGGGGTGGCGCTGCCGTACACAAGCAGACTCGAGGAGCCATACATGAGCTGAACTGGAGTGGGGGAACCAAATAGGATCCAGGCCATCCTCAAAAAGAGGAAGTGACTGCCTCTCACCGTGAGGTACTATCCCTTACACACTCCAGCCCTACCCCCCACATCTGGAGTACCACACACATTTGTTATCTGTATTCATAACATCTCGGAAGATGCTGATTGAAATCATGTGATCTCAATAAATTATTTTATTTCAATAAACTATGTGATCTCAATTAAATCACGCGATCTCAATAAAATCACGTGGTCCCAATTAAATCACGTGATCCCAATAAACTTTGTGATTTCAATAAATCAAGTGATCTCAATAAATCATTTTATCTCAATAAACTATCTGATCTCAATTAAATCACTTGATCTCAATAAATTAAGTGGTATCAATAAGCTATGTGATCTCAATAAATTATGAGATCTTAATAAATTATGTGATCTGAATAAGCTATGTCATCTCAATAAACAATGTGATCTCAATAAACTTTGTGATCTCAATAAATTATGTGATCTCAATAAACTATGTGATCTCAATAAATTATGTGATCTCAATAAACCTCTCTTGCGCTGATGGTGAAAATAATATTCGTGCTCAACACATTCAAGATTTTACGGTGATGGGGTTATGTAAACCATAATGGAAGAATAATTTAAAAAAAAAAACATACAGAAGGGAGAAAACTTGAGGTAAAGAGACAAATTATTGGAGTCAGAGGAAAAGATAAAAGTGAAGAGTGAAGACGACAAACGGTGAGAGTATCAGTGAGAGAACGAGAGTTTATGGAAAAAAAGAAGTTTCAAATTGGCTTTGAAAAACATGAAGATATGTCTTTTTCTGCCTTTTGTTTTGTTTCTTTGCTTGTTTTTTTGTTTTTTGGTGTTGGGGGGGGGGGGGGGGGGGGGGGGGGGCCGGGGGAGTAAACATGTCATTACAACTACAGACTAACATTTACAACAGAAGGCAAGAAATAATAGTACACAGAGAAAAATATATTGAACAGAAGAAAACAATTAGAGGGGGAAGGGAATAAAAATGTAAAATAATATAAATTGTGTGATTAATCTGACATTTTTGAGTTTGCTACTGGATTACAAGAGATAATTAACATGGACCAGCTATTTGGCTTGCAGCAAGCAATCACAGACAGAATTTCATTCTTATAAATTCTTTCATTTTTAAAAATTATAGTTTCAAATTTTCCGCTGTTTCCAATGTTCAGTAGCCTAGGGAAATACGACTTTCCTTGCCCCGAAATTATTGGCTCTTATATGTACAGATAATACAATCTTTGTAACACACGTGATGGCATGAGGTATGCGTTTAGTAGAACTTATTGAAGAGCTATTGTTGCAGTTTGCCATCAACATTGATCAACAGAGAGGACATCACTATCTTCGTACGATTGCAATATACTAAAATGGTTCGTACCAAGCCACAAGCAAAAAAGAGTAAAATCTATAGGAGCCCGCCAACACTTGACAGCAAACATGAATCTACAAAGAACAAAGACAGTCAGCCGGGGAGCACGACTGCCCCAATTACTCGCTTCGGGGTCGGTCCTTTTCAGAAGCCGAACAACGCAACCATTAACACTACGACCGATGAGCAACCCAGTGCTTTTAAGGCAGAGGATAACCAGGATCCGAAGCCTGACAAAGCAACATCACCGCTAAAACAAGATGTCGAAGTGGTGGCTCCATCGTGCAGTGACCAGGCAACATCTGCAAAACATGGCCAAAAAACTTCGACGACAGAGGGTAACAATGCTCTAAAGCCCGACAAAATAAATCCACCGCCAAAACAAGATGTCATAGTCGAGTCTCCATCATGCAGTGACCAGTCAACTTCGGTGAAACTAGACCAAATTCAGACGAGCCAGAACGTGAATCCGTCCCGCAGACCACACGCTCAAACTGAGACGGAAGGTGGAACATGCCAGCTTCGCAAGCAAAGAAATGCCGTTTCTCACGAGGCACTACAGGAGAGGATCATTAAGATCACTCAGATGTCGGGAAGGGAGGCCTCGCTCAGGGCCCTACCCGACGATAACGTGATCGGTATCCTCCAGGCAATAACGGGCAGGAGGAGTATAACTAGAGTTACAAGACACAAAAAACGGAGTTATAATAGCTCTAAATAACACGGAGAAGACAAACCAACTGATGGTCGAACTAGAGTCCGGACACAAAGAAGTCCAGCTGCCCCACCAGATTAAAGTTACTGTGGAGATCTACAAGAAGACTAAAAAGATAGTTGTAAGAGGGATCGACAACAATTGGTCTACACAAGAAGTCCACAGCCGCCTGCAAACAGAAAACAAGAATGTCAAAATAACACAGGTTGAAAGACCGAAGACGTGGGACAAGAAGGACACAAACCTAGTTATCCTAACTATTGAAGGGACTTCAAGACCAAGTCAACTAAACCTAGACGATAGATGTCGAAAAACAGAAGAGTACATCCCTCCTGTTATGCAGTGCTCAAACTACCAGCAATTTTTGCACACTAAAAAAACTTGCAGGAGAGAGACAGTTTGTCGGTACTGTGCAGGAAGTAACTCTTACAATGAATGTCCTCGCGCGAAAAAGTATACCAACTATAAAGTACGCAACTCCAACAGAACCTGCGCAAACTGTCTCGGGAACCACGGGGCAAGATACCGTGGCTGTCCTATCTTCTATGAGACAAAGGCCATACTGAAGGAATCTGTAACCAAAAACATCCCCTTCAGAGAAGCAAGACACCGAGTGGCTTCAGGCGGCACTGCTAAACAGGAACAGCACACAAGAGCCCAACTAATAAAACTTACCACAGAGGTGCGAGACATAAAACAAAAACTCAAAGTTGAGAAGAACAGACAGCACAACGAAGACACAGATACTATAAGAGACGAAACAATAGGAGCCTTACAGAGCGCCCAGGCAATGTTACAGGACATGAAATCCATTCAACACCAAATAGAAGTCGACATCGCTAAACTCGCAGAGCTAAAGGAAGAGAACGCAGAAGTCCTCAAAAGAATTGAAACAGAGAGAAGGATCATCGAGGATATCTTAACAAAAAGCAATCAAGGAAGAGAAAGAAGCATAGAAACTAAAGACAAAATAATTACCGAAACCCTAAAGGAACTCCTACCAAATATAATAAAGACAGTCATGATCAACACACAGCCGAAAAAGACAACGAGTAGGGACCTAACAGGCAGCTAGTGGTCCTTTTCAGGACCAGTCATTTCCAGGACTAGGAACGTGTTACCAGCGAAGACGTTAACACCTTATATACCCCAATATAACCGTTTTTAACCCTTAAAAGGGTTTTGGGCAGACCCAAGTAGAACAGTCCTAACTAAGATGGTTTGGCCATGTCTGCAGAATTGGAGAAGACCGGCTACCACGACAAGCATGGGAAACAAAGAGCCAAGGATCCAGACCCCCAGGACGACCCAGAGTCCGCTGGGAGGACAACATTAGACAATCTTTGAAGGACCGAGGACTAGAATGGAACCAGGCCAGGAGGAAGACAGCCGATAGGATAGTCTGGCGCTCTCTCTTCCAAACCTCTACACCTCACGGTAGAAGGGGAACGACTAAGTAAGTAAGTAAGGGTTTTGGTTGAACAGGGTGTAACAGCAAAATAACAGACGGAAGGAAAAAAAAAGTTGCAGTTTGCTAAAGTTAGTTATGTTAAATAGTTGCTCATGCGCTTAAACACAGCATCTACAAAAATTCATCCTTGTAAAGAAATAATTAGCGGGTGTAAGTACTGAGAAGCGCTCGAGAGTTAACGAGTACACCTGAGTTGTTTTGACTGAGAGCGAGATTCGGTAAACTCCATGCGAGGAATGTAAGCGGTGAGCAGGGAGGAGAGTGTAGCGAGATTTTTGGGCAGAGGGATTTTGGGGCTTTTACGGGACAGATTAGTGTGGTAGCTTGAACAATGGTTTTGTAAATGAATTGGAACTGAATTGTACTTGATAGTGACAAGGAATTCCGGCCAGTTGTTATTGCGTGTGGTTGAAGTCAAACACCATTGTTATAACTCACGGCTGTTTCTGCCTTATACCCGAGCGATCTTTTAGTTTCGGTGACCGGAATTCTGACACCGGGTATAAAATTTTCATATGCACCGTAAAAAACTACTGAGTGTTTTGGCGGGGAAAATCAGCTGATGTGTGAGTAAAATCAGTAAAATATAAATCATTACACACTCGTTCTGGATAAACACAGCGCTAAAATTATTTTGTGTACTATAACTTTGTTCTGTGTTTTATTTTTGATTGCACTTTTATTTGTTTGAAATTAGTTTTGACGGAGTTACAGACTTTTGAAAACAGCGTCATCATTTAAGGAAATTCATAAAATAAGTAATCTTTTTATTAATTTAATATCTAAAAATCGGCCCATTCGTTTGAGTTTATAATTATAAAGACTTCTCGAAGAGAAGCTAAAGATTATTTCCACATACTTTTTTTTGGTTTCATATCATGAGAATGTGTGGTAGTCAGTTTTGTGAGTTTGGCATTACAAGAACAAGCATATTGTCACCAGATTTTATAACATTTAAATCACTGTAAACACATTCCTGATACTCGCAAATCTTAAATAAGGTTGTAAAAAAATAACTTTTTGTAAAGCACCATCTGATTTTGCATTTTCATTCATTTATAATGATATTTAGCTACGTATATAAGCGTCAGAAAACATGTAAAGCTATAGATAGATTACTTCCACAATACTTTGATCTATCTTTCAAGTCTTGTTAATCTTGTATTTATAATATGAATGTCTTTTTTTATTGTGTGTGAGATAAGGACTGTTCCATTAGTGTTCTTTGGTAGACAATCCTGTGCACACGACGGCTGCCAAAGAATTATAAGTAACTGTTTGTATATCTTCTTTCATTCAAAGTTACAATGCAGGTAGTAAATTTAGAGAAACCAAATTCTAAATCTAATGCCATCCTTTTATCAATGGCTAGAGTCAGAGATACAGATGATAATTTAGAAATATTTATGAATGGCATGAAAGCACAGATAGAGTCACTAAAAGATTTAGAGTGGGATGGTAAAAAAGTTGTTGTTTTCTTATTCGGGGATTATGACTTTTTGATGAAAATGTTTGGTTTGTCTGGAGCTCAAGGAATATACCCATGTCTGTGGTGTCTCCAGCAAAACAAGGAAATAAAGACATCCAGAGAGCATACAACTTGCAAACCAAGAAGTTTGGCAATGTTGATAAGAGATTACAATAGATATATGAAATATGGGAAAGGGAATAAAAGGCAAGTGGCACGTTACCATAATTGTTTACACAAACCAACAAGAAGAGACATGGTCCGCAAGCAGACGATACGCCAAGGCCTAAAATGCCACCCGCTGCAGACTCAAGTAGAACAGTCCCAACTAAATGATTTGGCCATGTCTGCAGAATAGGAGAAGATCGGCTACCATGACAAGCATGGGAAACAAAGAGCCAGGGATCCAGACCCCCAGGACGACCGAGAGTCCGCTGGGAGGACAACATTAGACATTCTTTGAAGAACGAGGACTGGAATGGAACCAGGCCAGGAAGAAGACAGCTGATAGAATAGTCTGGCGCTCTCTCTTCCAAACCTCTACACCTCACGGTAGAAGGGGAACGACTAAGTAAGTAAGTTTACACAAACCAATGTTAGAGATTGAAATTGAAAATGTAGCTCCTCCTTACCTTCATATTTTATTAGGCATTGTTTTGAAACACCACAGTCTTCTAGAACAGGTAGCCGATACAATAGACGCAAAGATATTTGAGAATCCACAAGAGGTACATGCAAACATTAGTACTATTAAGAACTTGAAGAGATTTGGTTGGAACTGGAAACAGGCAGAAGAATTAGAAGCTAAAATTGAATTTTTTCAGGCCGGTATTGAACTTTGTGAGGATAAGGAGGAGACAGATAGTTTTAAAGTTAAACTTGAAAATGCACAAGATGCGCTGGCCAAACTTCAGTTTCAAGATCTGTGTGCTAGGTCTGGTCCAGTTTGCTCACACTTGGACAAGGTACTAGCCAAACACAAAATCATACCACAGGCTTATCATAGCAGAGCATTCATAGGGAATCACTGCCACAGATATCTCATACAAAAAGTTTATAAAGATCTTACAAGAGCAATCATTACACAAACACTGAAAATTACAGACAAACAAGATATAACTAACATAGCTTTTATTGCCCAAGAACAATTCAACTCACTGAAAGAAGCATTTGAGAAAGTACACAACAAAATATCACACAGTAAACCAATTAGTAAAAAATCAATAACAACATCAATAGAGACTTATATGTCTTTGTTCAGAAAGCTATTCCCCAGTAAGACAATTCCTAAACAGCACATATTAGAAAAAACATTGCGCAGACTGGATCAGAACTCATGGCTTTGGAATGGGCATGCATGGAGAGCAAGGAGGAGAATTTGTACATTCCACTATTTCCAAAATTGAAAGACGCGCCAGCGGTATTAAAAATATAACTTCACAATTAAAATTTATAATGGAAACTCACTTGTTACAAATTTCTCCATCTGTGAATGTACAGATTCATCCTTTAAAAAAAAGGAAGTGTGAATGATAATTGAGCGAAATTTTGGGGCTAGAGCAAATTATGGCAGTTGTTGCGAGAGAGTGACAGAATTAACAGAGTGTAGAAATCATTTAATAGATGTTTTTATTAAATACACCTATTTATCTATTAAATTGAACATTTCGTTTTACTCACGACCATACTCATTTTTACATGACCATCGTGATGTATGATTGAGATAATTGTTAGCTCTCATGTTTTGGGGACAATTGGGTGTGTTATTTTAAGGTAATAAATGTGGACTTGCAATTTAATGTTTCAATAATTAATGTTTGACGCATGAAACCAAAACTTAACTTTGATATCCATTTCCTGCAGGTTTTCTACTTTTGATTTCTGTAATTTGTTATGCATGTTGATTGTGACCGTTTTAGTGTAAATTGCATTAGAAACAAACCATAACAAAATATTTAAAAAAAAAAACGTAAATTTTACACTATTTCAGACTATTATATCTTCTGTTCTAATTGTGATAAAATGTTTGTTCTTGTTCTAAAATTTACTCTAACATTTCTAGTCTAGCTTTACGCAAAATTAAAGCCGGTATTTATAATAATAAAGTAGCCTAAGCCCTATCAAAAGTAAACACCGCCACATTTTTTTCCCATTAGGAAGTTGACCACGTGACCTCTGTCACGATAGCTATAAATAGCGCGGTCAGGGAAAACTAAAAGATCGCTGGCAAACAGCCGTGAACTGCATTTGTATTGTAAGAATTTTTCCGAATAGTACTGATTGAAATACAGATCAGTGTGGGACTGTACACTCGGTTTTGTTCATTGATTATTGGCAGACGTCCTGTACATGTTATCTGTCGATGAGAATTCCCAAGCCCACTACACATCCCCTAGGCAGATGTCACTAGACTCGTAACATTATTTGGGAGGCGTATGAAACAAATTGGGAGCCTATTTGCACAGTCACCGTATAACACGGAGACTTCGTGGCTGGAAATTCAGCTATGTTCAACACACATCAATTGTAAACAATGGACTGAGTTATACTACTGGACAAAAGTAAAGGGCCGCCATTCAGTTTAGACAAGGTTTATATAAATCTTCCTGAGCAGGGTCGATTTTCCAATTTCCGGTAGCTTGAAATCTCTCAAGAAGTCTCTAAATGGTAGAGTGGGACACTGCTAAACGTCTTGCAACATGACGAATAGATTGACCATCCTGAATCCATGCCATGGACCCAGTTTTTGGACATTTAAAAAATTAACCTAGTGCACACAGAAATGTATACACATTTCTCTGAGCTCAGTTTTAATGACATTTTCACTTGTCTTTACAGTTTGCCAATCAATTATATAAACCTTGTCTAAACTGAATGGCAGCCCTTAACTTTTGTCCAGTAGTATATTTGCAACATTCTAGATTTGAATTTGTGACATGTCTGCTTCGTAAACTATGGACTAGACTATTGTCGCAGTGTTCGACTAATTGTTTGATACCTAAAGTCAGATTGACTAATTGAAATGTGAGGTGGCGCCACAGATAGCATCGCCGCGTGGTGCGATCGGCAGCTTCATCCTCCCAGGCTGCTGGATTTATGTCCAGTGCCCTCATGTCTCTCTTGCACACATCTTTGAATCTCAGCTGCTGTCGCCCAACTGTTCTTTTGGCATCTGCCAGTTGTCCTTAGAAGATATCTGTCGGGATGCGACCATCTTCCATGCGGTGGACATGGCCAAGCTAGCGTAGTCCGCGCTATCTAAGCAGTGTATACATGCTTTGAAGGCCAGAACGTGACAACACCTGTATAACAGTAGCATCACAGCTATTAAAGTGCCGCCAGAATGGCCTCAAGAACTGGCTGAGATGTAGTTGACGAAAGGGAAATTGAACATTTGACTGAATCTCAGAGTGTATAACTGAGCAATGAAGAGTTGTTGGCGCTGGAGAAGATCACCAAGGAAGAAGGAGAAGCAACCACTTGTACCCACCAGCAAAAACCACCAGACCACTTAGCATAAAAGCACTCAGCTACTTAGCGCTCAACTACTTGGCGCTTCCATTTATATGTGATCACTGCCACACGACAACTACTGACAGTATCATTGTAAACTGTCTCAACGACAACTAGTCACAACTGTATGCAACAACTTTCAGTCACCGGCTAATTTCACACATCAATCATCCTGTAAGACTTCCAGTCACAGGCCATAACAGAAGACTTTCGAACCCGAACCGTCCTGTCCGACGTACAGTCACCAACTCACTCTTACATCTTAGTATCTACTCAATCACGCAACTGCGTTCACTTTAGAAATCGCACTCCACTAGCTCACACTAATCTCCTCACAAGTTAGCTACACTTATGGAAAGTAATAAGTCAGGTTACATACTCATGACTGTGAACTAACATGTTAACAAAGCACAACTCACTCCTTCACCCCCTCATACACACACAAGTCATGTCTACCATGACAGTGATCACCTTCATTTATTTTATTATTTTTATCTACGTGTACGACCCACCAACTGTGTATTTCTACACAATTATTTTCTGGTTACAAATATTGTACAATGTAGAACTGCGTATCATTTAAAATTGTCTCGCCTACCAGAAGGCACTGTATGGCTCTAGGACAGGTAAACAACAAATTCTACATCAAGAAGTTACATACAGTAGAACCTCGGTTTTCAGAATGTCAAGAATTCGTTTACCCAGTGCAAGTGTGATTGTCTAGCTTTTAAACAGTTTTCATTTTTACTTTACTGTAGCTATGGCTAGCCATATGTAGACAATGGCTAGCCACCGTGGAAGAGATTGGGGCTTTACCACGTACGTCGTAAAGAAGGTAATGGAATCACAACAACAAGATAAGAACAGATATATAGAAAACTCTTGATCCCCTGGGGAAGAATCTACTGTACAAAACAATAAGGAAGAGGCAACTCCTCTAATGAGTAAGGAAGTACGAAATGACGAGTGTTCCTCAAATTCTGTTGAAAGGGAGCATTCTGAGAAAGCCCACCTAAAAACTTGTAGGGGGAGCCTAAAAATAGGAACATGGAACGGCAGAACTCTAAATGGAGGAGGAAAGCTAGATAATTTTAGCTAGAATAATCTAATTTTAGAGGCAGCAAATTTGAAACTTGATATACAGGGAGTTGCAGAGGCAAGATTATTAGATACAGGTTAGATTAAAAAAAGGGGAGCTGCGGTAGCATAGTGGTTAGTGCACTGGCTTCCTAGCTCAGTGGTCTATGGTTCGATCCCCAGATGAGGTGGGATTATTTTAGGCCGCAAACGGCACCTGGGTCGACCCAGCCATAAACCGGGGCACACAAAATTGTTGGAATATGATATGAAACTACTAGACCCAGCACCTATCTCTATGAGGCCCTATTCTATTCCTTTCGCTAAGGAAAAAGCTTTGAAAGAGGAGATAGATTATTTGTTACAAGAGGGGATTATTTCCCACAGTGAGTCTCCTTATAGTTCCTGTGTGGTTTTGTTGCGGAAACCCTCGGGAGAACATAGACTGTGCATCGATTACAGGAAACTGAATGCTGTCACAGAAGGTCAGGTGGATCCATTACCTGATACTACTCAACTATTTGCCAGGCTGAACAAGGCAAAATATTTTTCTAAGGTGGATCTTAGCAAAGGCTATTACCAAATTCCAGTAAAGCCTGAGGTTCGACCTTATTTAGCCTTTAGCACCTCGGAAGGTCATTATGAGTTCAACATGTTACCGTTTGGGTTGAAAAATGCCCCGAGTGTGTTTTCTAAGATGATGCGAAAATTGTTGGATCCCCTGAAAAATCCATGTATTTCGAATTTTATGGATGATATCCTCATTGCTACGGAAACATTTGAGGAACACGTTACCTCTTCGAATATGCTGTTTGATAGACTCAGAGAGGCTAACTTGACCGCTAGACCAACAAAATGTTGTATTGGTTGTAAAGAGTTGGAATTCTTGGGACATACCGTACATCAGGGTAGCATGACCCCTGACCCCAAGAATCTGGAAAAATTGAAAAGAGCACCTAGGCCACAAACAAAGAAAGATGTGCGATCTTTCGTGTCGTTGTGTGGGTTCTACCAAAAGTACATTAAACATTTTAACTCTATATGTGCTCATCTGACGGATTTAACTCGCATGGGTCAACCTGATACAATAAATTGGTCCGCACAGTGTGAATTGGCTTACCAGGAGTTAAAAGAAAAACTCATAAGCAGGCCAGTATTGCAATTGCCTGACTTGAATCAAGAATTTATCGTGAGAAGTGACGCAAGCAATGTGGGCCTGGGCGCTACATTGTTGCAAAGGTCTTCCTCACAAGATGGAGAATTGAACCCAGTCGCTTATGCAAGCCGCAAGTTGAACTAAGCGGAAAAAAATTATTCTACAAGTGAAAAGGAATGTCTAGCTTTGATATGGGCTATAAAAAAAATTCCAGATTTATCTGTTCTGGCAGGACATTTGTGGTCCAAACGGATCATTCACCCCTTGTATTCCTGTCACAAGCCAAGCATTGAAAATTCCAGATTATTAAGATGGTCATTATTATTACAGCCATACTCATTTCTGATTGAATATATTCCCGGCCCTCAGAACGTCGGTGCCGACTTTTTGAGTAGACATCCTTATGATGAAGATCAGAAAAACGCGTAAGACTCCATTTGAGCTAAGTTATCTCGCAGATTGTAATCTGCAATGGATGCATGTTTTAGGAAGGGAGGTGTGTAGTAAAATCTGTGAGATAATCGCTAATTTCAGTACAATTTTAGTCATATAATGAATAAATAACCCAGCCCGTATGTGTCTGACTATAAGCGTCTCACACGCCAGCCTCGCGCTGAATTTTGTGCCATGGTAATGCTTAGAAACGATCCCGCCGTATAAACCTACTCGCTTTCCTTGTGACGTACAATAAACATTTTTAACATTTTGCCCGATCTGATAGAGACTGCGGCAAGACTTACAATTAACGATCTTCCAGAAATGTTCCGCCAAGTTACTGTCTGAATTAACGTAATACTTTAACTTTAACGCCTTTAATTGTAGTGAGTCGGACATTTTTTGGTAGTGTAACACGAGACAACAGTAATAATTAACGCAAATTCTAACATCCGCCGCTCAAAACCCCGCTTCGCTTGACACACTGTGGGATTGGCCCGATGATATATACACACAGACAGTTTAAATTCTCGCCGAGTAATGTATTTCTGACGTCACGCAAACAAGTTAGTTATTTGAATAAAAATGCTAGAGAGAGATGAGAGGGGGAAGATGGCCGACTTGTGTAAAATTTATATTTGACGATTGACAGTGACAAAATTGAAAATCTAAACCATAATGAAACTGACCATAAAAATCACATATTATTATAGCTTAGTATCTCCTGAGCCCAAATATGTTTTAAAATATATGGTAGTCCAATTATTAGCCAAGTTATTGAGATAATACTAGCTGTCTAATAACACTAAGACGGACAGACTGTGGTTCCTGCTTGTTTTTTTTTCATAACGTTAGTGGGGACGCCAGCTTAGAAAGAGGCATTGGAGTAAATTCAAATCCGATTGGGTAATAAGAGTATAGGAGTAAAAGGGGAGCGGTAGGAAAATGTTAACCAAAACTAAACATCTTTTTCTATTGGCATAACTAACGCAGACTGACCAATCGACTACCAGACACAGAGTTTGTTTGGAATTTTGTTTTGTTTTTCAAAAACTACATTTGAATTCTGGTAGTGCAAGCTTTCCTTTGGCCAGTACTAATAGATATTAGCAAAAAGCTTTCAATGCTCATCGCCAGTTGACAAAAACTTTTTCTATCAAATACGCTGAGATCAGCTGTGTTAATTTGTAAAATAAATAATTAATTCGCAGTCTGGTCAGGGCAGAGAAAAACTGAGGCCATTCTTTGCAAGTCAGCATTATTTGTTACATATTTCTTTGAAATTGTGGTAAGAAGGCTTTATGTATTAATATGTTTATTACAACTGCCAAAGTTAGATACTGCTATTGAGAAAAGTGAAGGACATGCCGGGAGCAGCCATTATTGAGTCCTCACATTGAACTGTATTTAACTGTTGTATATTGTCATGATTTTGTTTTAATATTATTGTATTAGAATATGTTAGTAAGCCTCCATGTTCCATGAACACTGTTCCACATGCCTGGAGCGTTTATAATTTAAAAAAGAAGAGCAAATCATACAAAAGGAGATGTGGTTACTCCACGTTATTGTATTGAGGAAAACTATGTAAAAGTACAGTGGCGTATCTGCCATAGGGACCTGAGGTGTGAGTCATATAAAATTAGGGGCGAGTGCACTTGTATGCACCCGAGGCTGACCCCATACCACCGTATGTAAATAATAATAATAAAGTGTGATCAGATATAAAAAGGCCAGGGTGTCTTTTTATTGCAGAGGTTTTATTTCCTGTTACCAGCCGGTGACAGGAAACCTGATGACTGAGTGTAACGCCAACAAGTCTCCTGTAAAACATTTATGCTGTCAGCAGATAGCTGGAGGAGCTTGTGTGTGCTGATATATCTATATTTTCTGCAACTAAATACTGAATTATTCTTCTACAAAGAATCCCAGGTGATGTGTTAGCATCTGGGTATATCTGACACTTTAGTTACAATAAACTTTGGTATTTTCAGTCATACCCAGGATTTTATGGGGCGTGATGAAACTACAGCCTCCCCCCTAACAAATGACAAACACTATTAGACAATAAAGTTGTAATCTGTGAATACACCAACAGGAGAGATAGAGTGACATTATACTTATTGGACAAAGTGTCCACACATTTTAGTTAATCCTTTTATGTAAACTATCTTTTCCTCATTTTCAAAGACCTGTCCAAAAGAGATGGCGGGACAGGCAGATTAAATTGTAAAAAGAAAATATTCAATTTTAAAAAGAAAACTTTAACCACTGCCTTATTTATTTATTTATAGTGAGTTAAAGAGTATTGTGTTGATGTACCATCATTTTCATTTCTCCCCTAGACACTAGGCACATCATACACCAGACACTAGAGCCAAAATAGTGACCGTGTGAGATCTAGGGAGGTAGCGTTACGTTCCCTGAAAATACTTCATCATCATCTATTATAGTCAGGGGCCTACATGTGCTTGACCTCACACGGTTAACACAGACACAGATTTCTTTCCTTTTAGGTATAACATCATAACCTCCTCAGCAAATTAACTTGCTACAATATATATATATATATATATATATATATATATATATATATATATATATATATATATATATATATATATATACGAGGCGTGTTCAAATGAAACCCGACCGTGCTGCGCCAAGTGAACATTCGTAGGAGGAGCATGATGACGTCACATCTTACGTAATAAGCACATACGAATGTACAAGTGTGTAAGTGTTCATTCTCCTAGTATTCATTGGTTGTGCTGCAGACCGTTAAAATAATGGCCGGTGTGATAAGGAATCCGTGGAAGGTCGATCACCATAAGGAAGAACGCATGGGGTAGAGTTTGAACCACCTGCTGCGTTACGAAGAGGAGGGTGATGCATTTCTGTTGCGCATAGTGGCAGGCGATGAGTCGTAGTCCCACCACTTTGAGCCGTGCAGCAAATCAGCGAGCATGCAATGGAAACATCCCGGATCACCAAAACCCAAAAAATTCCAAGTCACAGATTTCCGCCGGTAAGGTTATGCTGACCGCATTTTTTGACCATGAAGGGCTTCTATTGGTAGACTTTAAAGAGCCTGGCGTGAACATCAATGCCATCCGCTACAAAGACACACAGCCATCAAGAATAAACGACCCGGCATGCTTTCGCGTGGTGTGATTCTGTTGCACGACAAT
The DNA here is from genome assembly GCA_024509875.1 of Oreohelix idahoensis. NCBI lineage: Eukaryota > Metazoa > Mollusca > Gastropoda > Stylommatophora > Oreohelicidae > Oreohelix > Oreohelix idahoensis. The sequence continues at coordinate 162,604 of JAMPIV010007514.1, forward strand.
GCTCGTCCACATGTTGCAAACATTGTGCAGGAAGCGTTAGTAAGGAAAAGGTGGGAAGTTCTGCCACACCCAGCCTACAGCCCCAATCTGTCACCATGTGACTTTCATTTGTTCGGACCCTTAAAAAAATCTCTAAAGGGACAACGATTCGACTCCGATGCAGACGTCAGGGCCTCGGTGACCAAATGGTTCAATAAGCAACCAAAGTCTTTTTTCTCGGACGGCATCCGCCGTCTACCCAAGTAGTGGGATGCGTGTCTGAATGCCTATGGTGTCTATTTCTAAAGAACCCCAGTGAGTACTTGCTTCATAACAATTGAAGTATTTAATTCTACTACTCCTGCTGATGTACCTTACATATATTTGTTATAAAGCCACTGGGACGGGTTTCATTTGAACACACCTCGTATATATATATATATATATATATATATATATATATATATATATATATATATATATATATATATATATATATATATATATATATATATATATATATATATATATATATATATATATACACCTATAGGAATTTAGAATCTATGGCTGGTGTAGTACTGTGTAATAAATTAAGAGTACCAGACTATGTTATGATAACTTAGAAGATAATAGTGTATGGACTCGGGAATTTTTTAAACTAAAGTGGCCATGGGTTTTTAAGTTAGTTGCTAAATGCTAAAGGATACGTCGGGTGAAGGAGATGCTAGTGTTATGATAATGGTGTTTGCATTTTGGGTATATATTTAATTGGGCCTATTTCATTAAACCTTGCATAGGCTGCCTCTGATAAAAGTGAAGTACACAAAAAGGTGTTGTGACGGCTATGTGCCTGAGCCGCGAACTGGCCTCAGATCAAATCAGGCCAGCCAGCGTCTGTGTTAAACGTAAGAGGCAAGCGTTGTAGAGAGTCGGAGAGGAGACAGGGGGAGAGTTGCGGGTGGTTTTATTACGGAAGGAGAAATATAAGATAAACGGGGTGTATATAATAGTGTGTTTTTAATTATTGTGCATTAGGATTTTAGTATTGGTGTATATTTGTGGTTATTGTTGTTTCAGCCATTCTCGGCTTCGTAGGCCCCGTACGATTACAGCGGACTTTGCCTTCCTTTAGGAAAGGGAAGCAAGAGACATCGCGGTACTTGATAACCGGGGAACGCGCACAGTAACAGGCGCCCCTAGCTATTTCTTCAAGACTGTGAGGTATCAGGGAGTCTCCTGATTTGGGGAAAACATATTCCTCCGAGTGAAAGTTTTCGGGAATTTGGAGCGATTGGCTCCTACGGCCCAATACACGATAGGCTACTTTGCCTTGTATTGTTTACATACTGCCACAATAAAGCAGTAGGCCAAAACCCGAAGCGGGTTTATCATCGTTTGTGCATCCAAGTGAGTGCCATCGCTATCGGCACGAGTTCAGCCGAGGCACTTAGCTATAGAGTCGTCAAGGACTCCTTCATCAATATGTCTGGGGAGGAGAGAAGGAGATCATGCCTCTCAATTATTAACGGGAGGAGGTACCTGACGAAGAGTAACGCATATGAGCCTAATAAGCAGCAGACGATAGTGACCAGAAGGAGGAGAGAGAGAGTGGTGTTTGAGGGTTTTCCACGAACGGTATTTTTTTGCGTGTGATTCACCTGGGAGGTGACCCTCTGAGTAAATGCTGAGGGCTGTGTAGACTTTAGAGGGTAGACTTTAGTGTGCTGAATTTAGTGGTGCTGAATTTAGTAGGGTAGGACAGCCTGGAGCGCCTTGAGACCTGTTAGTTAGTTTTGTTTGGTTATAATTTCTTCTCAGTCCAGTCAAACGGGACAGAGGACGAAGTGGTGGAGTGTAGTCAGTGGTTTGTGTACCACCACGGTTTCTTAGTTTAATTTGACAGTGGTTCAGTGGGTGGAGTCTCTTACAGAGAGGCCCCCCCCATTTGATTTACTTAAACCATATTTGTGTTTTTTCCCTGTAGGTGGGAAAGCGGGTGTGCAAAATTTTGATAGCTGTTGGCATTAATTAATTTGGTTCTTTTATCAGCTTGTGCGAACTTTGCACGATTTGTTCGTTTGTTGATGTTGAATTTATTTTTGATAAATGTTTAATAAATTTTAAAATATGCACTGGATCAGTTTGTCTTTCACTACACTGTACCTATAATTCTTAGTTGTGCAGTTGTGTCTGTGGTAGATTAGTTTATGTTACCTTATCTCCACCGGAGCAAGAGGTGGTGAGACAGTAGCTATACAAACAAGTCACAAGTGGCGAGGGAGAGTCAATCTAGGTTCTCACCCTTGAAGCTATAAGTCTCATCCTCCACAGTCACTTGAAAATCTCTACTTAATCTATTTCTCAGATCTTTCTCAGACTAAGTGTCTTGTCACTTTATTTAGACAGACTCTTGTTAACTCTTTAACTCCGGAACAACGCTCAGAGCGTTGGTCAGATTTGAAACCCGTGCCAAAACAACTCTCTGAGCGTTGTTTTGAGAGTATCATGAATTAAAATTACGGCACATGGTGGAAAATAATTGTGGAGTCAAAGAGTTAAGCCACTGTGTGACACTTGCGGAGTACTGAAATGGTTGGTTATCAGGACTTTTGTGATGATGACTCTTCTCTAGAGGCGTCTAGATGAACTTCACTCCTAATGTCAAGGTGGATGTCTTTACAACGTGTCCACTGTAGGTAGCTCGTGTCGAACCCAGCTCTTGAATCACAAGATTGTGGCGAAGACTCTTACTTCAGACTGGTCTCTTGTAAGTGTAACTTCGTGCTACGAACAGTAACGTAGTGTCGTATCACGAACTTTAGGAAAAATAAAAGAACAAATGCCTCTGCTAAGTACATTTGTGGGCTGAAGATTAACAGGCACACTGTCTCGCTGTCTACGCACCAATGTTAGCCTCTCTGTATAATTATTCTCCCTGGGTATACATAGAATAACTCCGGGAAAATGATCAGAAATCACCGTTATTCTTCTGGTTACTTAAATGGGGAAAATGTGTCTGGACAGCGCAAGTGCAATGATTTGCATGAACTAACATTATAAAAGTACACATATCTCACAAAATTATACTATACACCCTAGGCACGTGTGAGGTAATCATTTTACTGCTCCATTTGAAGTCTGGGGTCGCTTCTGCTATCGCTTCCTGAGCGAACTAGCATAAAGCAAACACCAGTGCTTGCTTTAGTGGTTTATGAACCTACTATTTTCATATGTTGAAGTTGCCAGCCTCTTATGACAGGTATAACCACTTAGCAAGTACAGACATGGCAAATTCACATTAAAAAGGTATATGTTTACACTCACCCTAAACGGGATATACAATCTCCTGCCACAGTAGAATGGACACAGCAACGTTGATTTTATGCTTCGATTACTCGGTCTGGGGTAGTGTCAGAAACACTCGTTTGACTTGTGTTGTCTGATTCCTTAAGTTTCCAGTCTTTGTATTTAAAATTGCGGGTTCTCTTTTAAATTATAAAGACGCCGAAATAATTCGATCTGTCACTTTTAATTTTGGAATTATTTGTCCGATCCTTCTTTTGGGGTAATTGGAGTTGTTACTTGACGTTTGTTGAAAATGTAGTCTGATTTGTGTCTCCGACTTCGCTAGATTATATTTCCATTTTTCAGTCCAAGTCCCAGATGGTATTTTTGACAAACTTGCAAATGAGAACTAAAGTTTATTACAGGCTTTCGATTTAGACAAATCCTGTGTCTTTAGAAATATGTGGTGTTAAATCATTACTTTCCCCCGCGTGTTTTAAAATATCAGTTTTAACATTTAAACTCGTGACCTCTTTCAAATATGGCAGTAATACTTCCAATTGCATTTGTGCAAACTCACAAACACATCTGTGAACTTATTTCCTGGCCAATACCTTTCCCAACATAATCTCCTCACACGGGTTATTTGTACTATTGATACAGAGATGGGCCATTGGAAACGATGACATATTATCACATGTGTTTTCGTACATCTCCCAGACTAATTTCCCAGACTGACAATCTGGCTTTCTGTCCGTCGAGCGTGCGAAACCACCTTGTGTCAACAATTACCGTCTCTATCAAAGGCGGTTAGATGACTTAAGTGATAAAAGTATTATTCACTGACCTGTCTAATTAGCCCTGTAATACACATGGCGACACGTAAACAAGAGTGGGAGTGACTAGGAACAAATGTAGGTGCATAAAATATTCCAAATAATAGGGCGATGAGTGAGAAAAAGGAAGAAATAAATCGGTAATGCAGGAGAGAACAAAGAATGTAGAAGGATGTGCTCAAATATCGTCACACTTATTTTTGACATCGACAAGATATTGTTGTCTTATAAATAATTTGTTTCAGTGCTGATATTTCTATTTGGGGTTTCTCTTTTCTTCTGTTTCCTGTTCTTTTCAGCTTTATATTTACTTTGATGACGACTGGATTGTGATCTGAATTTATATCAGCGCCATTATGTGCATTTGCACTTGTGACACTGTTCTTAAATCCTTTTTTGATCACGATAAGTCAATTTCATTTCTTGTTACATCTCCTGGGCTTTTTCATGTGTGGTGTTCAAAAAAGGTATTACATATAACCCAGCTGGTTTTCTTCACAGAACTAGATAAGTCTGTCTTCTCTATCATTTATTTTCCCTAATCCACACTGTCCTACTATTTTCTTGTATTTCTTCTTTCCTATCTTTGCATTCATATCACTCATTACTATCAACACATCTGTAGATGTTACTGGTTTAAGTGTGTGTTGTAACTATTCTTAGTAGTCCTCTATTTCGCCTTCGCAGTGCTCTTTAGCTAGTGCATATGTTTGTAAGACTGATATGTCATATGGCTTTGCTGTCATTTTCAGTAACTTGCAAAATTGGTTTCAAGTCATTGCAAACGTGTTCATGTAGATTTTTAAACCCGTCAACGATCGATTGACCGGTTTCAAAATGGCGGCGTATCAGCGAAATGTGTATCAGACAGAGGAAATCGCCAACGATAAATAAAAGCAGAAGGGAATCATTAGGAAAAGGATTTCACATTTTGGTCCAGGAAAGGATTGTGTATAACTGTATAAAAGAAGAAACGGTAGGAAATTATCATTTACGGGAATATATGCGTATTACGGCTGCCCACAGTTACGCTAACAGCTGGTAAACCCACTTCTGTTCTAAATATTAAAATCAACAAATAACAGTTTGGGAAATTACAGAGATAGGAAGATAGAGATTTATCGGCTGGATAAAACTAGATAAGATGGAACAATATGGATATTATATATGCCGAGAATAAGAAAAGCAAAATTTCAGTCGACGCACAGATCGGCTGAAATCGCTGTTCGGGAAAGATTTTTCAGGCCTAGGTTTAAGCTGTGACGTCAGTACCCTCCGATACGTCCGCGCTATGCGTATATAAGCGTATCGGTAAAACTGGAGAAACACACATCGAAAGAGGTTTGAGACAGACGGACGGACGGCAGATAATCGCCACTACGCTACGGCTATCTGAAGTGTGAGCGAATCGCCATAAGGTTCAGTCAGTATCTGGAGTCTGAGGGTAAGCGAAATTAGAATAACTACCGTGTATAATAATTTTTCTTTTATTTCAGGTTCATATGTAGAGTTCACAAAATATGCCTGATATAATGTATTGTTATTTTGAATATGATTTAAACATGTGCTTTATGGATGATTGTTGTTGGTACTAAAAGGTATTCAAACTAGCCCCACGGCCAAATAGAAAATATTTATTATATTAAATGCTGTATCTCGTCGATATTAAACGCTTTATCGTTTACGAAGATAAAGGCAGTCCCATGACCAGAGATTGCCATAGGGAAATGAATAGTATACCGCATTTACGAGGTTAAGGTGACTAGCCCCCTTCCTCGATGCCTTTTCCTTCCCTAGTTCGAGCGCACAACTGAGTGCCCATTTGCAGCTGGTAAACTGGAGTGTTCCACAGCCAGTTTCAGTAGAAAGCAACCTGATCGCTTGGTCACTCACTGTAATTTATTTATGTATTAATTTTGTGTAGATGCTAAGAATAGCATCAGTATTTGAATTTGTACTTGATATGGTTTGGGAGGATCAAGTATAGATCAGAAAAGGATGTATAGGAGCAGAATAAACCAGATGATGTTTATTACTGATAATGTTAACATTAATTCTGTATCATTGAAATGATGTTACTTGCTATGACTGTATAACTTTGACACCTGATGACTGACTAGTCTGACTTATGTGCTAGTCAGTTACACTTAATTGAAATGTTAATATTAATGTTATATCACTGAAATGATGTCCTTACTTACTATGATTGCATAACGGTGACATCTGATGACTGACTGGTCTGACATCTGTGCTAGTCAGCTACAAGTCTAGCCAGATACTAGCCAAGGCTGATATGTTGCAGGTTCCATGAAATAACTCAAACCAGACTGTCCAGTATCAGAAGCCTGTGTTGTTCATCAAAGGCAATCCCACAAAAGTGCAGGACCCCAAAGAGTGAACTTCAACTGGTCATTGGCATCCCTACTGTTGGGTCTACCAAGTCTGATATCAGCAAAGGACAGTTCAGTGTCAGCAGTATCAAGTTGAACAGATAAGTGTCAGTTAAGACACTGACCACCAATATATAAGAAACAGCTAATAGTAAAAATCCATAGTTCAGTCAACTGATGACAATTAATTGGAAAGTCAAGAGACTAAAAACAGTGATTGCATATTACAGTAACTTTAATATTCAAGATCTTGAAGTCTAAACAGACAATAATAGTAATTGTGTGAATACTTTTATATATATATGTGTATGCTCTTTTCCAACTAGTAGAAATAGAATATTAGTGTAATTATTAAACTATTTTAACTGTACCTGAGGATTTATTCACTTCTTCCATTTGTAGTTTCAGTGAATGTTCATTTTACTTATCCTCTAGAATATAAGTAATCATAAGATAGTCATAGGGAGGAGACGCCTTAAATCCTGGTACAACTTCTTACCAACTGGCCAGGGTTTTCACAGTCTGACTATTTCTATGATAGCCATACACCAGTGCTTATTTCTAAGACTGGGGTATTACTTGTAAGACCAGAACTCTGTCCTGGCATACTATCCTGGTAGCATATGACATACCTGGATTCCTATATAGATATCTAAATCTAATTAACCTCCCGCTACAGTAACACCATTCTGTCATTGTGTGTCCAGTATCCACAAACATATTTTCTAATTCCTTCTTTATTAACATTCCTACTCCTCTTTCGTGTTTTCTCCTCCTGAGTGTATATGCATGTATTGATCTCTTTTTATCTAAAAGGAAGGATCCCGTTACACGCCCATTGAGGCATATTGGGAATATGGTGTTAGGCCCATATTTCATTGACCATCGGCACACTAGGGGTGACGTGGTCAACATCACACCGGCCGCCTTAACCTTCCCAGAGTTGTTCAAGGACCTGTTTAACCTTCTCCCTCTGTCCTTTTGTCAGGTGATTACTGATCTTCACCTGTGCAAACGTTTCACTGGTTTTCAGTGGATATTCAAATGAGGTGAGAGGGTCATTTTTCATTTCGGTTGCGATAGACAAGGCCATTAGGTGTGTTCCTTCCTGGATTTGTCTGTCCAGATATTCCTTCAAAAGGTTCACATGATAGACTTTTTCCTTTCCCTTTTTGTCTATCTTATAATTTGTTCTGGATACCTTTTCCAAAACTGTATATGGACCTTGCCATCCGATCTGAAGTTTATTGCTGCTGCCGGGCAGTAGAAGAAGCACCTTCTCCCCTACAGCAAGCTCCCTATCCTTCGCTTTCTTATTATAATAAGCAGCATGCTTTTTCCTGGCTTGTCTCAAATTATCATTTGCCAGTCTCCAACTAGTTTTTAAACGAGTGGTCAGTTCGTTCACATATTGATAGGATGCGGTAACCGTCTCCTCTGCCTTCTCATCGGTCCAAGTCCTTAACAATGCTTCTAATGGACTTTTCATTGGCCTCCCAAATAACAGGGTTGCGGGTGCATTCCCGGTTGAATTATGTGGAACTTCCCGGTACGCAAACAACGCGGCGGGCAAGTATTGGTCCCACGTATCAGGTTTCTCATGTGCCAGCTTTCTCAGGATAGAAATGAGAGTCCCATTGAACCTCTCTACCTGGCCGTTCCCTTGGGGGTGATACGGACTACAATGAAAGTGCTTGGCTTGAAACAACCTAAAAACCTCTACTGTTAGTTTCCCCTTGAACTGTGAGCCATTATCAGTCAAGATTTGATGCGGGAATCCTAACCTTGTGAATATAGTAAGTAATGCCTCTGCCACATGTTTCGAATCGATTGACGACAGGGCTACCGCCTCTCCCCACATAGAACAAGTGTCTACCAGAGTAAGGATGTAACTGTTCCTCCTCTAAGTCCGAGTGAGAGGTCCCACAATATCCACTGCAACTCTCTCAAAAGGGGTTCCCATTATGGGCATTTCCCCTAGAGTTGCTGGAGCAGTCCAATGCTTTGGAGCTACTCTCTGGCATTCTGGACAGGATTTTACATATCTCTTTATATCTTCCGTTATCCCTGGCCAGAAATAATGACAAGCTATACGCTGTCCTGTTGCGCTAATCCCCATGTGACCACTGAAGGGGATAGTTTGACCTAACTCCATCACCTTTTCCCTATATGAACTGGGAAGGACCAGCTGTCCGTGACCAGCTGAACCAGTGCCGGCCTTCCTATATAACAATTTATTCTTCATATAAAATTCTCCTTTATTAGGAGGAGTATGGCTCTTTGGGAGTTTCTTATAACACGGCTTCAGTGACCTATCTTCAGCCTGTGCCTTCCTCATCTCCTCTGGATGAGTATTTATAGGTTCATCTTCTTCCTTTCTGGATTGTGATCGGGTCTGGACGGTTGCCAAGACCACAGGTCTCTTGGGATTCCCCAAGAAGTCATAACGACACCCCAATATCAGAGGGTAGATGGGTGCGTCGATCACTGCTGCTCTGATTACACCTTCCACATAGCGAGTTTTCACATTTATTCTTGCAATGGGATGTGTCATGAGTGGTATGTCCTTGGTCGCCCCTTGTATCTCCACTGTTTCTGTGGTATACTGATCTGGGTTCACCAAGTGCGAGCTCACGACAGAATCAAAATCTAAACCGGTATCATAGAGGCACCTAATGGTGACATCATTGCATACCACATCCTCACAAACTGGGGGTGATAAGGTTCCTGCTGTCCAGCAGGTTTGTCCTTTACTTCCTTGTTCCCCATTTTCATAGCAGCAAATCCAGCAGGTTTACTTTTACAAAATTTGATGTCATGTCCTTCCCTCTTACAATATCTACAATATAATCTACCTTAATGAAAAGGTTTTCTTTCATCATACTTTCTGTCATTGACATGTGAGGTTTTATTTTTATAATCATTTCGAGGCCAATCAAAGTTTTGCTTACTTCTGTTGTCAAATTTATTAAAGTTTTGAGGAACCTTATAATGATCTACTGGTTTCTTTCTGGCGCCAGCTACCTCTGACTCGGCTGCCTGATACCTCTCAGCGACATTAATTAACTCACCCAGCCTCTCCGCGCCCTGTTCCATGAGAAACTTTCTCATGTCTGGAGCTATGGACTCTCTCAATTGTTCTATGAGTATAATCTCTTTGAGATCTTGGGTTTTTCCCAAAGTAGCCCATTTCTCCATATACGTTTCTAACCGGGCGGAGAACTGGTGATAGGTCTCACCCGACAGTAGCCTGGCATTCCTAAATATTTTTCTATAAAATTCTCCGTTCTGTTCGTATCTTAACAAAAGAGCTTGCTTCAACATGTCATAGTTGTCTTGGTCATCCCTGCTCATTTTGGAAAAAAACTTCATAAGCTGTTCCCCGAAGACCTTGAGACAACTTTACGCCCCACCTTTCTCTTTCTAACCCATAAGTAGTGGCTAATACTTCATATCTGCTCAAATATGACTCAATGTCATCATCCTTTTCTACAAAATAATCCAGATGGAACCCCATGGCTGAGTTGGAGGCCCCCTGACTAGCAGTAGCATCAGAGGTAGAGGGGCTGTGACCATTGTCCGGAGCAAGGCCTTGCAACTCTAACTCCCTTAGTCGCAACTCATGCTCCCTCTGTAATCTTTTATCTTCTTTTTCTGCCTCCCTCTCGGCAGTCAATCTCTTTTCTTCTGATTCCCTTTGCAGTCGTTTTTCTTCTGCCTCCAATTTTCTCTCCTCAAATTGGAGCCTCTTGATCTCAGCCTCTCTATCAGCCTCTAAGGCCCTGGCCTCCTTGTCAGCCTCAATTTGTAACCTTTTAATTTCCCTAGCTTCTTCTAACTGTATTTTCCTTTCCTCCGCTAACCTATGTTCTTCCCTAGCAATAAATTTATCACATTCTGAGGTGACATAGTCAATCAAGACTTGACCCTCCATATTCATTTCTCTGGCAGTCTGCACAGCAGCAGAGCGAAACTTGGCCAAATCTGCCATCTGATAAATACAAAACTGTTCTAATTTAATTTCTAAAATAAATGCAAATTTACTTAATTAATTCCAGGTTCTGACACTTCATTAAATTCCCAACTCTTGGGCAATATTAAATATGGGGATTCCCTGGGAAAATAGAATTGATGTTAATGCTAAAACCCAGACCCCAATGTATGTAGTACTAGGAGAAATTCAAATCCCGGTCAAGCCTACCAATATATGTAGCAAGTTTAATTTGCTGGGGAGGTTATGATGTTATACCTAAAAGGAAAGAAATCTGTGTCTGTGTTAACCGTGTGAGGTCAAGCACATGTAGGCCCCTGACTATAATAGATGATGATGAAGTATTTGCAGGGAACCTAACGCTACCTCCCTAGATCTCACACGGTCACTATTTTTGGTCTGGTGTATGATGTGCCTAGTGTCTAGGGGAGAAATGAAAATGATGGTACATCAACACAATACTCTTTAACTCACTATAAATAAATAAATAAATAAGGCAGTGGTTAAAGTTTTCTCTTTAAAATTGAATATTTTCTTTTTACAATTTAATCTGCCTGTCCCGCCATCTCTTTTGGACAGGTCTTTGAAAATGAGGAAAAGATAGTTTACATAAAAGGATTAACTATAATGTGTGGACACTTTGTCCAATAAGTATAATGTCACTCTATCTCTCCTGTTGGTGTATTCACAGATTACAACTTTATTATCTAATAGTGTTTGTCATTTGTTAGGGGGGGGGGGGCTGTAGTTTCATCACGCCCCATAAAATCCTGGGTATGTCTGAAAATACCAAAGTTTATTGTAACTGAAGTGTCAGATATACCCAGATGCTAACACATCACCTGGGATTCTTTGTAGAAGAATAATTCAGTATGTAGTTGCAGAAAATATAGATATATTAGCACACACAAGCTCCTCCAGCTATCTGCTGACAGCATAAACGTTTTACCGGAGACTTATTGGCGTTACACTCAGTCATCAGGTTTCCTGTCACCGGCTGGTAACAGGAAATAAAACCTCTGCAATAAAAAGACACCCTGGCCTTTTTATATCTGATCACACTTTATTATTATTATTTACATACGGTGGTATGGGGTCAGCCTCGGGTGCATGCAAGTGCACTCGCCCCTAATTTTATATGACTCACACCTCAGGTCCCTATGGCAGATACGCCACTGTACTTTTACATAGTTTTCCTCAATACAATAACGTGGATTAACCACATCTCCTTTTGTATGATTTGCTCTTCTTTTTTAAATTATAAACGCTCCAGGCATGTGGAACAGTGTTCATGGAACACGGAGGCTTACTAACATATTCTAATACAATAATATTAAAACAAAATCATGACAATATACAACAGTTAAATACAGTTCAATGTGAGGACTCAATAATGGCTGCTCCCGGCATGTCCTTCACTTTTCCCAATAGCAGTATCTAACTTTGGCAGTTGTAATAAACATATTAATACATAAAGCCTTCTTACCACAATTTCAAAGAAATATGTAACAAATAATGCTGACTTGCAAAGAATGGCCTCAGTTTTTCTCTGCCCTGCCCAGACTGCGAATTAATTATTTATTTTACAAATTAACCCAGCTGATCTCAGCGTATTTGATAGAAAAAGTTTTTGTCAAAGGCGATGAGCATTGAAAGCTTTTTGCTAATATCTATTAGTACTGGCCAATGGAAAGCTTGCGACTACCAGAATTCAAGAGTAGTTTTTGAAAAACAAAACAAAATTCCAAACAAACTCTGTGTCTGGTAGTCGATTGGTCAGTCTGCGTTAGTTATGCCAATACAAAAAGATGTTTAGTTTTGGTTAACATTTTCCTACCGCTCCCCTTTTACTCCTATACTCTTATTACCCAATCGGATTTGAATTTACTCCAATGCCTCTTTCTAAGCTGGCGTCCCCACTAACGTTATGAAAAAAACAAGCAGGAACCACAGTCTGTCCGTCTTAGTGTTATTAGACAGCTAGTATTATCTCAATAACTTGGCTAATAATTGGACTACCATATATTTTAAAACATATTTGGGCTCAGGAGATACTAAGCTATAATAATATGTGATTTTTATGGTCAGTTTCATTATGGTTTAGATTTTCAATTTTGTCACTGTCAATCGTCAAATATAAATTTTACACAAGTCGGCCATCTTCCCCCTCTCATCTCTCTCTAGCATTTTTATTCAAATAACTAACTTGTTTGCGTGACGTCAGAAATACATTACTCGGCGAGAATTTAAACTGTCTATGTGTATATCTCATCGGGCCAATCCCACAGCGTGTCAAGCGAAGCGGGGTTTTGCGCGGCGGGTGTTAGAATTTACGTTAATTATTACTGTTGTCTGTTGTTGGGATGGTCTGGTGCTCTCTCTTCCAAACCTCTACACCTCACGGTAGAAGGGGAACGACTAAGTAAGTAAGTAAGTCTCGTGTTACACTACCAAAAAATGTCCGAATCACTACAATTAAAGGCATTAAAGTTAAAGTATTACGTTAATTCAGACAGTAACTTGGCGGCACATTTCTGGAAGATCGTTAATTGTAAGTCTTGCCGCAGTCTCTATCAGATCGGGCAAAATGTTAAAAATGTTTATTGTACGTCACAAGGAAAGTGAGTAGGTTTATACGCGCGATCATTTCTAATCATTACCATGGCACAAAATTCAGCGCGAGGCTGGCGTGTGAGACGCTTATAGTCAGACAAATACGGGCTGGGTTATTTATTCATTATATGACTAAAATCTTACTGAAATTAGCGATTATCTCACAGATTTTACTACATGTATATATATATATATATATATATATATATATCACCAAACTTTTCACAGAGAACCTCACTGGCTATACTTCGTATAATTACCACTGAAACTTACAATATACTGGCAGAGGTCAGGTAATTGACGGCAAACTACTGACTAAGAATAAAATTAAATCCCAGAAGAAAACTTACTCTGACTTGATAAATCCTTAACTAAAATTACTACACACCACTTATTTAGTCTACGTACATACCCAGACTTCAGAATATTCCCACTATACGGGCAGACTGAATAATATGTCTGTAACTCTTCACGACCACAAAATTTCAGGACTGAGAAACGACTTACAAAACCGGCCTGTGTATATATTAGCAATTTTCTGATGCAAGACAGACGCGATGAGTCATAGATCTAGAGTTATCTCCCACAAAAGGCATCTATCCCACTTTGACGTAATCCCATGACTGCTACCTAATTTAACATCGAAACCAATCGTAAGAGCTTCCCTTTAAACATCATATTATCTTAACATCTGACGAACCGTTACCAATCGTAACATTACAATCTACGAGCGACGAAGAGTTATTTCCTCCCCCGGAAAAAGGGGATCAAAGAATAAATTGCTCACAAAGCCCGCTGAAAATGTACGCAACGTTACGTAAATTATCAGACCGTCTATCAACAATTATCAGTCCCCAATTAAGTCTCAGTGAAGACAATTTAAAACCCTCTAAAGTCACTGTTATCTATATTTATTTAAATTTGTTAAAGACTAATTGATTATTACATTTGTTATTGTTATGATTAAAACTCATAACATATCGGTCGTTATCAAATAGGTATCGATTGTTGATACCATGTTGTTGATGTACTGTACGCACGGGTTACCCGGAAGTACGATATTGACTTTTGGTACAGTTTTAGCAGAAGTCAAACCGGTCTCAGTTTGGCAAAAGTGAAGGAGCCTTCGAGGCCTTTTTCTTGTGTTCTTCAATGTGGACGGACGCATATTTGTCCAGCTCCTAGAATGTGTTAATTCTACAGAGTCCTAAAGTGTTTCAACATTTAGATCGCCCACATGCTGCTTTGGGTCGATGCTAAAGATTAATATTGAGTGAAGTGTATGCTGTAATTTGATGTACGTGAGTTAGCACTTTCTAAATAAATTCTGCAACAGAATGTCGAGGACATCTTGTTATTAGCAGACTGATTAGCGACGCTCAAGACTGGCTAGGTTATGCTATCGTCTTATATATCTATTGGATGAATTTTAATGGAGCTTGTACCATGATTAAACTTATGTCGTCTTAACGTCCAACCTGGCCTTCGCAACTTCTTTACTGTTGAAGATCAAGATTGTGAAGCAAGGCTGAATGTAAAACTGTTACCAGCATATGTGGATGCCTTATCAATTATATGCAGAAATATATTTGTTAAAGAAGGGACCTCGCCGAAGTACACCTTCAACATATAACTCAAGTACTAATGTTTCTATCAGAAGGTGAATCGCTACAGTAAAATGGGGGCCATGCCAAAGGATTGTTGTTCTACAGCCTAAAAAAATTGTTGCACATAATAACTACATTCGTCGCTTGGGAGTTTTTGCCCTGTTGTCGTGAAATATTCTAATCCACATATATAAATTAAAAGGTAAATGCAAAGCCTAACAAATAAATTTAATAAAAGGAAGAAGAATGGTAAAGAACAGTGCTGTCACAATGACAGTACTCGAAATCCCCTTTGTTTTATGCTTCGTCTGCAAATTGTAACGTTTCCACGTTAAATATAAGCCACTGCATAAATACAAGCGTTTCCACAACACATTAAAACGGGTATTGCATTTCTAAGAAAAACATTGAGAGGCACACTGCGTAATGACCTAAATTAATCCTAACATTAATTATACTACGTTACCAAAACGAACGAACAGATGGACTCAAATAAAAAGAGAGAGGGGCGAATGAAAACAAGGACACATGCAACACTAAACTCGCGTCGCGCGATACACAATTACTACTATCACGCGTGTAAGGTCACATGCACTAACTTTTTTTTCAGACGGACAGTGATAAAAACACTAACCTTCCCAGAGTTAGGTTTTAAAAACCTGGAAAACGCTTATTAGAAAAGATGACATTAGATGGGTTTACGTTTGAAAACATTACAGTACCCAGACAGCACATCTTCGAAACAGGAGGTAGAAGAAATTGCATATTTTGAACGCAGCCACTTAGCTCTTTTAAATTTGTATATTTGGGTTCCTTAGGGCTTGCTGACAAAGAATATGTAAAACGTTACGCAAATAGTCTAGGAATTAATAAATTATAACCAAAATAAAATAGTGGGGATGCCTGACAGCATGAAATCATTTCTGCTCATAAAATGTTTTTATAACGTGTTTGAAAAAACCTTACGTTACGGAAATAGCCTACCATGTTAACTCCTAATTGATTGGAGCGCAACAAATATAAGACTAAACACGATTGGTCGGGCTATAAATACTATCTTGTGTTGTTATGGGAAACGAATAGACGGGGTACTTTTTTGAAAAGATGTGGAGACGTGGTTTCATTGGGTAGAGCTGCGAATATACTTGATTCAGAGCGTCTGTTCATTGCCACATCTTGTAATAAACCTACTAAGAAGCAGTACGTTGAGCACCAGTGTATATTTTATATAAAATAAAGCCTGGAACATCGGCAGATCGGAGTTGTGCTATATCCATTGCCAGTCAACGAAACTGTTTATTATTCTATGAATTGTGGTAAGCTTGAAATATTCAATATCTTTTAATGAAAATTGAATGTAAATTGTTAATTTATGCCTGTATATATGTGTAGTTCAGTAGCAAACATGATGTAAAGCCTATAATGCTCCAGCCTGAACAGAAGGTGTCGGAGGAAAGTAAAACGGCATGGAATGGCCAAACAGTACACTGACACCTAGATTATTGATTAGACAGAAATAATGCTGGAATTGCAGAGGCGTAGTAACCATTAGGGAGGGAAATACTGGTATAAAGTATTTCAGATGAAGCTGACAGTTGGCCTAACGCTCTGAACTCAATGTTTGTGATGTATTGTGCTCAGTGTAGAACTAGAGTATCAATTAGTTATGAAGTAGAAGGTACATCCTTCTTGTTTTCAGGGACCGTGGTCTTGATGGTATTGAGCAGCACCTGGTCAGAGCTTTGCTGAATCCAGAGTCGGACAGCATACTCCTTGGTCCATATAGCTATCAGTGGGGTGGCTCCAGAACTCATCGAGCAGAGGAGCCTTTTCCTGCCGCCATCACGCAAGATAAGAGAGTGTGGCCAGCTGGGCTCAACATTATGTACCCCATCTTAAAATGACATTGTAAAATACAATTAAGAGGGGAATTTAATTGTTTTAATATCAGGAACTGAGAACATCTCCAATACTAGTTCCAATAAAGACAAACTATTGAAGTCATGATGACAAATACCAACAGAGCTTGAACAAAACAAAACCAGTATTACCTCATATTACTACTACACAACTGACACACATAGGATACTATTAAAAATATATGTCACTACAAGATTCATATTAATAAATTCTGTACATATAACTTGTAATTAAAATTGATTGTGATTCCTGGTTCCCTTTGTATTTGAATCAGGACACATATACATTCATGACAGCAATGAATACATATTGTTATTTGAAAAGTTATCAGTGACTCCTTTAAGATATCCTTGTAGAGTGTTTTATGTATGTGAGTGTCACAGTGTTGTCAAGTGTAGTGGAATAAATTAAATTGTTTATCTGTCTGTTGTTGTTTTGACTTACACTTCATCATACACATACCCTAGACATATAACGTAGTCATCACACTATTCCAGAATAATTCTGACTGAGGTATACATATGTGGCAGCAAGTAAGGTTATATATAATACACTACTCTTATTAGATATATATATACCTTCACAGCTGATCTCAGTCAGTACACTAAGTCCCCTATAAATATTTATAACATCCCACTTTACCACATATATTGGGGTCTCGCTCTTGGGATTTTGAATCTTTCCCTATTAAAAATATTGGGGGTAATTCACTTCAGGGAATAATAAGAATTAAAAGGTATCCTTGGGTGGAATTAAATAAGGTTGAGCTCACGGTGCCTGTGTTGTCCATTAGATATATATTTAGAGATTGAATTGTTAGTTAGACATTGTATAAATTTACCTGATAGACAATGGCGGACCTGGCCAAATTTCGATCTGCTGCTGTTCAGACTGCAAAAGAGTTAGGATTAGATGGGCAAGTTATGGTTGCCTACGTCACTACTGAATGTGACAAATTTATTGAACGCGAAGAAAGAAGGTTTGAAGCCGAAAGAAAGTTAGAGGCTGAAAGGGAAATTAAGAGGTTGCAGATTGAGGCTGAGGCTAAGAGGTTGCAGATTGAGGCTGACAAAGAGGCTAAAGCATTGGAAGCCGAGGAAAGAAGACAAGCTGCAGAAGAAAGAAGATTGACTGCAGAGAGGGAAGCAGAAAAGGAGGAGAAGAGATTACAAAGGGAACATGAGTTACGACTAAGGGAGTTTGAGTTTCAAGGCCATGCTCCTGAAAATGGTGCCAGTCCCTTTGCCTCTGATGCCACTGCTAGCCAAGGAGCCTCAACCTCAGCTATGAATTTTCATTTAGATCATTTTGTTGAGAAAGACGATGATATAGAGAGCTATCTAAATAGGTATGAACTATTAGCTACCACGTATGGGTTAGAGAGAGAAAGGTGGAGCTTAAAGTTATCTCAGGGACTTCGTGGGGCAGCTTATGAAGTTTTTGCAAAAATGAGCAGAGGTGATCAGGAAAATTATGACATGCTAAAGCAGGCTCTTTTGTTAAGGTATGAAAAGAATGCAGAATTTTATAGGAAAAAATTTAGGAATGCTAAACTACTGTCAGGTGAAACCTATCACCAGTTCTCTGCACGAATAGAGACATACTTGGAGAAATGGACTTCTCTGGGGAAAACCCAAGATCTTAAGGAAATGGTCCTTATAGAGCAACTAAGAGAGTCCATGGCTCCAGACCTGAGAAAGTTTCTCATGGAACAAGGTGCAGAGAGGCTGGGTGAGTTGCTAAATGTTGCTGAAAGGTATCAAGCAGCTCAAGCAGAGGTAACAGGTAATAAAAAGAAACAAGTGGATAACTTTAGGGCACCACAGAACTTTAATAAATTTGATCCTAAGGATCAAAACAAAGGTAAGCACCAATTTGATAGGCCACGGTATGAAAATAAAAATAAATTCCCACAATTCGATGAAAGGAAATATGATGAAAGAAAATCTTTCAACCAAGGAAAAAGGTGGTGTAAAAATTGTCAGATGGACAATCATGACACTGACCGTTGCAGAAGGAAACCTGTGTATATGGCAACCCTTCAGGTCAGGTCGACCTCAAGACAGGAGGAGGATATTATGTTGGATACCACTCCAGAAGAGATGAGGAAGGCACAGGCTGGGGATAAAACACTCAAGCCTTGTTTCAGAAAATTGTCAACTTGTCATACAACTCCAGGCAAGGGAGATTTTTACATGAAAAACAAGTTGATGTATAGGAAGACTGGAGCTAGATCCAAAGGTCAGGGACAGCTGGTACTTCCTAAAAGATATAGGGCAGACTTAATAAGGAGCCTACATGTGAAACCAGATGGGGACCATGAGAAGATAGGTACCATCATTCAAAAGGTGGCTCACAATTATTATTGGCCCAAAGCAAGATGGGACATTGAGAATTTTGTAGAAAGGTGTAGCATAGCACATGAGGGAACACCCACAAGTGGGAACATTGATCAGGACCTGGACACGCCACGGGGCAAAATTAGGCCTGATAATAAAAAGAAAAATAAATTTGATAAAGTGGACCAAATGGAATGGGAAGCCCCTTTTCACGGACAAGCTTCACTTAACTGTTTTACAATGGCCACTATGCGGAGAGTGCAAAAAGATGTCTTACCCCAGGATAAGCCGACAATCCCTCAATCGGACTTAAACAAACTGGAGGAAGAGGATGTAGAGAGGCAATATCTCATCAAGAATTTTCAGCGGGGAGAAAGCCCCAAGAGAAAAATTGGTAGCGGTCGTTTTGTGAATGATAATTCTGGGAGGAAAAATCATCACTATAAAGCTTCGAGTGGAAGAGACCATACCGGTGCATGGACAAATAGGTCCACACAATTAAAGGTCCATATGTAGCTTTGTTAAGAACGTGGACTGATGAAAAGGCAGAGGAAAACATTACATCTTCATACCAATATGTGAATGAGCTGACCACTCGATTAAAAACTGGCTGGAAACTTGCCAATGAAAATTTGAAACAAGCCAGGAAGAAACATGCTGCCTATTATAACAGGAAGGCGAAAGACAGAAATTTGGCTGTGGGAGAGAAGGTACTGCTTCTTTTGCCCGGGAGTCAGAATAAGTTACAAATTGGATGGCAGGGTCCATATACAGTTCTAGAGAAGGTGTCTAGAACAAATTATAAGATAGATAAGAAGGGGAAAGAAAAAATCTATCATGTGAATCTCCTGAAGAAATATTTGGAAAGAGAACATCAGGAAGAGACACACTTGTTGACCTTGTCCATCGCCATGGAGATGAAAAAGGAACCACTTTCATCATTTGAATATCCATTACACCCCTGTGAGACAGCAGCACAGGTGAAAATCAGTACACATTTAACGAAAACTCAGAAAGAGAGAGTGCAACAGGTTCTAAATAATCATGCAGAGGTGTTAACAGACCGACCAGGGCATACAAACCTATTGGAATATGATATGAAACTGATAGACCCCACACCTGTCTGTATGAAACCATATTCGATTCCGTTTGCTAAGGAGAAAGCTTTGAAGGAAGAGATAGACTATCTGTTGAAGGAAGGAATTATTTCGCACAGTGAATCTTCGTATAGTTCCGGTGTTGTACTCTTAAGGAAGCCCTCTGGAGAACATAGACTCTGTATAGATTACAGGAGACTGAATGCTATTACAGAAGGACAGGTGGATCCATTGCCGGATACAAATCAGCTGTTTGCCAGACTAAATAAAGCTAAATATTTCTCAAAAGTGGATCTGAGTAAAGGATACTATCAGATTCCAGTAAAGCCTGAGGTTAGACCATACCTAGCTTTTAGTACCTCAGAAGGACACTATGAGTTTAATAGATTGCCATTTGGATTGAAGAATGCGCCTAGTGTCTTCTCTAGAATGATGAGAAAATTGTTGGATGTAAACATTTCGGAGGAACGTAATGAATCCCTGAGTTGCCTCTTTGATTGAGGATATTCCGAATGTTTCATACAGGATAATAAGAAGATTATGGGATCCACTACGAAAACTCTGCTATCACCAGGTATATGTTATCTCCTCATAACGTACATTTTGAGGGAAATATAATGTTCTCTGGACATGTCATTGCGCAGACTCAGAGAAGAGAAATGGTGAATACGGGTTGCGAAGCAGCATTAAGACAAGCACTCACACTTGCGGCTGTTCAGTAACATAACCGAAATATATTATTGGTTGTAGAAGTCTGAGGCAGATTTCATGAGTAGTGCCTACTCTGAATGGACCCAACTACATAAAACCATGATAGCACCACAGCAGAGTAAAGTCAAGTTGACTTACATTTATCTATGTGTATATAGAATAAAGGACTGACATATAATGTCTGTTTTAAGAGGGGAGGTGTCGTGAAATATTCTAATCCACATATATAAATTAAAAGGTAAATGCAAAGCCTAACAAATAAATTTAATAAAAGGAAGAAGAATGGTAAAGAACAGTGCTGTCACAATGACAGTACTCGAAATCCCCTTTGTTTTATGCTTCGTCTGCAAATTGTAACGTTTCCACGTTAAATATAAGCCACTGCATAAATACAAGCGTTTCCACAACACATTAAAACGGGTATTGCATTTCTAAGAAAAACATTGAGAGGCACACTGCGTAATGACCTAAATTAATCCTAACATTAATTATACTACGTTACCAAAACGAACGAACAGATGGACTCAAATAAAAAGAGAGAGGGGCGAATGAAAACAAGGACACATGCAACACTAAACTCGCGTCGCGCGATACACAATTACTACTATCACGCGTGTAAGGCCACATGCACTAACTTTTTTTTCAGACGGACAGTGATAAAAACACTAACCTTCCCAGAGTTAGGTTTTAAAAACCTGGAAAACGCTTATTAGAAAAGATGACATTAGATGGGTTTACGTTTGAAAACATTACAGTACCCAGACAGCACATCTTCGAAACAGGAGGTAGAAGAAATTGCATATTTTGAACGCAGCCACTTAGCTCTTTTAAATTTGTATATTTGGGTTCCTTAGGGCTTGCTGACAAAGAATATGTAAAACGTTACGCAAATAGTCTAGGACAGGGGTCGGCAAAGTACGGCACGCGTGCCAAGCGTGGCACGTGGAACGATTTTCAATGGCACGCTGAGTGAATTAAAATATTGTACAGTATATGATCTCATTTTAAAAAAAAAAATAGAATTTTTAATTAAATAGAAGCATATAATTCTTTTAAAGCTATACCTGTTTTTACAACCCTTCAAAACGAAAGTTTTTAGACATTGGAGGTAAGAATGTGCGATCTGATGCAAACTAAAGGCCTGATCATACTATACTGCACGTAAGTCTTCGTTTTTACGGACCATTTCCGAGAACAAACATTCTTCAACGAATTTCAAGGGGAGTGGTTTTACTTTGCGGCGCCCGCTAGTCTGGCGTCTACCTGCTACCGTAGTTTGCAGGATGTTAGTTAGTTGCTTATCCTTTACAGGACGTGGCAATCAACCCCAGCTTTTATTGGCTGTTTGTGATTTTTCTAGGCAAGTTTTACATTCAGTAGTTTGCCATTGCTTTCTGAACGGTACGGCGCTTATACCATTGTTAAAAATCCACACAAAGCGATTTGCTACCAAACCGCCTGCAGCAAATTTGCAGGATGAGATTCTTGAAAAGAATCCCAAGCGAATTTTGACGGGCAAGCGGAGACGTAATATCATAATTACGCAATAGTGTCTGGCTAGCGCCTGGGTGAGCGTATTTATTTCGTTTTCGCTCGCAGTTTTTGACTCCCAGTGTGAGTTTGGAGCAACAATGACTGACCTCGACGAAGTTATATTTCCGTCCTATCCTTCCCCTCTCTCCCGACCACCACCATCTCTACAGTTCTCCCGGCTGTCGCATACTCATGCCCGTACAGTCCGTTGACCGCAGCACAAAAGTTGGTGTTGTTATTAAGTAATACGGTGCCGTTAAAATGACTCAAAAAAGACAAAAACTTGATATACGCTCGTTTCAAGACTTTTGGACAAACGAATATGGATTCATACAACAAAAGGATCGTGCTGTTTGTGCTTTATGTTATGAAAGTGTCATGTGCCGTACGTCAAGTGTACAAAGACACTATCAAACCAAACATCAGTCCATGTTTAAAAACTCTGAGGAGAAAAGTGAAGCCATAAAAATGGCTGTTTCTGGCTACAAAAAACAAAGTAGTATGGCTGTTTCTGGCTACAAAAAACAAAGTAATATTTTTAGTCAAGTAATTGGAACCAAAAATAAAGCTACCGAATGTAGTTACAAAATTGCACAGTGTGTGGCTTCGAAGGGCAAATCTTTCACAGATGGAGAATACATCTAGGAAACTTTTTTGAGTAATGCTGAAATTTTGTTTAGTGATTTACTAAATAAAGAAACAATACTGTCTCGGAGTATGGCTGAAAATGTAACGGTAAAACAAACAACCGGGTTACAACAAGCTGTTGTAGTTAGTGTCGCTCTTGACGAAAGTGTCGATGTGAATGACGTGACGCGCCTAGCTATAGTTGCGAGATATTGTGACAACGCCCGTATTTATGAAGAACTGTGCTGCTTGATACCTTTTGATGGTACAGCCAAGGGAGAGGACATTATAACTGCATTTGTAAGCTATTTCGAAAATCAGAACATTAACATGAATAAAATATTCTGTGTTACTACTGATGCCGTCCCTGCATTTGTCGGAAAGAACAAATGATTTGTTAAACTTCTTGAGGATCGTATTGGACGTCAAGTATTGAGCTTCCATTGCATTATACACCAGGAGAGTTTGTGTGCGAAGATTTCGTCACTATCCTTGAACTCTGTAATGGAAACTGTTGTCAAGATAGTTAACTTCATAGTTTTTCGCTCTTCATTGACCCACAGGCAATTCAAGTTTCTTCTACAAGAAATGGAGAGCGCATATGCGGACCTCCCGCTGTACAGCAATGTTCGTTGGCTTAGTCGAGGTAATGTTGTGAACAGATTTGTATCATGTCTAGAAGCAATCAAGGTGTTTCTTGATGAAAAAGAACAACATTTCCCGGAATTGAAGGACGAGGACTGGCTGTGCAAGCTGATGTTTCTGGCTGACATAACTACAAATCTGAATGAATTAAACTTGCGTTTACAAGGGCAGGGTCAAATAGTACTTGATCTTTTTGAGCACTGGAAAGGATTTGCGTCAAAATTAGACACATTTTGCAGAGATATTATCACTAACACATACACGTACTTTCCAAACGTAAAGGCTCATTCAAATCGATTTACTGTCAACAGAGATGAGCTTCAGAAGTACGTTGAAGCGCTCAAAGGAGAGTTTGCTAAACGAGGTCAAGACTTCAAAATTCACGGGCCCATGTTTTCTTACCTCATCAAGCCCGACTTAATTGATCATACTAACATCCCATTTGACCTATCTCTTTTCGAGTGGATGGATGTTGACAATTTTGAAATGCAACACATCGAATTCAAGGCATCAGAGTTATGGACGATAAAATTTGTAAAATTGCGAAAAACTCTTGAAGGAAGCTGCTTGGAAATGTAAGCTGCAATCCTCAACTGCTGGACATCCCTGCCTGAAGCGTTCACCTGTTTGAAGAAAGTTGCATTTGCTCTACTTTCGGCTTTTGGGTCAACTTATACATGTGAAAAAATTTTCTCACACACGAAAGCTGTTTTAAGTTCACAGAGAAGTCGCCTAACACCTGTGCAATCAGAAGCCTGTGTGAAGCTGAAACTGACAAAATACACACCTGATATTGAACAATTAACCAAGGAGAAGCAAGGACACGGGTCCCGTTAATTGATTAATGACTCAGATCAATAATAATCAATGATTACTCATATTAAAATTTTAAAAACGTGTTTTATGTTTGGTTTATTTAAATGTTTTGTTCTTCAAACTATTGGACTTTCTGTCTTAACAAAATATACATATGGCAATTTTATTATAAAATTTCAAACTAATGTGTTCAGAACTTAGACTAAATTTTGCAAAACATAATATTTGTATTGATATTTGTTCCTATTTATAATAAAATATTGAATAATCTACAAAGAATAGAATAGTTATTTAATGTATCGGAAACATGTTAATACAAAATCATTTTTAAATTGTTTCAATAATTGTTGTATATAAAAATATGGTGGACTTAGGTTGGCACGCTGAGTGACTTTGCAACATTACTTCGGCACGACACTACTAAAAGTTTGCCGACCCCTGGTCTAGGAATTAATAAATTATAACCAAAATAAAATAGTGGGGATGCCTGACAGCATGAAATCATTTCTGCTCATAAAATGTTTTTATAACGTGTTTGAAAAAACCTTACGTTACGGAAATAGCCTACCATGTTAACTCCTAATTGATTGGAGCGCAACAAATATAAGACTAAACACGATTGGTCGGGCTATAAATACTATCTTGTGTTGTTATGGGAAACGAATAGACGGGGTACTTTTTTGAAAAGATGTGGAGACGTGGTTTCATTGGGTAGAGCTGCGAATATACTTGATTCAGAGCGTCTGTTCATTGCCACATCTTGTAATAAACCTACTAAGAAGCAGTACGTTGAGCACCAGTGTATATTTTATATAAAATAAAGCCTGGAACATCGGCAGATCGGAGTTGTGCTATATCCATTGCCAGTCAACGAAACTGTTTATTATTCTATGAATTGTGGTAAGCTTGAAATATTCAATATCTTTTAATGAAAATTGAATGTAAATTGTTAATTTATGCCTGTATATATGTGTAGTTCAGTAGCAAACATGATGTAAAGCCTATAATGCTCCAGCCTGAACAGAAGGTGTCGGAGGAAAGTAAAACGGCATGGAATGGCCAAACAGTACACTGACACCTAGATTATTGATTAGACAGAAATAATGCTGGAATTGCAGAGGCGTAGTAACCATTAGGGAGGGAAATACTGGTATAAAGTATTTCAGATGAAGCTGACAGTTGGCCTAACGCTCTGAACTCAATGTTTGTGATGTATTGTGCTCAGTGTAGAACTAGAGTATCAATTAGTTATGAAGTAGAAGGTACATCCTTCTTGTTTTCAGGGACAGTGGTCTTAAAGTTATTGAGCAGCACCTGGTCAGAGCTTTGCTGAAGCCAGAGGTGGACAGCATACTCCTTGGTCCATATAGCAACCAGTGGGGTGGCTCCAGAACTCATCGAGCAGAGGAGCCTTTTTCTGCAGTCATCACGCAAGATAAGAGAGTGTGGCCAGCTGAGCTCAACATTATGTACCCCCATCTTAAAATGACAGTGTAAAATACAATTAAGAGGGGAATTTAATTGTTTTAATATCAGGAACTGAGAACATCTCCAATACTAGTTCCAATAAAGACAAACTATTGAAGTCATGATGACAAATACCAACAGAGCTTGAACAAAACAAAACCAGTATTACCTCATATTACTACTACACAACTAACACACATAGGATACTATTAAAAATAGATGTCACTACAAGATTCATATTAATAAATTCTGTACATATAACTTGTAATTAAAATTGATTGTGATTCCTGGTTCCATTTGTATTTGAATCAGGACACATATTCATTCATGACAGCAATGAATACATATTGTTATTTGAAAAGTTATCAGTGACTCCTTTAAGATATCCTTGTAGAGTGTTTTATGTATGTGAGTGTCACAGTGTTGTCAAGTGTAGTGGAATAAATTAAATTGTTTATCTGTCTGTTGTTGTTTTGACTTACACTTCATCATACACATACCCTAGACATATAACGTAGTCATCACACTATTCCAGAATAATTCTGACTGAGGTATACATATGTGGCAGCAAGTAAGGTTATATATAATACACTACTCTTATTAGATATATATATACCTTCACAGCTGATCTCAGTCAGTACACTAAGTCCCCTATAAATATTTATAACATCCCACTTTACCACACCTGTTCACTTTTTTAAAGATGGCGAACTTTATCGTCTGCTAGCCTGTGAGAGGTTACGCATCAAGTTTTGCAGTGCAATGCTGTCTTGTTCCAGTCAGAAAGGGAACGTAGGCAAATCATATTATAATTACTGCATCCTGTGACGTTCCAAGTTTCAGGTTTTATGCCGAAGATGGCGATTTTCAAGACTGCGACAGACCAAAGTGGAGTCCTATTCGAGTCAGCTGTTACAGATTTCTAGACCTAACGTTGGTCTGCTTACCTGGTTTGCATCGATCCTGGAAGGAAAAGGCGGTGGAACTAGGAGGAATTTTTTCACTGGCAATCAGATCAGTGAATTTTTAGCTGCATACAGCCTGTGATGCTAAATTATCTTGTTTGCTAGGGTTCTTTTTTCCATGTTTGATGTATCTCTGTCATTAATGTGTATGTAATTGCGGGAGGCTGGTGGGACCTTTGGATTTCTTTCAATACCTCGAATATGTATGGTCGAGAGAAATTCATAGGCGTTCTTTAGGGTTTGGTTTATGATTGTCTCAAATAACGGGGCCGACATAACAACGCTGAGGGTTATCTGCTGCTATTGAGATCACCATGACCTATTGTTGTTAGTTGTAAAGGTTTATTAATTGTAAAGTTTGTTTTTGTAGTAAAGTTCAGTGTAATTTTTTTTATTCAGTTTGCTACATTATTGTTTGTGACATTGTGCATCTAACCTTACTATCATTGATTTATTAGATGTCATACATGTTGTAAACTCGTGCTTGTCTGTCATATGTGTGATAGAGCTGCTTTTTTTTATTTGTTCTATACAGTTCTGCCTTGGTTTACTATTTGCATTTGCTTCTGTTGGTTATGGTCACTGTATTTAGTCATCCTGTTTGTACTATTGTCTGTTAATGCTCCATATATAACATCTATATTACTATCTACTATTACATGCAGTTGAGTGAATTTGAAGTGGTGAAATAAATATTGAACATATTACTCACATATTGAGAATATAATATATTTACATTATTGTTTAGCTATTGAAAAGCACAATAATTGTAAAATATGGCTACCTTGGAATACTATATTAAGATTGAAAAGGAGTTTGGTAAGGAAGGTGAAGCCTTAGAGGCATATGCATCCATTGAGTATGAGAAGGAATTAAAAAGGCAAGAAGCCAATGAACTCAGGGATCAAAGACAATTGGAAAGAGAGGAGAAGAAGGCAGCTGAAGAATTGTCTGAAAAAAGAAGACAAGAAGAAATACAATTGGCTAAAAAAAGAAGAGCAGAAGAGATGGCTCTTGAAAAAGAAAAATTAGCCTCTGCTAGGGCTCAGGCTGAGATAAGAGCACAACAGGAACTTAGATTGGCAGAATTGGAGATTGAAAAATTGCGACTACAGCAACCACAGGCTAGTCCTATGAATTGTGGTGGTGAGAAGAAAGATTTTTCCCCCTTTTAAGTTAAATTTGCCAAAATTTAACTCATCTATAGTTGACATATCATGCTATCTGAATAGGTATGAGACATATTGCCAAGAATTTAAGGTTGATAAAACTACATGGTCCAGTAGGCTAATGAACTTATTGGCAGGTGAAGCACTTACTTCAGTCTTAACCTTAGATGAGCAGACTAGGAAAGACTTTGATGCTATAAAAGCCATGTTATTAAAGAAGTATCAATTGGATGATAATGGCTATAGAATGAAATTTAAGTCACTGTTACCAGATTCAGGAAAAGACTTTACTGAATTCATTTAAGCTTGTAAGCTTTACTTTGCTAGATGGATTGAGTTGTCCAAAATTGAAAAAAAACATTTGAAGGACTATCTGATTTGATTCTAGGTTTATTATAATTTACCATCCTAGCAGATGCCACTGGCAAGGAATCCTTAATGTTACTCTTACTCAGGTTTCTATCTGGATGTGCAACTTGATATTGTCTACCGAGAGTTTCAAGATTAGCCAAATTCTCAGGTTTCCTCTCCTGCAGAAATGACAAGAAGTCTCCACTAATTGAAGACAAAGCCTACCTAAGCAAAGATCTAACAGCATTGACAGAAACTATAGAGTTAACCAAAATGTTATCTATGGCAATAACAGAGGCAGGTACAACTTTAATAAAAAATGGCAACAGCCTCAGAGAAATTATAACTCTAATTATGATGGATATTATGGACAACAATCATCATTCAGATCCAATGATTATCAAAACAGAGGAGGATATAATAACAGATCAAACAGAGGACAAAGGTCATTCCATAGAAATAATGACAATCACAGTAATAATAGAGGTTCTTATCAGAACAATAATTTTAGACAGTCAAGGAACTCTGAACGTTCAAATGCTGTCGTAAATGTGAGTGACAATAATTCAGTTCAGAATAATGTTGGTGTAGCTCGTGCAAATGCATGCAGTGTTGATCTATCCAACGGTGATAATTGTACTGAATGTAATTCTTTATTTCAGCTACAGGGAGTACCAAGACTTTTATGTGGACATCCTTTACCAGTCATGTCCTCATATAAAAGTACTGGTTCACTGGTACTTGATAAGGGTTTTGTAGACAATAAATTAGTGTCACTTTTGAGGGACACTGGTTCCACTACAATCGGTGTGTGCAGGTCTTTGGTGGATCAGTCGGATTACACAGGCAGAGTAGTGAAATGCATTACATTTGGTGGCACAGTGGAATACTATCCAACAGCGGAAGTATTTCTGGATACACCTTATTTTACCGGGAGAGCTCTTTTGTGTCTACTTAATAGTCCTATTGCTGGAATAATTTTAGGAAACATCCCAGCTCTACATGAATGTTCTAGAGAAGACATTGAAAATTGGGAAAAACAGCACTTAATAACTGCAAATACTGTTACTACCAGAGCACAAGCTCGTGCTGAAAGGAATACTCACAACCACAGTGATATTGTGTTAGATGAGGTAATAAATGATGGAGAGGAGTCTGAAGATTTAATGAATGAGGAAAATCATTATAATGATAGAGATAATGAGAATGAAAAGGAAAATATTGATCAGCTGGAAGATGATGATAATTTACAGATGAAATTGATTGATAAAGGATCATTCATACAAAGGCAAAAAGAAGATGATTCTTTAAAGAAATTTTTTCGTATGACAAAATCAAATCATATGATGTTTGATGATAATTTTAAGCATTGGTACACATTAAATAATGATATTTTAATTAGAAATTTTCAGGATACTACTTCTGTGAAAAAACAGATTATGGTACCTACTTGCTTTAGACCATTTGTCTTACGACATGCCCATGACATAAATTGTGCAGGTCATTTGGGTATTGCAAGGACGAAACAAAGAGTGTTGTCACATTTCTTTTGGCCTGGTGTAACTAAAGACGTGAAAATTTTTTGTCGCACATGTTCAGTGTGCCAAAGTGTCGCAACATAAAGACCTGGACATAATGCATCTATCCAGGCATCTGATATTTCTTTGCGTCCATTCGCAAAGATAGCTGTCGACCTTATTGGTCCATTGAAAGTCACATCAGCTAGGGGTCACAAATTTGTGCTTACTTGCATTGATATGGCCGTAAGCAATTCCGCTTAAATCTATATCACCTGTTGACGTCGCGGGTGCGCTATTTTTAGTATTCAGCAGATTGGGTTTTCCCAAAAACATACTATCTGACCAGGGATCCCAGTTCATTTCTGATGCTATGAAGGAAGTGATGAAGATTTTTGGGACTGAGAAATCGGCTTAGTTCAATCTATCACGCTCAAGCGAATGGTAAAATTGAAAGATTTAATAGGAGTTTAAAACAAATGTTGGGCAAGATTACGACTAAGTATCCACAAGATTGGGATAGAATATTGCCTGCTATTCTCTTTGCGTATTGAGAAATTCCCAACGAATTGATTTGGTATTTGGTGCAAAGCCTAGAGGTCCTATGTCTATCTGAAAACAATTACTCATTGGAACCAACAAGGATGAGGAGGTTCAAACCTCATATCAATATGTTGTGAATTTAAGACAGAAGATTATTGACGCATGCAAAATAGCAGTGGAGTCATCAGAAAAAGCAAAATTAAAGGCTCGATTGTTTATCAATAAAACAGGAAACTGCGCCAATTATGGCCAGGGGAGGAAGCCTACGTATTACTTCCAAACAAGGAAAATAAATTACTGGTTTCGTGGAAGGTCCTTACACAATTGTTGATAAATTGACAGATGTTGACTGTGTTTTATCTGTTAAAGGAAAAGATAAAATTTTTCATATTAATATGTTACAACAATTTCATACTCGACCTCCACAACTGAAACCTATCTTTGAAGCTATCGACGAATCTGTTGATCGTCGCTCATCCTTTGCCGTTATTCAGGAGGAGAATTCTGATTTTTCAGATGATGGTGAACCTATATTATCTTTACCTGATGTACATCTTTTGTCGACTGAAAGCTGGAAAGATATTTCCATTGCTCCGACTTTATCTTCTAATCAGAAAGAGCAGATTTATGGATTGCTACAATCATTTTCTGATGTGCTCACGGATGTTCCTGGGCATACAGATATCATTCAGCATGATATCGTGCTAACAGATTTTACACCTATCAAACTCAAACCTTACCCTAAACCGATTCATTTACAATCTCAGGTACAGGAAGAAATAAAACAAATGATTAGGTTGAACATAATTGAACCTTCTAATTCACCATATAGTTTTCCTATGGTGTTGATCAGAAAAAAGACACATCTATTCGTATTTGTATAGATTTCAGACGTTTAAATGCGGTCACTATTCAAGATGCGGAACCGTTGCCGTTGCTTGAATCCCTTCTTGATAGATTACCTACAGCTACATTCTTTACTAAGTTTGACCTATCCAAGGGATATTGGCAAGTGCCATTAACTGGCAAATCTAAGCCTTATACAGCTTTCGCTACACCTTTAGGTTTGTTTCAGTTCAATTACATGTCTTTTGGTCTTGTTAACGCTCCTGCTACTTTTGTTCACATGATGAGTAGACTATTCTCTGATCGTGATGATCTGATCACTTACATAGATGATGTTTGTTTTATCATACTTGGGATGATCATATTGACGGAATTCATTCTTTGTTGACTACATTACGCTTTCACAACATTACTGCTAGACCTTCTAAAACCAGAATTAGTTATACTGAAATTTCTTTTCTGGGTCACAAGGTAGGAGGTGGGTTTCTCAAACCTGAAGATTCTACTGTTTCTAAAATTCTGAATCTTGAAATTCCTCGAACAAAAAAAAAACAAGTTCGAAGTTTATTAGGCCTCATAAATTTTTATAAAAAATTTCTATCTAATTTCTCAGATATGACTTCAGTTTTATCTGCGTTGGTAAAAAAGAACGCTCCGAACAAGGTAATTTGGTCGCATGCGTGTCATGTTGCTTTAAAGTTGATTAAGATTGCCTTTTCCAAATCACCAATTTTGAGGTTACCTGACATTCGATATTCTTTCGTTCTCAGAGTCGAAGCTTCAAATACAGCCATAGGCGGAACATTAATGCAAGAATTTGAAGGCCACATGCACCCTACTATGTATGTGAGCCGCAAGTTGACACCTACAGAGCAACGATATCCAATTGTTGAGAGAGAGTTGCTTGCTATCATTTTTCGTTCAACAAACTCCAGAGATATTTGATGGGAGCTCGTTTCACGTTGGAGACAGATCAACGCGCCCTATCGTATCTACAGACTGCTAGATTTACCAACCAACAAGCAGCTAGAGCCTCGCTCGCTCTACAACCATATGACTATACAATTAAAGTGTAAAGGGAAGTCAAAATGTATTAGCGGATGTTCTTTCCAGGTGTTTCAAAGACCCTACATCAGCTACCAACCTTACAAATCCTGATGATACACATAACTCAATCTAGCACACATACGTACATGGTAATGTCCTGTTCAAGAACTTGTTGCTTGAAGAATCACGTAATCGCAGGACACTAATTAGATTCTACAATGATCATATTGCTATATCAGAAAGCATCTCGCACGGCAACACGATGATGATGGATCCTATGAGATGCAAAATCAAGCGATATATCGTTGAACTCATGACACTTCGTGCAAACATCGTGCCGTCATGACAATACTCATCGTCAAGCTACAAACTGTCAAACACAGCTTGTGTATATGATTTAAAATGGTTTCAGTTCCAAACAACTTTGGATACGCACTGGTTTTGGTAAAAGAAACTTTGTACTACATTTCAAGGGACATAATTCAAAAATGAATGTCGCACAATTCTAGAAGGGAAGTAACAAGGAACGAACGAACGAACTTTATTTTCAAAGGGTTTAGAATTGGGCACGCAGGCCCATCTAACATTCTGCCCTTCCTTTCTCTCATCTTCCACACTGAATCCATTTATTCTCACATGTATCCTAAATATTACTTAAATAATAAAATAACAAAATAAAATAAAATCCCAACATTGTAACAGTACAATAACAGTTACACAGATTTGCAGTACCTTATCATAATTAATATTAAACAGGACAAAATTATCTTTAAAACCTACATATGAGAGAGAGGATATTTAGGATGAGGATATTTAGGATGGAACTTATTTGTGATGATTCACTACAATGTTTAATGACGTGTGGATTCTTACGGACATATTATTGAATTGACATCAATCGTGGACATGATCGACGATGCATTTCAACGTACGAGTTATAACATTCGATAAATATTTATAGAGTATTGAAATGACATTGCGTGTTATACTAGCACTATTCTATATAATATTAGAAGTGATTAAGTTAACTGCACTACACATTGTTGAGTTAGACAAAATTTATGTGACACTCACACTAAACTTGATACATTGATGTGCTATTACGCCATTCCTTGGTTTATGAATGCAACACGTAGGCATATTGTTACTATTTGCCAAGATTAATGCGTTACTGTAGAGCCCTTTTCGTAGGCCTTTACAGTCGTTTACAGATGAGGGTAGTCTCATATATTATTAATATGTGGTCCTACCTCTGTAATAAACTTTACGCACCGACTTACAGGATAGTAAGTATTATTGGTGAGTTTGATTTTCGTAGCGCACGATTGTGCACTTATGCGAGTATTATGTCGAGGACATCTTGTTATTAGCAGACTGATTAGCGACGCTCAAGACTGGCTAGGTTATGCCATCGTCTTATATATCTATTGGATGAATTTTACTGGAGCTTGTACCATGATTAAACTTATGTCGTCTTAATGTCCAACCTGGCCTTCGCAACTTCTTTACTGTTGAAGATCAAGTTTGTGAAGCAAGGCTGAATGTAAAACTGTTACCAGCATATGTGGATGCCTTATCAATTAACTACAGAAATATATTTGTTAAAGAAGGGACCTCTCCGAAGTACACCGTCAACATATAACTCAAGTACTAATGCTACAACCAGAAGGTGAATCGCTACAGTTATATGTTATTTTAGAAATCCATAGTTGATTCAGTTCTTATAGATAAGAGAGCGCAAGTATGATCTAAAATCTTTAATATATATATATATATATATATATATATATATATATATATATATATATATATATATATATATATATATATATATATATATATATATTGTTAGGAACTATATTATGGTGGGTGTGGGTTGTATGTAGATGATGATTAACAATGGCTCGTACGAATTAACAAATCGCCACTGGTACAGTTCCATAACATTTATTCGACTGATAGATAAATCGTGGAAATCAATTACATTTAGCAAGCATACTGACATCACATCCAGGCTGACATTACCTGTAGGAAATAACTCTAACTATCGTGTTCACGCACTGGCTTTACTGGAACACACTAACAGTACACACTAACGACAATACGTTCGGAAACACCGTCGCACCAGTACTACATCCACCATCCAGGTGTATATCACTTATCCCAAGTGATGGGCGGCATGAACATCGCCACATAAATTATCTCAATAGCTCTTCTATGCGGGACAATACTTTTCGCCTGAGCTCATTCCGATAACGCTACAAGGCGGGAAAAACGCGTCGCCTTATTACTCTGTAGCTACAAGGTGGGATGCGCGTCACATTATAATGTTCTCCATGAACATGCATATGCAGTTCCAAATGGAACACTTCCAGGCGGCAACAACAGCCTTCGCCTTATTCACAATAAATTGTGACATGTATACATATAGTTACAGCCATAGAGCCAAAAATACTTATAACAGGAATTTCGGGGTGGGGGCTCGAACAAGCCATACCATTGCTTAAAACTTCACAAAAGGTGCCGCCTCAGATATAAGTTACTAGTGCTCTACCCGATGCAGCATTGTTCTTGACTTCTGAATTATCGTGTGACACTCCCTTGAGATAAAAGCATCATTATTCTTCTATCTACAACTCTGCCAAGAGTAATCTTGTGCGAAGACACATTTGAAGACCCATTTTAGATACTCTTGAGTTTTGGCCACTTGTGGACCACTACTGCAGAGCAAAGGGGAGGCAAATCCCGTGACAATAAGTATGACCAGTTACTGACAGAAAGTTTGGAAAAAACTGCAGAAGAGAAAACCCAGAAGAAAAAGTCACCGCAAAATGGGAATGCTTAAAAACAAGCATACAATCAGCAAATTCAAATTTACCTAAAGAGGAGTTTAAGAAAAATCAAATTTGGATGAAAAATGACATCTTGAATAACATTACAGAAAGAAAGAGAGCAATAATCATTTCAGAATATAAAACAATAGACAATGAAATACGTACTCTGTGTAGACAAGCAAAAAAAAAAACGGTGGACGGAAACAAAATGCAGTGAAATAGAAGACATGGAGGCAAAACACATGGCAAGGGATATGCATGATTAAATAAAAATATTCTCAAAGAAGTAGAGGTTAGCTCACGGAGGAGGCTGTATCAAGAATAAGAATGGTATAATCTTACTTGATGAGACAGAGATATCAAACAGATGGGCAGAATAAGAATGGTATAATCTTACTTGATGAGACAGACATATCAAACAGATGGGCAGAATAAGAATGGTATAATCTTACTTGATGAGACAGACATATCAAACAGATGGGCAGAATAAGAATGGTATAATCTTACTTGATGAGACAGAGATATCAAACAGATGGGCAGAATAAGAATGGTATAATCTTACTTGATGAGACAGAGATATCAAACAGATGAGCAGAATAAGAATGGTATAATCTTACTTGATGAGACAAGACATATCAAACAGATGAGACAGAGATATCAAACAGATGGGCAGAATATGTAAAAAAAAAAAACTATTCGAGGACAACAGAGGTTAAAAAAAAACATCACCAGATTCTAATGAAGGCCCAAAAATTCTCAGATCAGAAGTAGAGAATGCAATACATATGATGCAAAAAGGAAAATCAGCAGGCATGGAACACATAAAGATTAAAATGATAGAAGCCCTGGAGAGCTTTGGTATAGATAAAATCACAGATCTGTGCAACGATATATACAATACAGGATATATACCACATGGCATGAAAACATCAGTCTTTATAACTTTGCCCCAAAAAACCTAACGCAACAGAATGTTCAGACTTGAGAGAAATCAACCTGATGAGTCATGCAATTAAAACATTGCTCAAAATCATACAGGAGAGAATAAAAAGTAAGGTAGACAGCGAAGTATAAGAAGAGTAGTTTGGTTTTCGACGGTACAGTGGAACAAGCGAAGCAATATTTTGCCCAAGAATATTTGCAGAAAAATATACAGTGGTCCAAAAAAGTATGTACATGTGCTTCATTGACTATAAGAAGGCTTTTGACAGAGTCCATCCCGAGAAAATAATTGAATGCCTCGAAGACATAGGTGGTGATGGAAAAGACATGAAAATGCTCAGTAACCTTTATTGTGAGCAAACTGCTACAGCAAATCTGGCAGAAATTACTCACCATATATAAACATAAAAAGAGATGTCAGACAAGGTTGTGTGCTGTCCCCATGCCTATTTAATCTATACACAGACAAAAATTTCAAACAGCTACAGGAAATGCCACGACTGAACATCAGTGGAAGGTCAATAAACAACCTTGGATATGCAGATGATGCCGTATTGTTTGCTGACAGCAAACGGGATTTACAAGAACTAGTGAAGCAAGTAAACAGCATAATTCATGAATATGGATTGGACTTTAACACTGAGAAAACAAAAACTATGATAATTAGCAATACAGACGATAAGCCCACATTAAAGGTAAGCATAAATGGGAAAATCCTGGAATAAGAAAAAAGCTTCACATATCTTGGTTATATAATGTGGCCGGGGGAGTTGAAGGGAACGGCACCAAATCAAGTTAGATGTGACCGGGCTTGGTCACGGTGACAAATCAAGTCTAGTGTGACAGGGTGAGAATGGGGTGGAATCTTTTATCAATGTTCATCTGTTGTTTTACTGGCGACTGCCAGAGATGGTGATTACAGAATAGGAACATAACCCAGGTGATTCTTTTGGAGACTCGTAACTGTGTTTATGTTTTTAGGCTGCATGATCGTCGAAAATATGGTAACATTCTTTTCTCAATTACCTGATGTAAACAAACGACATTTCCTACTGACGTTCAGGAAATAAGTTCAAGTTGGACTAATTATGAATGAACACCTTTATTAAGTGTCTGCACACTCTGACAACTTCATAATAGTTCATAAATACATGTGCTTCTGTGGTATACAAACCAGTCATCCCAAGAAATAACACACAGCCATCGAACTTACAAGATGGTCCAAACCCCAAAATCACTGCCTCGCACGTCTCGTGCCTAAAACCAACTCACTTAACCCCCTTCTATCAAACCATCACTTCCGTCCTAACTACTGGGCAATTCTACCCCAAGTTCGATGACGTCATTCCTGAACACTTTAATTAAATCACTCATAGGATTTGTGACTAGTGTTATTACACTAACTAGACACGCTCAAATACTTAGTGTTTAATCTTGCTAAGTATTCTTACCCTAACTATAATTAAGTGGCAGCACCTTAGTGTTAATCCGACGTAACAGTCCGTACTGTCACATACGCCCGGGGCCACTAAAGTGTATCCCGTAGGAGACACTTTATTCCCTAGAAAAAAATTTACTAACTCTAAAAAAAATTATTGGGATTCATGTATCCCACCATAAATCATGTCAGAAGGACTACAATAAACAATAGATGGGAATAATGGATGAAATAACACCATTAACGTTTCACACACACACAAAAAAACGATCATGAAGGGGTAGGGACTGATGGACATAACATAAACGAGGGACACATGGAAAAAAAAACTATGGAGGTTATGGTAGCTATAAATAGTACTAATAAGTGGCAAAAAAAAATATATGGGCAAAATAGAACATTAATTAATAATCATCAACGAACTAACAAAACGCTTTATGGGTTGATAGTCATCAATATCTCTCACACTTATGCGAATCATAAAACATAAAATAACATGACAAGCGAGTTAACGTCGCAAGGAAAAAAAAACTGGCAAAAAAATATGGCGGGTGCACATAAAGTATAGCGGATGCCCAAAATGGCTGTCACCCTACACTTCACTGAAGTGGGTGATGAAAAAAAAATATGAATGGAACAAATGGACATAGAACCACAAAACTTGGTGGCAAAGTATGGGCAAAATGGGTAAGTCTCATTAAAAAAAATGACTTTGCCGGTGTAACAATAACCGGAAACAATGAATGGAATGGAAACATGGTAATCAATGGACAATGGTATAGAATATATAAATGGGCAAATAGTTAAATCACATGTATGAGTGTCGGTGTAACAATGACTGAAAATTCAAACAATCATAATGCAATATGGTGTCATCATCATAATAAATCGTGAATGATGCCAACATTAGTGGCGGGTGAAGATGTACATTAGTTAATCACTTTTATTTGGTACAACAGAACGATATAAACCTTAAAAAAATCTGGGTAAAATCTTACGTCAGAAACATGGCAAAAAGAAAAACACAAAAAAATCATAGGGGCATACAAGATGGTCAAATATTACATCAGTCAAAAATAATGTGACATAATGACGCTAACGCGTATAAAAGGGAACTACATCAACTACAATATATCAGGACTGCAGAGATCGTCTGAGTTGGTGGATCTCCATCAGCAGTGGTCGAAAGGATGTTGTAAAGGAAATGTTCATGTACTGGCAGATTCGGCAATGTCTTTCTTGCGGACGAAAATGTAACAGCTCTCCGTAAATAACGGCTGTTAGACTTTCCTATCTGAACTGGAAATGTGCGTAAAGTGTGTAACCCAGATGTTCAAGGATGCGTAACGATTGGTCTTCACGGTGGCATCAGGATCAAGCAATTCAGCAGGAGGGGTAATGTGTAGGAGAGCTGCATCGGAAGACACGAGAAGCAGGGTCGACTTCATGTTAAAAATAATAGCAGGGCAGGAAATGTCAACCTGACCGGAGAAGGCATCTGGAGGTAAGTGCAGTTCAATTTGTAAACATCTTTGCAAAAATGTTCATTGTTTCCAATCTTTCAATGGCTTACAATAACAGGCGAGGATCGTACTGTGTAGGTTGGGATGTAGGAACAATGGCATGGACTGCGGGAGTGGACGAGAAACAACGGGAGGGTCGGGGTGGAGGCTGCGGATTGGTATGAGGATAACGGAGGGGAACACGCAATCTACGGGACGGAGGTGTGACAGGGGGAGGGAGAGGCGGAGGAGAGGGACTACGGTAAGGAGAATGAACAGAAACACGGGAACGACGAAAACGGGTTCGTACATGGGCGGCCCGCTGGTGAAGGTGCTTAGGAAGGGGAGCAGAATCGCTAGATGAGGTCGAATGACGACGTTTAGAGGGAAAACGAGCTGGGGGAGGAAGAACATCAGGTTCAATATCAGAAGAAGCAGAATCGGGTGAAGAGTCAAGATCAGAGGGAGGGGGAGGAAAGCAATCAGAGCTAGGAAGAGGAGGTTCAACATCCGAAGAGTCGGACTCAGGGGCTGTATCAAGGTTGGAGGGAGGTGGAGGAAAATAACCAGAGGGAGGAAAAGCGGGGTCAGAAGAGTATTGAACAGAGGGAGGAAGGGAGGTATGGACAGGAGTTGCGGCAGTAATAGGAGGTACAATAATATCATGCTGAGGCGAAGCATGAGAGGGGCCTGGAGTAACGGAGGGTAACTCAGCCAAGCGAGCATCACGGGAGTGGATACGTGAGTACAGCTCAGGAAGAGGGATAGGACCCTCGGAGGTGGAACAGGAACGATAACGTCTGGTACGATCAACCATATGGAAGGGGGAAGAAGGAGAGGGCACTGAGGAGGCGGAAGGAACAGCAGCTCGACGGACTACTCTAGACCGGAGTCTGTGTAAAACATCATCACTGGGAGGACTATCAGATTCTGATGAGGAAGCATCGTAAGCATAGGGCTGAACAGATGTAAGTGGAGCAGGAGGAGGGATAAAGGAGACAGGGGCAGAACTAATGGGGTCTGAAGGAGGACAAGATGCAAGTTCAGACATGGAGGGAGAGGAAGAGGAGGAAGGGTTATACTGGAGGGTAGCCTGTCGCACGGGGCGGCCAGACGGAAGAGCATGAGGAGGGACAGTGTAGGGGCGTTGCACATCTAGTCGCAACTGGGTAGCATGAGCTTTAGTTTCGTGGTGTCGCTCTTCATTCCATATCAGGAAGGTAACAGGTGTTGTCTGTTTCACTATCTTGTACCCTGAAAGCCAGCGATGATCAAATTTATCGCTACGGACATTCTTTTTAAACCAGACTAAGTCACCAACATGGAATGATGGCAAGCGAGTGCCCTTATCAAGCAAACGCAGTCGTTTCTTAAACGCCTTGAGAGCGTTATGGTGAACTTGCTGGTGGGCGGTACGTTTTTGTCGCAGGATAATCTCAATGGGATTATCGCCCATATATTTCCTTTGAGGAGTTTATCTGGACATTTAGGGTTAATCCAGTAAAGAACGTTATCAGAGGACTGAATAGTGTAATTAGAAACAGATTTTGGGTCACGCTGAAACTGAGATCGAATTTGCAGGAGTGCAGGATCTCGAAGTTGTTCCTTCGCAGTGAAAGAAGGAAAGAGGAGCTCATCAGGAGAGCTAGAGATATTTTCATGATCAGAAATGACAGGAGGACAGTCAGCATTTATGACAAGTATTTCTTTGGCGTTATCATCAAGGTCTGATGACGCCTTAGGATCCGGTTTAGAAGAATAGGAGGGGTCTGTACAAGTATCATATGGAATCCGAGACAGAAGGTCAGCTACAGTGTTATGTTCTCCTGGGATATGCTCAATGGTAGCATCATAACTCTGTAAATTCAGAGCCCAAGTTTGTAGCTTACGGGGTTGCTCAGACGTCTTGGTTAACCAAGTAAGCAAAGGCTTGTGGTCAGTACGGATTAAAACCTTTGTACCATGTAGATAGAAGTCTAACTTTTGCAATGCATAGTGTATGGCAGAAGCTTCCTTTTCAGTAACGGTCCATCGTTGTTGAGACCGACTGAGTGCGTGAGAGAGGAACGCAATAGGCATCTCGTTTGGGACTTCGGCAATAATCGGAGGAGAGTCCGAGATGTTGGCCTGGACAAGACAAGCACCAACAGCCCGAAGAGATGCGTCCGTATACAAGATCATAGGACGTCTAATGTCTGGATATGCCAAACGAGGAATCTTAGTAAGTGAAGACTTAAGATAACACTAGTCAACAACCAAAATGTACCAGAAATGAAAATAGCTGATCTTAACTAATTTTGGTGTGCTGAAAACGAAAATGACATTTTAAAATGTTGATTGGCTCTAGTTTTCAAGATACGAGCTTATATGCTGGTTATTATTATTATTATTATATATATGACGCAACTGTTGTGGGCGATTGCATAATTTTTTCTAATGACCAATAAAAATGTAACTAGAAGTTGATGATGCAATCCTACCTATGATTACATCACCTTTGTGTATAAATATCTTATCTTTGATAAAATTTTGCCATTAGTTAGTGCATTTGTCATTATCAAAAGTATCGTAGTTAGAAATGCTTAGGACATGTGTGAACAGTGCTAATAATTTATGTTATATATGTGGTGAGGTGACATTTGTATCACAAAAATGAAATATAACTAAAGTGATTAAGAAGGCGTACAGTTTGTATTTTGGCTGCAGAATAGGAGATCAAGATAAGAGCTGGGCGCCACACATATGCTGCAATAAATGTGCAGCACATCTTAAACTGTGGTTGACTGGCAAAATTGGGAAAGGCATATCAAAGAAGAAAAAAATGGACTCTGGAATATCCAAACATCCCCTCTGCAATACGTCCGGTACCACATGGCGATGACCTACCAGTTCCCAAAGTGCCAGAATAATTTTCAGCTGCTTCCACTGATGAAGAAGAGAACATTGGTGGTCTTGAACCATCAACCTCAAGCGACCCAGATTTTGAGCAAACTACATCCACTTGTTGAATAATGGTAATGTGTTACCGTCAATTCCAGTTGGTCACGCAGTTCATATGAACGAAACTTATGAAAACATTAAGCAGCTTTTGAAGTGTATAAACTACAATCATCATCATTGGTCACTTTGCGGTGACTTAAAAGTGGTCGCTCTTTTGCTTGGACTACAGGGTGGACACACCAAGTACTGTTGCTTTCTCTGTGAGTGGGATAGCCGTGCACGAAGTGACCATTACATCAGAAGACATTGGCCAATCAGGCAGTCATTGCAGCCTGGCAGTAAGAACGTTGAGAACCCTGCACTTGTTGACACCAGCAAGATTTTGTTGCCACCCTTGCACATTAAGCTGGGTCTCATGAAAAACTTTGTCAAGGCAATGGAGAAAACAGATGAGGCTTTCAAATACCTCATCAGAAAATTTCCAAGACTGAGTGAAGCTAAAATAAGAGAGGGAGTATTTGTTGGTCCGCAAATTCGAAAGCTTCTTCATGATGACGAGTTTCTTTGCGTGTTGCATGGCAAGGAAAAAGCAGCATGGCTAGCATTTAAGTCAGTGGTGGACAATTTTCTTGGAAACAACAGATCTGATAATTACAATGAAATTGTAGAAAATCTCCTTCTGAAGTATAAGAGTCTTGGCTGCAACATGTCTTTGAAAATTCATTTCTGGATTCTCATCTGGATTTCTTTACGTCAAACTGTGGAACGGTCAGTGATGAGCATGGTGAATGATTTCACCAGGACATTGCTGCTATGGAGACAAGGTATCAAGGCAATTGGAGCCCTTCAATGCTTGTTGATTACTGTTGGACTGTGACAAGAGACACCTCATCGATTGACTACAAGAAGCAAGCAAAGAGAGCTCGAACAGCGACTGAATAATGACGGAATGGGTTCAAATGTGCCTTTTTAAAACATGATATGTGAACTTTAAATAATGTTTTTATTTTTTCTATCATTTTATGTTGAAATATCAATTAATTGAGCATGTAACCACAATTTTTATAATGCTAAAGTAGAAAGACTAGCTGTTCACCTCAGAGAATTAAACAAGCATACATTATTTGTATTACTGTAATGTAAATTCATCATTTAAAAAAAAACCAGAGCCAATTGGTGAATTTCATTATGATATTTGAAATCAGCATGTCAAAATCAATAAGAAATGGTATATTTAATTTCTGGTACAAAAAACTTTTGAAAATTTGTTGACTAGTGTAATTGAAAGCATCCTGGCAGACGTCAGTCCATCGGAATCGAGCATACTTTTTTGTTAGAGCAATAAGAGGCTCAGCAGCTCGAGAGAAATTGACTATGTGCTTTCTATAGTAGGAACAACTGCCTAAGAAACCGCGAACGTGGCGAACAGAAGTAGGAGAGGGCATATCACGGATGGCCTGCACTTTAGCATCATATGGACGGACACCATCTTGGTTGATTATGAAGCCAAGATATCTGGCTTCGGTCTGTAAGAAGGCACATTTGCTTAATTTGAGCATAATATTATGTGCCCTCAGTCGGTTAAAGACTTTCTCTACATGGAGTAAATGATCCTCAAGGGTTCCTGGAGTGTGGATCAAGATGTCATCAACATAAGCCAAGGCGTAAGATTGCATGCCCTTCAGTACTTCGTCCATGAGGGACATATACGTAGCTGGGCTGCTCTTTAGGCCGAAAGGCATGACATTCCACTGGTAACTCCCAATATGTGTACAAAAAGAGGACTTCACTTTGGCTTCCGGTGACATCGGAATGCACCAGAATCCAGAACGGGCATCTAGGGTAGTAAACCACTTAGATTTTCCAACGGTCGCCAAGATATCATCAACCCGAGGAAGGGGGTATGAAATTACCTTGGTGATGGCATTCAAAGCCCGATAATCGCAACAGAAACGATTAGTACCATCCTTCATAGTGACTATTACAATAGGGGAAGACCAGGAGGATCGGGATCTCTCAATGATACCTGCTGCTAACATATCCGTAATCGATTTCTCCACGATCTCCCTATTCTTAAGTGGAGTGTGGTACGGCTTAAGTAAGACAGGCACTTCAGTGGTGGTATGGATTTCTATTGTTACAGTATTGGTTCTCTTCAGTTCCATGTCTGAGAGAGCAAAGATATCATGATTATTCTTGACGAACTGACAAATGCGACTGGCATGTGGGGAGTCAGTTGTCACTTGCTCCATTAATTGAGCAAGGCGTGTAGGTGGCACATTCAA
The DNA here is from genome assembly GCA_024509875.1 of Oreohelix idahoensis. Classification (NCBI taxonomy): domain Eukaryota; kingdom Metazoa; phylum Mollusca; class Gastropoda; order Stylommatophora; family Oreohelicidae; genus Oreohelix; species Oreohelix idahoensis. Next base: position 206,842 of record JAMPIV010007514.1, read on the forward strand.
GGAAGAGGAGGGAGAAGGAGAAAGTTGTGGGAAGAGAGGCTGAGGAGGAGAAGTACGATAACCGGAAGTACAGGGGAGAGTTGTAAAGGTAGGAGAGGAAAGTGAACGGCGCTGAGGAGGGTAGTTACTAAACGATACACGCGCATTAGTAACAGCACCAATGGTAGAGGGGTGTGAGGAGGGAGGGTGAGTAACCAAATGGGAAGGAATAGTGGGGGGTGGTTATCATACTCTGTGGAGGGAGGAACAGAAGTACGATGAGGCAGAGAATGTGATGCTAAGTGAGCAATCACTGTACCACGTTTGACAGTTACAGGCTTCCCAGAAGTATTTAACAGCATGACGGGAAAATCACGCTTAATGGAAACCTGAACAATGCCATCAACAACATTGATGCAGGGGTCATCAATGATGTCAATACCCGGTAATGGTTCCACTATGACAGAATGGCCAGATGAGACATAGTCTGATCGTTTGACCCGACCAGTAGCGATAGTCAAAGAGTGAGGCTTTAAGGTAATAGAAGCAGTGAGGCGGACAAAAATGCAATGTGAATATCATCCTGAAGAGGGATGTATTCACCATTGACGCGAATCTGTCGCAAGTCAAAATAGATTCGGGCGTGATGACGAAGAAGAAAGTCACGGCCGAGAATAAAGTTACGGGACATGCCTCTCGTAATAATGAATGGATGGACAACAGATTGAGAACCAATCTTGAGGCTTATCATAGCAGTTCCAATGGAACATAAAGGTTGGCCAGTAACGGAGGCCAAAGGAGTAGAGGAAGGAAAAAATGTTACGTGCCGACGAATCTGACGAAACAACTGTTCACGGATGAGGCTAACAGTTGCGCCAGTATCAACAAGAGCACGGTAGCTTTTCGTGTTGATGGAGATAAGACATGATGAAGGATCCGGAGTGACAAAAGGAGGAGAGACATAAGAAAGAGAGGAGGAAGACACCGAAGGCGGGGAGGAAAGTAAACATTTAGTCTGTAAAGACCGATGTGAGGATGTGTTCAAGTTACCCGGTATGGTCTTAACTACTGGGCAACCCAAGGGTTTCCCTGATTCATTAGGGGTGCAGGACGGGACTGTCCACGTGAAAAGGAACGCTGAGGACCTTGGGGGGAGGACACAGGATTGGTAGGAAGCCAAGAAGGTTGGCGTGGTCGCTGCTGTCTGTTCTGATAATGTAATGGTTTTGGCACTGGATTACTGTGAGGCTGTGGACTGCTTTGTAACCGCTGAAAACAGCTGCGCGAGACGTGTCCCCTTTGCCCACAAGTGTAACATATTATTGAAGCTATTTGATGGACCTGTGGCGCTGGTGGATGGTGAAGGCGTCGAGGCTGGTACTGATAATTGGAAGCATTATTACAAGGCATTGGTGACCTTGAAGGTTGCTGCCAAGAGTGGCGGAAATGGCTAACGTCCATCGGTTCGTCATCATATTGGTGTTCAAGACGAGGCTCGCGACCAAGACGGTTGGTAAAGCGTTTCTTCACGTTGTCCTCTGTGATGGCCTGTTGTATTGCATCTGTGACTGTCTGAGGATCCTTGCGGATCAGATGCAATTTAAGTGCGTCGGATGACAAACCATCAATGAAAATACCAACAAGCTGCCGATCAATATCTGCAGATGTGGAAGACGAATCAATGAAGGCATCTTCAGCCAAGTTTAACAGTCTGTCTGCATAAAATTGTACAGGTTCCTGTCTGTCCTGGTGTACCCTACGAAGAAGAGTCCACGCGTGCTGACAATCCGTTATGGATGAATAGCGACTGACCATTGTCTTCTTCAGTGAAGCATAAGTTTCTGTAGGGAAAAGTTGTGCACGACGGCGTAAGAAATCAGTTACCAATGACTGAGAGGAGAAGAATGCAACACGCTTTCGGTCCTCATCGGTTGCCGAGGGGATCAAAGACACAAACTTGTCAATATCAACAAGCCATTGTCTAAAGTGAGAAGCATCACCGTGAAACGGCTTGACAATGTTATTAATGTTTTGGTAATTGGCACTCTGTGTTACGGAGCTGAGCGTATTTGCAATGGACTGTAATGTGTTGGATGAAGTATCCGGAGAATCAGGTAAAGTTTTACTCGCTGCCTGTTGTTGTGACAATTGCTGTTGAAGCAGTTGATTTTGCTGTTGTAACAAGTATACCTGATGCTCTAGCTGTTGAATGGGTGAATCCATCATAAAAAACAGTTACGAGCTGGTCACGGGCACCAAATCAAGTTATGTGGCCGGGGGAGTGGAAGGGAACGGCACCAAATCAAGTTAGATGTGACCGGGCTTGGTCACGGTGACAAATCAAGTCTAGTGTGACAGGGTGAGAATGGGGTGGAATCTTTTATCAATGTTCATCTGTTGTTTTACTGGCGACTGCCAGAGATGGTGATTACAGAATAGGAACATAACCCAGGTGATTCTTTTGGAGACTTGTAACTGTGTTTATGTTTTTAGGCTGCATGATCGTCGAAAATATGGTAACATTCTTTTCTCAATTACCTGATGTAAACAAACGACATTTCCTACTGACGTTCAGGAAATAAGTTCAAGTTGGACTAATTATGAATGAACACCTTTATTAAGTGTCTGCACACTCTGACAACTTCATAATAGTTCATAAATACATGTGATTCTGTGGTATACAAACCAGTCATCTCAAGAAATAACACACAGCCATCGAACTTACAAGATGGTCCAAACCCCAAAATCACTGCTTCGCACGTCTCGTGCCTAAAACCAACTCACTTAACCCCCTTCTATCAAACCATCACTTCCGTCCTAACTACTGGGCAATTCTACCCCAAGTTCGATGACGTCATTCCTGAACACTTTAATTAAATCACTCATAGGATTTGTGACTAGTGTTATTACACTAACTAGACACGCTCAAATACTTAGTGTTTAATCTTGCTAAGTATTCTTACCCTAACTATAATTAAGTGGCAGCACCTTAGTGTTAATCCGACGTAACAGTCCGTACTGTCACAATAATAACAGAAGATGGCAGATGTGAAACAGAAATAAGAAGAGAATAAGAATGGCCAAAGCTACATTCAACAACATGAAACAAATACTGACATCTAAACAGTTAACTCACAAATTCAACAACATGAAACAAATACTGACATCTAAACAGTTAACTCACAAATTCAACAACATGAAACAAATACTGACATCTAAACAGTTAACTTACAAATTAAAACCAAGAATGTGGCGTATATATTCATCATTACTATATGGTGTAGAAACACGGACAATGAATAATCAATTGGAAGAATGAATTGAGGCTCTCGAGATGTGGATATACAGAAGAATGGGGCGCATCTTATGGAAAGAGAAGAAAACAAATAAGGAGGTCCTAGAAAATCTAGGTATGAAAAGAGAACTATTGAAGGAGATCATAATTAGGTAGCTAAAATATTTTGGCCACATAATAAGACATAACACCTTGCAGAAGACGAACGAACGAATGAACATTTACAGTATGCAATCATAATCAAAATTAAGTATGTTTTGTTGTTTTCTAATAGAAGGGAGAGTTGAAGGCAAGCGTGCAAGAAAACGACGATGCTATAAGTGGGAAAATAACATCAAGAGATGGACAGGAAGAGTCTATCAGAGTGCACCATCAAGACAACAGACAGAAGATGTTGGAGATCCATTACAGCCAACCTTCGTTGTGGAGATGGCAGCTGATGACGAGCCATGGCATCATTGAATTCTTCTTTTAATAGGAAGCATAAATGTTCAACACTTGATTTGAAGGTGGAGATTTTAAACAGCTTTTCTAAAGGAGAAAAACCCGTCTTTGTTAACCAAATTGTACGACCACGGAAAGCGAGCTATAACAGATATTAAAAGCAACAAGTAAATAACTTTAAAAGTTTAATCTTTTCAGTGAGTGTTTAGTCTATGATTGGTGCTTTTAGTTCCCAGGGTGGTATTGTGCTTTTTGGTATTGTGTATTTATTACTATTATTAATTGTGTTTGACAGTTCTCTGAAATTTATTAGACCTTCTATAGTTCTACAACCTGTTGGATATCTATCTGTCTTCAAGGGGACGTCCCGTACACTTGTTTGGTTTTTGACAAATGCTTTATATGCTGGGTGGGTCATTTCTTGTGCTACTTTACTCCAATAATTTAATCTTAGTTTTTTCCGTCTTAGACCAAGGGGTGGTATGCCAAGAGCTACTTCTAGTGCTTCTACTGATGTTGATTTAAATGCGCCGGTAATGGTTCTCATGGCTGCATTTTGAATTCTGTCTAGTTTTGCTTTGTTAGAAGCTGAAGATGAGTCATAGACCATGGTAGAATAATCTAGTTTCCCACTGATGAAAGACTTATAGAACATAAGCATTATTTTGTTGCGGCCCCCCCCCCCCCCCCAATCCATCCATTACCTTTTACTATCCTTAGCATATTTAGGAGTCCCCTACAGCTTTCTACTAAAATGTCTATATGTTTATTTCAATTTAGTTGTTTATCTAAAGTTATGCCCAGGAATCTAGTTGTTGGGGAGGTACATATTTTCTGTCCTTTAATGGTTATATTGATTTTTTTTTTTAAATTTCCTTTGCTGAATATCATACCAATTGTTTTGTTTACATTAATTTGGAAGCCCCAACTTGTCATCCATTCTGAAACTTTGTCTATTCGTTTTTGAAGGTTTTTGTACACATGATCCAAATGTTGTCCAGATCGCCAAATGGCACAGTCATCTGCAAATTGTGATAATGCATTCTTAATGTGGGTTCCAGCACACATAGGTATAGCTGGTAACGAGATGGCAGACCAGACTGCCAAAAATGGAATGGAAGAATAAGTTAAAAACAATATAAGAGCAGGACTTGGAAAATCGGATATTAAAAGCCAAGTGAAGCTAACCATAAACGAGGAACGGAAGACAACATGGAAGGACAGTAGTAAAGGCAGACACGCGTTCAAACTGCTGAAAGAACCAACAAGAACGTGCCAGGTCAGAGAAAAATTAAAAGTACCCTCGAACAAAAAGCTGTGGCGTCTCCGTCTCGGTGTAGCTTACTTTATGGTAGAGTAACCACACTGCCAAGAATGTCAGGAAGATATATTTTTCGTGATGCTACCGTGATGCTACCGTCCCCGATAGAGACTACGATGGCTTTGCACGAGCAACAAGCTAGATACTGTCCAATGTAGCGAGATGGATGGTTGATAGTCAAGTAGTTCTCAGGAAGAAAATGACATCGACCAGTACCTGATCGACTGTAAAAAGTACGAGCAACAGAGGCTAGAATTAAAAACATACTTTAGAAATCACAATATAGATATGACAGGTGATAACGTTTTAAGCATAGATGCCCCACAGGAGATACATTAAAAACTATTAACATCATTTTAAAATTATTCTGAGTACCCTTATAATTATTTTCTTTTGGCATTTAGTTCTGCCAAAGAGATCTCCCTTTACCAGATTGACCTATTGGCCTAGTCCTGATAAGGACTGCTAGCATGTGCAGCGTTTTGATATCCAATCCTAAACATCACTAACAGTATCCATTTTTGCCAGTAAAGTCATGAGAAGGACTTGCTAGTTTAGTCAAAGCTGTTCGGGGATTGTTGGTAGGTTATATTTAGTGAAAGACTTTCTTCGGTTGTCAGACTGGTTCAATGCAAAACACAAGTATGTAGATCTATGTCAATCGTAACATGAATTACATCAATTTTACATGAGACTAAGATATTTTATAAGCTTAACGATCTACACACCCATAGACGCACCTTTCAGACACAACAGTACTTCTAGGACTGGCTTATAGCTTATTGCAGTTCTCAGCTGTAGAGCTTGATGTGAATTCGGGAAGTATTCGAACTGTATCTGATCGGCTTACATACCTTTTTTCAATCAGTGTGACGTAATTGAGCCTGTGATAAAAATTATTTTAATCCAAATCTCAGAGGGATTGGCCCCGTTTCGTCACACCCAAATAACCTGAAAAGATCAGTCCAGGCAAAAAAGACACGAAGTTCAAAAATGGTGTCGTTGAAAGTTCCATTTGTCCTGCTACTAATAAATTAAAATACGTTACTTACAAACTCACTGTTTTTATTACTAAAGCCTTTTTTAAGTCTCGCGAACGTAACTTTTTATGTTCGAAAATTCGAACAAGTCATAAATCATAACTGCCCTCTGTCCAAATTAGTTCGGATTATCGAAGTTCTAATGTACTTTCATAAATGGGAGTTCCGAAAAGAGGGACTAAACTGGTATGACAAGACCATCAATGCGGAAGTGATGGAACTGGTAAAATGATGATTACAGGTGACACTCACTCCATATTCTGAGTACAGATGACACTCACTCCATATTCTGAGTACAGGTGACACTCACTCCATATTCTGAGTACAGGTGACACTCACTCCATATTCTGAGTACAGGTCTTCCAGAAAATATTCAGTCGCAAACAACAAAAATTATGTGGAAGTCTGCTTCTTCTTTAAGTACTATGTCTGGGGGGCGTAAGCTATCACGTCTCATCACAGCGGTCTGTGGAAATAGGCATTTAAAATGATAAATGCTAACATTTCCGCTATCGCTTGTTTAACGTGCATTTCCTACATTTTTCTTTTCCTCATTAATGCTACATTCAAAATAAGCTTTTAAAACAAATAAAGATGTGCATTTATTTGTCTGGCATATACTTTTTCTCAAGGAAGCCACTTTGTGAAACAAAACCCTAGTAATGACGCAGATGTATTATCATGCACTCCATTATGCTATCTCCACCCTCCCCCATTTTTTGGTTCGTATTGTCTGTTTTTCCAAAAAAAAAAAAAAAGCTGTAACAGTGCGGAAGTGTCAATAACCGTTAACAAGAAATTCATGTCAATTTGTGCACAGCGGTTACTATCACACAAATATATATATATATTTATGAATCGGTCTGCCTGGATGTGCTGCTCTAACTGTGACATTGCCGAAATATTTTCCGGTTTTCTCTCCTGAAAAAAGCCAACAAATCGGGGCTACATGAAGACATTACATTATCACGTAAGATCAAATCGCATAGGCCATCAAAATCTTTAGCAATGCCCGATAGGTCAATCCACCTGTTCAATAAAATCTTAATATCTGCGATAAACTCCGCAAAATCTTGCTCACTACTTGGCATCGTACTGTGGAACTTTAACCGATAACCCTGCTCATTTAACCTGTATTTGCGTAACAAAGTTTCCTTCACTATGTCATAATTTAATCTATCTTCCACAGTTAATTGGAAAACTGTTTTTAATGCTGACCCTGTTAAATTTTTCTGTCAACAGTGATCCCCACAGTTCTTTGTTAATCTTTAAGGCAGTTGCCTTCATTTGAAACCTCTCAAAAAAACAGTCCATAAAATCTATGGATTCGTTGAAAATTGGGAGTTTCAACTTGTACATACTCCCGTAATCTTTTTCTGATGATGAGTCTGAACCCGATTTCTCTAACTCGAGTCTTCTCAAGGATACCTCTTTGTCCGCTTCTATCTTTTTAATTTCTTTCTGTGCTTCTATCTCTTTCATTTCTTTCCGTACTTCTATCTCTTTCATATCTTTCTGTATCTCTAATCTCTTAGTCTCTTCCTCTTTGTCTGCTTCTATCTTCTTCATTTCTCTCTCTATCTCTAATCTCTTAGTCTCTTCCTCTGCTTCTGCTTTCCTAGTTTCTTCCTCTGCCTCTGCTTTCTTTCTCTCTCGCTCCTCATGTCGTTCTTGTCTCTCCTGCACCTCTTTAAATTGAGCCTGTGCAAATGCTAAGAGATCTTCTCCGGATTTTCCTATTCTCTCACCGACGAGGATAAAATCCATAAGTGTTGACATGATTATGAATATATCTGACTTATATGCACCTCAAATACTGTAACCACAATGTCAAAATAGCTCAAACTTCAAAATAATATTTTCAATAACCACTAAGATGACACCTTATTCACTTTACTCAATGTCTACACAAAAGAACTAATAGCCCTACGAAACAAACAATGACACCAATGATGATGATGATAAACAATACACCCTAAGTAACAAGCAACAGCCTGGTAGGTCGGTAGCAACAAAAAGGAAAGATGTGTGACAGAAGTAATATTGAAATATACAGTACCAGACCTCTGTAACGCACGAGAACAGGAGATTGAAAAAAATTAACGTATTTACAGGATAGTCTAAGAAGAAAATGACTAAAGAATACACCATATACACAGAACGCCAAGAGGGAATATAACACACAACTGCTAACAAACTGCACGTAAACAACTAATGCCAAAATGCACACTTTATTCGTTAAGGGCAATACAACTAATCCTGCCCACAGGATAGGACCCCTTCTAAGAATAAATAGCGCAAAATCCTGCAGATGAAATCAAAACACAAATAAATACACCGATACCTCGACTTTCGTCGCTTCGACTTTCGTCGCTTCGCTCTTTCGTCGGTTTTCAATTCTAACCATGTTTCAAAATTTCGTCGCTCGCTTCGCTCTTTCGTCGCATTTGGTCACAACTGCGCGTCATCTTGATTCTTTCGTCGTTCAGTCTTTGAACAGAAATCGTTCGGTGTGCACTGTTTTTTTTTAAAGTTGTCCGCATTGAATCTCTTATATTTGTCATTAAACATATTAATACTACTTATTTTTGTGATTAAAATAACAAAACTATTCATACTATATTATTTTTGTGATTATACTGTAAACAGTTCATAGTTATTTTAGTGATAACAGTCTAATGACAGTGTTCATATCGTGATTATAAGACACGTGTACAGTTTTCATACTGTACTTTTTTGTGTGATTAGGCCTTATACAGTACTACTTATTTTTGTGCTTTAATATATTCATAATGGGTCCTAAGTGTAGTGACAAAGTTAAAAGAACCCATAAGGTTCTCAATTTGCAAGAAAAGCTTAAGCTAATCAAGCTTAATGAACAAGGCATCTTAAATGCTGAAATAGGCCGCAGGCTAGGTGTACCAAGCACTACAGTTAGCACAATTGTAAAGAACAGAGCTAAAGTGTTAGAGGAAGTTAAAAACGCTACGCCAGTGCATACCAAATTTATTAGAAAGAGGCACAATTTAATTGGTGAGATGGAGAAAGTGTTAAATGTGTGGATTGAAGACCAAGTCAGCCACAACATTCCTCTAAGCCAAGATCTTATCCAGGCTAAAGCACAAACTTTATTTAATGCAATGAAGGCTGAACAAGGAGAGACATCAGCGGAAGAGACATTTGGAGCTAGCAGGGGCTGGTTTGAGAAATTTAAGAAAAGGTCAAATTTGCATAATATAGCAGTGAAGGGAGAATCAGCTAGCGCATATACCGCAGCTGCAGGAGCTTTTCAAGTGAAGCTTGAAAAAATTATAGAAGAAGTTGGCTACACAAAGCAGCAGATCTTCAACGTAGAATAAATTTCGACAGAAGTTCAAAAGTAAATAGCGGGCTAGAACACCAAATAGCCTGTTACAGAGAACTTCTTAGGGAAAGGAAGAAGACATCAATGAGGTAAACGTCTTTGCTCTCCTTTTTCAAGACGCAACCGCCACAACCAACTTCAGTCACCTCTCCCTCTAACCCTTCAGATTCCGAGCCATCAACATCAGCCCCAGCCCCAGTTAGATCTCCTTCAAAGTGCCCTTCTCCTAAAAGAATTAGATTGAAATCCTCCAGTTCTGAAGATGAACCTCCTCAATTTTCTCCATCTGGTTTTCTAAGTCTAGAATCCCCCTAAATTACCAACATTCAAAACTGTACATACTGTATATATTCATCGTCTACTTGCTCAAGAATGATTTTGAGGTAAGATGCTATTTACGTATTTTTTTAAACTGTATTTTCTTTACTCTTATGTTTATTTCTGTTTATCTAGGCGTTGCACGCATTCGCAAGTGTTATATAGTTAGTTATTTACGTTTTTTGGCGGCCCTAATGCAATTGTAAGCTAAATAAAGGCTATGCTTCGACTTTCGTCGATTTTCGACTTTCGTCATAGCTCTGGTCCCTAACCTGTCGAAAGAGTGAGGTATTGGTGTACCATAATCGTCACGTCCAACAACAACACTGAAACAATGAATACCAAGGGAAGCCTATAGAGCAACTTGGACAAATAAATGAATTAAGGCCTTAGAATGATGAACCAAAACAAACTAAGGTTAAGTAGCTTTTTCTGGTGTACTGGAATGGCAGGCTATGGCAATAAACTGATCTGATCTGTTGTCTCCAAGTCACCTCTGCAGCAGTAACTTTGAGAAGCGCAAACACTACAACAGTCCCTGTGAGGAAAATGTTAATATACACTTAGTATATAATTCAAGCTATTAGAACACACAAAAATGAAAATGGAACGGAAGAACTAGAAGAAGGATGAAGTAGGTTAGCACAGTTAAAGGTGAAGTAGATATAAGCAATATGTAAGGCAGACAAGAATGGCACAGCTATAGGTAGAGCAGATGTAAGCAATATGTAAGGCAGACAAGAATGGCACAGCTATAGGTAGAGCAGATGTAAGCAATGTCTAAACCCGACAGGGATGACACAGCTACAGGCAGAGCAGATATACACAAAGTATGATAATAAATTCTAACTGCAATCTAACCTAAAACCTACCTAACATATAATATCATATAGAAAAAGAGTGAAAACTAACAACAGTAGAACAGCAATACTGAAGGTGAAGTAGAAAATAAGTGATACTACTGAAAGAAGAAAGTAGCAGAACTAAAGAGAAGAAGCTACATGTGAAAACAGAAGTATTCAGTATAGGAGAAGAAATACTGATTTCTTAGGAAATACACTGTCAGTACTATCTTCTTCTTTGATCCTTAGCCGCCGACCGTCAAAGCAGTCAGTGGCCATTACGCCTGGTGGCGTCTTGTAGGGCAACAACAAATTGATTCCACTTTGCTCGGTCGGCGGCCATCCTTCGTACAGTGCCCCAACTCTGGTTCATTCTTTGCATCTCAGCCTCCATATAGTACTGACATAGTAATTTTTGTTTTATATGTCAGTACTATATAAAACAAAAATTACCTTTTAATTAGAAACTTAGTGCAGCACACCTCTAGAACATTAGCATACTAGAGCAAGACAGAATGTTACATAAGTACTTTAGAAAGGAGCAACATCTAAATATTCACAGAACAACTACATAATACTTAAATTCCAAGCGTGTAGATATGTTTATAATGTCCTCAGCAAGTCCCAAGGCGATGAAAGTCTGAAGACGACACACTGCACAGTCACAACACACTCAGTTCAGATTCTGTAGCACCACCGGCTACACACAGTGAAAAACAGGGCTCGTGTTTTTCACTTCACACTGTGTCTAGTAGGAAACTGCAACAAGTTTCCTCCGCTAGCTCCACAGATTTCTACAGATCTACTTCTTCTGGTCACAACGGATTCTTCTAAATACACGGCCGCTTCTTCTGTACAACATATAAGTTCTTTTAGTCATAACACACCATTTCACAGTAGCCGCAAGCAATTGGTGTAAACAGACCTGTAAGACAGCACACTGTTTATTCGTCAGCACACAGTTACCGCTGACAGCTGACCCAGATTTGAACAGTGTCGAATCGTTCAGTTACAGTTGTCACACTTCGCTGCGTTGAAAAACAAACCGTAAGCTGCTGACCAAATGACCTTAGATCACTTCAGTGCTGTACAACCCAGGGTTCACTTGTAACATCCAAATAGACGGCCCCCAATGTGACGAGTAGGGTGTATGTGGGTGGATGTAGAAGATCAGACAACACTTATACACCGCTTGCCTAGCTCACTGTCTCAGGAGTAATACACCAACTCCAACACCATATCAATCTCCGTGAATATATAATATCACAAATAAGTCACAATGGGCGCAGGGCCATTACAAATATTGGAGACATAACAAATCCCGAGTATTCTACGATCACTCTGATCCTCGGAATAACTACAGCCACAAAATAGGCTACTACATAAATCCACTGCACAACTATAGCCCTCTCTCGCGCACTACTATAGACATCCACCCTTCTCTTCTCTACGCTCTTCGCTGTCTCCTGTATACTCTCTACTCTCCACTGACTCACCTCTCTACTGACCCAACACACATCTCTCTCTCACTGACCCCTTTCATTCGTAATCACCAAACACGTGAAAACCTTCCACGCTCCACTGCGCTTCATTCACGCATAACTATAGCTAGCAGCTTGTCTTGATCTCTGCTCACAACATTGCTTGTAGCTAAATTATTACAAGGCAAGCATTCCCAACTCACAACAGCTCAAATGACTACTAAACTCCCGCTGGAGCATGGGAACATTCATACATGCAAAATACCATCAAAACACTCCGTGACAGTCATTGATATTCATTCGAATCACTTCTAACGACTGTGTCGTAAATTTAGATAGGTATAGAGATTTATTTGGTCCCGTCTGAATAGAACAGAAACAGTGGGGTTATCTGAGAAAGAAAGTGTTAGAATAGATTCCACGAGTGAATAGATTAAGGTGAAGATCTGTCTCTGGAATGAGTGAATTCTCTAGTCCAGCCTATCTATACGACTATCTTTAGAAGAAGTCGATCTATCACACTTCTCTATAATGTTAATTATAAGTTATCTACACACACACACACAGTTAGGTGACAACAAGACACACAGACGTGAAAACTATGGTAAATGGAGATTGGGCTGACCAACACAAGTAATTAAGTTTTTGTTTAGTTTATTATCAATTAAACCTCTCACATCAAACATACATAAATCAATATAAATATTGATTACAGATATAGGAAAATAACCCAATAAGTGCCCTTCCCTCTTGTTGAAACAAGATTCCGCAAGAAGTTAATAGCCCCACAAAGGTCAAAGATTAACACTATGGTATAGAATAGACAGTGTAATAAAGAACAAAGATTTTACTAAAGCTATCCAAGTAAGATAATCAAGTTAGCGAACAAAAAAAGAAGTGGGTACAATGATGATACAAAAAAAAAAATATATTCACTCCTCTTTCTCTCACTCTGTCAATCTGTGGCCACATACAATCTCGCTTACCTACTAGTTGGTTAACAACCTCTTGAACGAACACATCAATGAACATGTATTGTCACATAATATCTTTTGTTGTGCACATGGACTTTGGTGGAATAAACATATATTTTGGTGCGCACATCAGATTTAAAAGAAAATGGTGCAAAGGGGTGCAATGGAATGCAATGGAATGGAGTGAACAGGAAGCCTGACAGAGAAAGATGTCAGTTGGCCGGCTTTAGAAGCCGCATTGCATATTAATCGTGCTCTCTTTAAGGTTGCTGGGTTTTGTACAGCATTATTTTATAGTCCAGGGGTAGTAGGACTTGTTGATCCAGTCATATGGTTATTGCTGACAATGTATTGCTATTATTATTGAATTCCTACGTGTTTCATTGTTATTATTAAAAAGGGAGATTGTCAGCACGCCTTCGTGTACGCTTTGTGAATGGCGTTTACAAGTATGTTGATTGTGCGACCTCTCGCAGTTTGATACGAGCTTAGAGGACAATGTCATGAAGGTGTAGTTATTATACTGTGACATGTATCAAATCCAGTGTTGTACTTCTCCGAAGTGAGCCCCAGTTCCTCCACGAATAATTAATTTTTCTAATGGGGAACGCTTACTTTGGTAGTGAATTATTGGATATGAAAATGTCACATCAGATAGTTCAGGTAGCAAAATATAAACCACGATCTAGTGTTCACAGTAGACAGTATACAGTACTCCCAATAGCTAAAGGAACATCGGGATGGTAACTGTTACTAAAGATAATGATGATGATGAAGGTATATCTTATCGGTTTTTCTCTCTGGTGTTGAGTGCCGATTCTGAAACAATGTATTCTCCTGGGTAAATCCACTTGGGAACACAATTGTCATTAGTCGGAAAAATATGTGTGTATATTTGGCCACAGCGGGCTGATAAAATGAATGCAAAAAATCTGGGTATTTTGTGTGTCCAGTTACTTTACTCTTATTGTTTTTATTTTAGTCTCTCTCTGAATGAAGCAAGAGAACCGAACAGGTCAACACCGAAGACCCGATAATAAATAAGAATTGTTACTGGTTCTATTTAGACCGCTGGCAGCTGGTTTGTGACCTGTACTAAATGGGAAGAAAACAAACATTTTACCACAATATCAATATACTATTCTATCACGCGTAAAGGTAAGATCTCTTATCCTCTCTGTCATTTAATTAAATTAAAAGGCCCACGTGTCTTAGTCTATCTTATCACGCTTCGCTCCACTGGTACGAGTTGGGTTTTAGGTATGCGCCTTTCCCCTCCCGCCCGGTAAAACACTCAGCGCACAATATCCGTGTTAATTTATGACTACTTTACAAATATCGCTTGTCATTACTAGCTATTTGTTTCGCCACATGTTATTACGCTAAACACTTATATAATTACACATAATGGATAGAAGTGAATTGAATTCCGTCCAGTATCAATCACCTAGTGTATTATTTAGCCAATTAAAACATCTCTTTCTGAATGATAGCGGGTGATTAAATCTACATTACAACTGGAAAAATTAGCTATATGTTATTTAATATGTTAGTCTTAGCACCTAGAAAAATCCCAGTGAATTATAATGATAAACTTTAACACATTAAATCACCTAAATGCTAATATATATTACCGTAATCAGAAATGAAACAATCTCCACGGAATGCTATGACACACTTTTACAATGGCTCTAGTATAACGAGCTAGATTATCTAAATGTTTCTCAGCGACTGATAAACTGACTTTACGAAATTTAGCAGTGTATCTGTTTGAGGTCCGTGATCCCAGGGGATGTTATTAATTGATCTACGGCAGAGGGACGAAATCAAAGAAGGCCTGCTAGCATGGTGAGGTCTTTTTGATGTCGTTTCGGCGTTGCGAGGGAGCGAACCGTAGAATCCTTTACTTCGGGATATTTGTACATAAATGGTGTTATTTCACTAACGGTGCGATAAGTCGCGCCTTCGGCCGTATCAGGGAAAATCTACGGTTCGATTCCCGAAGTAAAGGATTCTACGGTTTGCTCCCTCGCAACGCCGAAACGACATCAAAAAGACCTGGCCATGCTAGCAGGCCTTCTTTGATTTCGTCCCTCTGCCGTAGATCAATTAATAACATCCCCTGGGATCACGGACCCCAAACAGTTACACTGCTAAATTTCTGCCCGTCTTTTCCCTCTTCAAAGAATCTTAATTATCTCTACGCGCGCTTCTGTCTGATCTATCACTATCGATGAGTGTCATCTCAGCTCGCTCGAGAACTCAGGTAACCACCCCGGTCCTCTCCCCTCTTGTTAAGACGGTCCGGTGCGAAAATTTGTAAACGCTCATTAGCGCATGAAACAGAAAGAATAGGCGTGGCTTCAAAAGAGAGTCTACAGGCAGCGAATTGCCTGGTTTGTCGTAGCAAAAATTATAAACATTAGATAGGGAGCAAAGGTAGACGGATCACTGTGGCTATATTTACATATATATGTGACAGACTGGTTGACATAAAGATCCCAATATTGAGAGTTGCCTTCAATTGCTTTTGCTAGGATATTATGTAGAGTAGCATGCATTCTTTCATTACGCTCATTTGATTGGGACCGATAAAACGATATCCTCGTATGCATGATGTTAAGTCTAGCAAGGGTGGATTTGAGTGGGTTCCCAATAAACTGCTTACCGTTGTCTGTGAGGATACGCTCCAGATAACCATGGCGCGAAACAAATTCTTGTATGAATATATCGGTTATCAATTCTGAGGTTGCACGAGGCAATGCATAGCTTTCTGGCCATACAGAGTACTGGTCAAAAAAGTAAATGAGATATCTATTGCCTGACAGGGTGGTAGGATATGGACCCTGAGATATCCATACTCTCAGTCTGCATGGGAAATTGAGATTCTGCCATTTCTTGTATGGGCGGTTTAATCATTCTCATGTTCCTGAGTTGACAAGTCCTACATGTGCATACATAGGTGATGAACGTCTTTCAGTAGGGTGGGCCAATAATATATTTTTCGTATCACGCCACGTTTCTTATCCCTGTCTAGGTGTCCATTATGATCGTGGAACTGTTGTAATGCTTTTGGAACCAAATGGGACGGAAGGCATTTCTGTGGTGGGGGGGGGGGGGGCGGGGGTCTAATGGATTGGGACTGAGGTGATAAAGGATATTGTCTTCAGGCAGTATGATGTAGTCTCTGCATGCTTTGGAGTTAGTCCGTATTTGAGTAAAAATTTTAGCTAACACTTCATCCTTTAACTGTTCAACTTTAATGTCAAGTTCCGTGATGTCAGGGACTGGCAGTGGTTGTCCTGGAGGCGAAGAGTTGGGGGAAGAGTCAATATTGAGAATTTCTTTAGTGTTATCGTCAATCTCAGAGGATGGGGTGGGAGCAGATGGTGTATTGTCGGGGTGGGGAATACGGGATAGCAAGTCTGCACAGGTGTTGTTTTTGCCCGCTATGTGTTCAATTTTTGCGTTGTATGACTGGAAGTTTAGTGCCCAAGTCTGCAACTTTCTTTGCTGTTCCACCGTTTTCGTAAGTCAGTTCACAAGGGGCTGGTGGTCAGTTCTAATGGTAACTGACGCTCCTCGCAAGTAAAATTCTAACTTCTGCACCGCGTAGTGAATGGCATATGCCTCTTTCTCAGTGGTGGTCCATCTCTTCTGGGTCCGACTTAAGGCACGTGACAAAAATGCAAGCGGTCTTTCGTTTGGTATGGTGTCGAGAATGGAAGTGTCAGTTGGCAAACCTGGCTGAACCAAGCAAGCACCTATAGCCGCATCTGACGCATCTGTGTACAAAATCATGGGTCTCGTAAGATCTGGGTGTGCCAATAATGGAACCTCTGTGAGAGCATTTCTGAGGTAGTCAAACGCATGTTGACATCTGTCATCCCATTTAAATCGGGAGTATTAATTTGTTAAGTTGATGAGTGGTTCCGCCTCTCAAGAGAAATTAATTATGTGCTTTTTGTAATAAGAAGTACACCCAAGAAACCCACGGAATTGTCTAACCGAGGTGGATCGGGGCATGTTTCTGATCGATTGTACCTTATCACCATCAGGATACCATGTTTGTTAACGATAAAACCCAGGTATTTGATTTCTTGTAAGAAATCGCATTTGCTAAGTATGAGTTTTATTTTGTGCTCGCGCAACCTATCGAACACAAGCTCAACATGACGAAGGTGATCTTCAACTGTGCCAGCTGTATGGATAAGTATGTCGTCAATATAAGCCAATGCATAGGAATGCATGCCCTTTAGTACTTCGTCCATGAGGGACATGTACATCGCTGGACTCCCTTTGAAGCCAAAAGGCATAACGTCCCATGCATATGATCTCATATGTGTACAAAATGCTGATTTCTCTCTTGCATCCTGGAACATCGAAATGGTCCAAAAACCTGATCTGGCATCCAAAGAAGTAAACAATTGGGAAGGACCAAACGTAGCAAGTTTGTCGTCTATTCTGGGCAGGAATGGTTTTTGTGATCTTGTTCAGAGCACGATAGTCATAGCAAAATTAATTGGTACCATCTTTCTTTGTCACTATGACTATCGGCGATGACCACTGCGAACGGGAACGTTAAATGATTCCGGCTGCCAACATATCATTTATCGCTTTTTCAACTACAGCCCTGTTCCTAAGTGGTGTGTGGTACGGTTTGAAGTTTACAGGATCGTCAGAAGTGGTGTGTATTTCCATGGTAACAGTATTTGTTCGGTCCAACTCCATGTCGTTTAGGGCAAACACATCATTGTTTTTTGTAACAAACTGGTCCAACCTGCTCTGAAATTGAGTTGAAGCCTTTAGCTGTGATAGTAACGGTGGTAATCGGTCTGAGTTCCGAAACTGTTTCTGGAAAGTGTGATCGTAGGTTCGATGTTGTATCTCGTTCCTCGGAGGGAAGGGGTACAAATGTATATGCTGTTGTGTCCTATACAATCTGGGCTGTGTGTTCTGTATCGTGGCGGTGCCTGAGTGTCCACGTCTGTCTTCAGCATGTGTCCGGTGAGAATTATACGACCTATTGTTCCTTTTTACTGTGACTGCTTCCACAGTGTTATACCGATTTCGTTCATGCCTCTGCATATTATGAGTCGTCCAACGTTTCTGGGGGTGGGGTGGAAAAAGGAACTTTTAGGAGGGGAGCTACTGGGGTATTTACTGTGCAAAGATCGTGAAATTTCACTGTTCGTATTTACTGGGATATGATGCTGGGCTGCTGGATCTGACAGAATGACGAGCTATCACCTTCCCTCTAGCTATGTTACTTGTTGTCCCGGAAGTGTTTAATATCATTACAGTAAAATCCCTACAGGTGCCAACGTTTACTATACCATCATGTGGCATAATATGAGGGTCATCTGACTCCTTTACATTTGTTAGTTCTGTAAGATAAACTGTCCTACCTTGATGTAGGGTAATCTTTTAACTCTAGCTGTCGTAAAGTGACATCTGTATGGACAACAGTCAAATAGCCCACCTTTTATAAATTCAAAACGATAGAGATAACATAATATAGGGAGGGAATAGTGAAGTTGTGTGAAACATCATCGCCCCGCCTGCAGGTCAATACTAATTTTTTATATCTCGTCCTTGAGACACCAACGGTAACAATTTTGAAAAGGCAAAGCGTAGTCGTTCTAAGAAAGATAGACAGAAGAAAGAACGAGGAAAGGGAAATGAGAGAGAGAAAAAAATGCAGCTGTTGACACGCGTTGGAGTTTGGTATCGCGAACTGAACGAGAGTGCGTGACAATAACGTAGCATGTTTCTCAAAAGACGACACAAAAACCATACCGTCCCCGTTTTTGCTCGACACGCCGTTCAAAATATATAACCTCTTAGATCTGCAGACTGAAATGATAAACACACACACAAGATCGTATATCCGGTCTAAAAGTTGCATTTTTGTTACGTAGTGGCAACTGCGTAGTTCAAATTTGAATAGAACGATAGTTACAGACCAATAACACTATTAACGTGGAATATTTGAAAATGCAGTGGGAGAAGGGATGAAAAGGAGCATAGGTGGTCGTGTCACTAGTTCGTTGTTTACAGAAATTTGAATTTGAACTCAAGTGGAGCATAGAAGGTTAGATAGAAGAAAAACTTAGATAATTTTCTTATATGCTAAAATAAAAGACAGTGACGAATACAATGACATTAATTGGGTAATAGAAGAGTAAAGTGTTAATGTATCTTACCGTAGATAGGAAAATATGTTATTTGAAGAACTGAAGAAGAAAAACGATAATAGTAAATATAATAAATAAACGTATAAAAATATAAGCACTGTGTGACAGACAGCAACGGGATCAATAATTATTTATCAGAATTTGAACCACTAATTAAATAAAGGAGATATTGACAGAAAACAGATGGACTAATGTAAAGTGTGTATATTATATTGTACCACTGTAAAAGTTCTATATGTTGGTTGGTGGTATTCCTACTGTAACTGTAGAGTCTTGGTTCCTTGGTAAGGTGTACTGTGAAGTGCCTTTTCTGATGTAATGGGTGAGTGTAAACATCAATGGTAATAGACGCGAATGGAGGATAGTTCGACAGTTTTGTTGCACACTCACTCCGATCACAGGTGTAAGTCAAGGATGACTGGAACTACAGTTGACGTTCACTGACTTTAATAAGGACGTACATACTTGGACAGCACGGATACAGTCATAGGTACATGTTGACATACATTCATTGGGTATTTGAATCGTGGATCATATTTTCATGCAGCCTTCAAATATAGTTCGACATAAGGCAGCATTCAATGTTCAGGTAAATAATCGCCGTATCCCCTACTGACTGAACGCGTCAATGAGGATCGGTGAACATATTAAGAGTTCATAGGACGAACCTTCTTTTCCTGACTAAGTTCTTAAGTTGAATATGTCAAATGTTTATACAATGATGTAAAACCACGATAGTGGGTTTTCCATAATATCAAGATCTCTATATCACTGCCCGATAATAAGATGCATAGTCTGTTCTCTTGACAGTGATCCATAATGATGACAGAAATACAACATGGCTGCCTTCTTGAGCTTCGCTCACTCACTCACTCAGCAGAAGGGTAATGATAAGCCAAAGTTAATTCAGAATGTGAATATAAGTAATTTCATAAAGTTTCCATACAGCTCCACAGTAATAAGGTTGCTTCATGTAGACATAACTGCTGTAGGAAAGCCTGTCATTTTCGTCGATATAAAAACGACCCTAGATATACGAAGCACCATGTTCAATCTAGGTCTAATCGAATCGAGATCATCAAAAAGGATCTGGCATTACCTGGAGTCCGAATTAAACACAATACATAACATGAGGAGGATCTCTGACAGCAGAATCGCGCAGAGACACTATCTCCTTCTGAAAGATCATTCACAGATCATTTTCAAACCCGTTACAGGACCAGCCCAAAAAACACACCAGCCATTATCGGCGACAAAGTCAGGACTCATCACGCCTTCGTAGGCAAAAACTAACACCTGCCCCAGAATTGGGCAGAAAAAATATAGTCCGTCTTAAACATACGAAGATATACAATATAAGACTGAATCTTCTTGCTCTAGACAAGTAATACATATGAATTCAATGCATAAACATTCTTAAGCGAGATTAATCTATTTTCTGGCCCTAACAAATGAGAAATGACATAAATTCCATATTAATCCGCCAAGTCAATATTCAAGAGAGATCACTCATATAATCAAAAGTATAAGTCAATCAAGAATTATCTAGCTTTACAAAGGAATGCATTTTCGCACTCAAATAAATACAAATATATATTTTTCATATTAAATAGACATACTGGATGAATTGTATGCCTCTGTGAAGTAATCCGTGCGTCACATAAGAATATGTGCGCAACAACTAACAGACTACATCTTTCTCAGCTTGACAGATATTGGGAAAGGGTAGGGTAGTCCAAGATTTGAAAATTGAGTTCAGTTTTGAAAAAAGGACGCTAGAAGCCTAACAGTCCCTGATTGGCTGGAGTCTAATATACTAACGGAGGAATAAAACTGGTTTGAAGGTAGTGGTAATCGCCACTTGAAAAAATTTGTATTACACTAAAACTGTGTGAAGACAAGATATTAGTACTATCTTGTTTTGCTGATCTGCACCAGCAAGCGATCTGGATTTGACCATATTTATCGCTAATCAAACTTATTAGTGTTAATATTTCTCTGATGCGGTAAGAAAGAAAACATTTATATCATCATAATTATTATTATTATGTATGTATTATTGAGTATGTATGAAAATTATGGGGGTAGAAGTATTTAGAGGGAAGTCAACATCAAACTTTGTGTTGTTTCACAGAGTTGTTAGGAAATATATTAACATGTTGTGGAAAAGCCAGACAGGCTTTCTGACACTTTGAGAGAAGGTAAAATTAAATATTAATGGGGAAATTGTTGTACTGTGTTATGACATAAGACCAGAAAAACCACTGGCCGTCTTCTTCAGCAAGTCACCGTGATTGTACATAACTTGATATTATTAACTTAAAATGTTTCCTTTGTCAAGGAAAGTGTCAAACTATAGTTTGAAGTTTATTTGACCATGAATGGGGTAACAAACCAATTAAGAACGCTAACTAATTTGTTTAGTTACCATGCTGAGTTTGAATATGATTGAACATGTTTATTAGTTAGGGAAAGAGGGAGTATATCAGAGGTTGAGTAGGACGCATTTATATCGTTCCAGGGTTTCATCTATAACTCAAAGTGAGCCCAGGTAAACCTATACCTGTATATACTTCTGCATCTAAAGACTTGAGGCAGTATCGACTGTGTGCCTCCTTGTTATTTCAAGAGCAGAATCCTGACTTGGCAATGGAAGCTGGTGATGTGAACATAATTCATCCTGTATACCAGAAAACACTAAGTTAAGAAATCGTCTCAGGGCACTTGATATATCAAACTCAACTACTCTCATTTCCAAAATGTGTATTAGATCATTCAGATTATGATGAAGACAGACGTTCTTTTAATCATTACCCATTCATAGGAGCAAGAGTAAATTGACACTGTTCCAGATTGACATATGTAATTACAGTTGTGAAAAATAATATACTCAGTTATAAATTGAATCAATTTTATGTAAATACTTTGAATTATCATTTTGAGTTTCAATATTCCAGTATACACAAAATTGTGATACTGGAACAATAAATTGTAAAAAAGATTTCCCATTTTAAACTTAACTCTGGGTGTTGTTAATTACTTATCATAGAGTTCTTAGGTGTATTTGTTGTCATTTTATTACAGCACATTTTACATTACCCTAGACACTAGCCAGATAACTGACATACACCATTATTATACTTAGGATAAAATACGTCGCAGGTTGAGGTCGTAGGGTGGTAGCAGAAAGGTTCCCTGAAAACACACACCCTATTATCTATTAGACTCAGGGGCCTTCACAGCGTGACCTCACATCTGCATACAATTCACATTTTACCAATTAACATCAAAATCCACCACACTGTCTTTAACGAATATAAGTGAATTTGGAAGGAGAGTTACTGGTGCTGTTGTCCTTACCAGTGTAGCAATATGGACGTCGTCTTGTAACGGTACATATGTGTCTCCTATCCGTAACTTCTTTAAATAAAAACAAATCCTGGCATTATGCTGGACCAAAAAATCTCTGCCAAGGATAAGGTTTCTTGAGAGCTCACGGGTAATGATGAAAGGGTGTTCTATGTTTTTAGTTCCTATGGTAAACATGATGTATGCAGTTCCTATGGCACATAGTGATTCTCCTGTTACAGAAGACATATTTGGCGTGTAGTTAGAAAAACAAACCAAGTGTTTTATCTGATGGTAAAGCCTTTCCCTTATGAGGCTTACCGTTGTACCAGTGTCAACAAGCGCTCGATAGTTCTGTTTCTGTATAATGATGATGTCGGGAGCAACAGGATGTGAATTATTGGACTACTGTTTTCTTGGATTGTTAAGGCCTAAAATCTATACCTCTGCACTTGACCTCAGTTAATACATGTGGTTGGCTGTGGGAGGCAAATAATGGTCTAGGTGCAGCTGGGCAATCATAACGATTTCCTCTAGGGGTGTTTCCATATTGCGCAGATCTGCAGGAGCGTGACATATGTCCTACCTTGCCGCATCAAAAACATACAATTGGCGGTCGTTGTTGGTTTATGTTATGAATCCTGTGACCTATTTGAAAATGTGCATGTTCGAGGGGAGGTGGGGGGGGGGCCTGGCATTCTTTTCATAGGGACCCCAGTCATGGCGTTGAGGATTCCACCTAGGTCTCGCGTGATCTACCTCCATGGGTTGTTCATCTCTTATGTTATCAGGCATCGGATCTCTGCCTAGTCTATTCTGAAATCTTTTCTTGACGTTCTCCTCCTTAACGACTAACTGAATGGTTGTTGTGATGTCCTGTAGATCCCGTCTGAGGAGAACGAACGGACGAACGAACTTTATTTTCGAAGGGTTAAGAATTGGGCGCGCAGGCCCGTCTAACATTCTGCCCTTTCACTCTCGTTAATCTTGCACACTATATCCTTTTATTCCCACATATGCAACTTAAGAGTATCTGAGGATAACCCGTCTATAATATGTCTGTCAATTGGCGACCAACATCTGAAGTGGGGACCTGACCACCAATAAAGGCGTCCTCTGCAAGGTTTAACAAACGGTCGCCATACATTTGCACTGATTCTTGTCTCTCCAGTGACAGGTTGGATGATAGTCTGCAAAGACTGATACTTGGCGTGGTGGTCTACGTTATTGAGTGTATCCGTTATTTGTTTCAGCGCAAACAGCGCGGTGTCTCCAGCCGGTACCATTGGTGGCTGCGGTTGTGGGGGAGCGAATTGCTTAAGGGTTTGAGTCGGCTGACCCACTGAAGCAAATTGCTGTGCTAACGCATCAAAACATTGATTCTGTTGTGCCATGTTCGCTGAGTTTTGTTGGAGTGGTAGGAAAAACCGCTGGTTACAAGCACCATAAAAGACTTCTTATGTAACCGTGGGTAGGTTGCTTTTTTATAAAGCCTAACTCTAACTCTGATCAAGTGGTGTAAAGCTACTGGCTAGCTACCAGAGATGTTGATTCCTTGATATGTATTTATTTGAACCAGGTTCGATTCAGTGGGTTATTCCTATTTCGTAAGTAGTGGTAGTATTTTATTTTCCTTTCATCCAATTTCCAATAGTATTTTCTAACAAAGTCCAGTTGAACAATTTAAACTCCGAAGGGAGATTTTATTCTGGTATAACTTCAACTTTTTGTCAAAGTGGACAAAGTCACTTACAAGTAGAAAATCAATGGTACATGGTTTGATATGTTTCTTTGCTAAATTTGTCGTTCTTAGATCGTCTGGTGATTCCTATTAGTATTTACGAAAAGATGTTGGCTGAAATACAAGGTCGAGATAATACTAACCTGATCATAAAGGTCTGTTTGATCTAATAGTCAATATCAATTGACTAGTCTGTAATAGAGATAATCTCTCTTGGTCAATCTTTAAAATCTTGAGTATGCCAAACCTTAATACAGGATCACTCTACGAAGTAATTTGCAATACTGAATTGGTTTCTGTCTGTTTCGACAATATATTCGTAGGGTTTGGAGAATCTCTCAATTCTGATTGGAAGAGGCACTACTCTTAAGCCGTGTACTCAGATAGCTATGACGTCAATGGTAACTACGTTGGTTGCTAACGGTCTCTTAGTTAAGGGAACACAGAGGTCAGTGTAATTTTTGTCATTTGAAACATGATTTATGAAATTAATCTATTGATCTTTTAATCTAATTGTTACGTGCAGTCTTTGATATCTTACAATATTATACATAGGTAATTTTTTAGTGCTTAAGGGAAAGTCATTATTGAGTTACTTCCCTTGAAAGTTGTGTCGGCTCTTTCGATCAAACTCCGCGGATAAATCCATTTTACTGCGATTTATTCGTTGTTTGGGTAATAATAGATTGTTCTTGCTTCAGAATATCTATGGCCTGAATTTATGTGTATTGTTTGTCTGAGTAGGACGAGTCTGTCTTATATCTGTATATCTTTACATATCTAAGTCGAACTATATGTTCTGTTGTCTCTAGAGAGGTCAAAGGCTATTCGGCGGATGTGTCGCTAGAGAGTGGTGTGATTTGGCTTCGTCCTGATAGGGACTGTGTTTCCTATGTCGGCCTGTCGCCGGGGAAAAAGTGATCTCAGTATTTGTGGGGAAAGTGATAGTCGTCTAGACCTATCGTGTATGCTTTACCCCAGTGTTTATTCGTATTGCCAAGGAATGGCAGTTTCATATTTCCTATACCAAGGTAATCAAAGATACTCTTATGAACTCTCGATCGAAGCCACCATTTTCGATAAGAGAATATATTTGACTCGATGAAAACGACTTCGATTCCTAGCAGCACTATATTCTGTAGAATGCAGTCAATTGTTCATGATCAAATCTACAGAGCAATGCAATGTTTTATGAATGACTAACTTTAGGACAGATTCATTATCTGTATCCAAACGTGAGTGACAGCTCACGAGTGAAGCCATCTTGGAACCAAACATGTAGTGACTTTCAAGAAGAGAAAAGGGATGCCCGTATTATCGCTTGTTTAGTCCAGAGATCACTGCTACACATGAGAACCCTTTATCAGCGGTTCAATATTATTATATGAAAAAATATGTGCTGAACATTATGTGGGAGAATCGTCGCTAAACGAGATTAGGTTTAGAAGCCATCTGAAATATTGTTTATAAGCTGACGTGCTCAGTCAGTGAAGTCAGATGATTTATATGTATGGGCGATACTGAGGGCTTGGCTACTGACAGTCCATTATAATATTAATCTACATGAGTGCCCATGTAACATAACATTGCAAGACCATTTATCCACTGTACTATGATGTATTATGCCAACCTGTGATTTGTCACTATCTGTGCTGTCGAGTGTGTACGTCCAATTAAACTTTAGAAAAGGTACACAGTCGTTGGTGTCGATGACTTCCAGTCATACATGAGTGTGAGAAAAGAACATTTGTCAACAACACGAACCCTTATCATCATTCGCACATTATACACTCAATCCATGTCTACACACCACTGCGTAGGTCAAGTTGACATTCCATACACTACAGTGGAGCAAACAACACCATAGAGATCTTATCAACTGATGATGATGATGATGTCTGCTTCCATCCACTTATATCTATCTTTTGGTGGATATCATTAACGGGAATAAAAATCCAACATTATCAACTTTATCAACTGGTGGACCAGCTTTCTGGGTTTGACCTCGCAGAAGTTCAGAAGTCAACAGATTACCGATACCAGACCGTTTCCTGTGGCTGATACGACACACTTGCAGTATTGGTTTGCTCTTTGTCAACACTTCGTCACGTGACCTGTCAAGTGAATGCAGTATGTAGGTCAGCGTTGTTGACATTTTTTACATTAGACATTACAGAGTTTCACAGAACAGTTGGATCAATTCTTGTCAATGTTAACAGGAAGACAGTATTTGTGAACTAAGAAGTCCTATTTTCATCGATGGATCTTCTTGTTTTCCATATATGAACTTTAATATTTAAGGCCAGAATGTTTAATTGAATAAAGTGGCAGTTTGTTTATTTTCATAAAAATAACTTTGCCATTACTGTAAAACTGAGCCTATTTTGCAACACATACTATCATACACATAATTTATATATATTTATGTTTACATGTTATTTGTTTGTATAGTATGTTAGTTTCTATGTCAGCGGGTTGTGTTTAAGGTTGGGCGGCGTCCTCACAACAGAATATCCCACGTCATAGAGGGTCCGTTGTGGGCGTTTTCTATAGGTGCAATTTTCTTGATTGAAAATTTGCTGCGACAACTGTTGCTTTTGTGTTAGCTGTGAAGTCTGTAATTATTGTTATTTTTGTAATATTTCTTTGTTCTTTAGTTTTGTTTTGATTTGTTTGTAATTTGTTGGTCTAACCTTTTCTATCTTTCAGTTCTATTCACAATTTATATTCATATATTGTGACGTCATTTGTGTTGTTATTCTTTGCAGATTCAGTGATTATTTTCATTGATTTCCCTATTTGATTTATTTTGATTTCTGCAAACGTTCTTGTATTGTCAGTCCTATTTGTACTTTATGTATTCTGTTGGTTGACATATGTTTTATATAGGTATATTTCATAAGACACAATTGCCTGTGCACTGCACTTGGATTATGGTATAAACCAGTACCTGATTATTATTACTATTATACAAGACCTTATTAAAGGCTTGTGACCCACAGATATTGGGATAGTATACTGATTAATCAAGTCATTGAGAACTTGTGGTATTATTATTGATTCAGGTGATTAGTATTATTGTTAGACATCATGTCTACATTAGAATACTTCATTACACAAGGGAAAGCCCTTGATAAGACTGGTCAACAATTAGAACAATGGGCAGTTGCTCAATATGACAAAGCATTAGCTGCAGAAGAGAGAAGAGCTATGGCAGAAGAGAAAAGATTAGCTGCAGAAGAAAGAAAAGCTATGGCGGAAGAGAAAAGATTAGAAAGAGAAGCTGAGGCTGCTGCTGAACAAAAGAAATTGCAGATGCAGGTGGAGGAAAGGAGATTTGAAGCTGAACAAAAAAAATTAGAAAGAGAAGCTGCGGCTGAACAAAAAAGATTAGACAGTGAAGCTGAACAAAAAAGATTAGACAGGGAAGCTGAACAAAAAAGATTAGACAGTGAAGCTGAACAAAAAAGATTAGACAGGGAAGCTGAACAAAAAAGATTAGACAGGGAAGCTGAACAAAAAAGATTAGACAGGGAGGCTGAACAAAAAAGATTAGATGCTGAAGAGAAAAAAGCAATAAGAGAACATGAATTTGAGTTGGAGAAATTGAGATTGACAAGTATGAGTAATGTTAATCAGGCATCTAGTGGTAATGGTAAACCTTCTACTTACAAGGTTAAGGTTCCACCGTTCAATCAGTCCAGTGACGATATTACATTCTGGCTGGATAGATTTGAACGTTCTTGTCGTACACATAATGTGGATAAATCACAATACGCTAATCAATTATCAGAAAACTTGAAAGGTGAATCTTTGACTAGATTATGCCTTGTAGGAGAAGCAGATAAGGATAATTATGATGTCATTAGGGCGGCTTTGATAAAAAAATATCAGCTAAGTGAGGAAGGCTATCGCCTTTTATTTAAGACGATGGTACCTGAGACGGGTGTAGAATTCTCAGAATTCACTGCAAAGGCACGTCTCACAGTTGATCGTTGGATTGAGCTTTCCAAAACAGAAAAAACGTATGAAGGACTTATGGATTTGTTGCTCAGAGATAAGATTATGTCATGTGTGAACAAACCTTTCCTTGAATTTATACATGAGCGTAAACCCAAATCTCTAAAAGAAATGGAAGAATATTGTTCCCAATATGTCACTGCACACCCCGACGTGACTTTTGGCAACACTAAGATTAAGGAGAGTATGCCAGTTGCTTCAGCAACACCATACAATCCCAATTATTCACACAGATTTCAGGGACCTCAAAACAGATTTGATAAAAAAGGTAACCATAATAGTTATCAAAACCAAGGTAACCAATCATTTCAGGGTTCTTCTTCAAAGAACTGGAGACGACCTGATAGCTCTCGACACAGGGGTGGTCATAATTATAGGAATTTCCGTAGAGGAAGTAATTATAGAAACTATCAGGGTTATCCGTCTTGGAGTCAACAAGATCATAATTACAGAGATACTCATTATAATGAATATGATAATGGTAACCAAGGGAACTATGACTCAAACCCAAATAGGGGTTACAATAGAGGTAACAATAACTACAGAGGTGATAATAACCGAGGTAGATCTCAAAACAAAAGACATAAACCACATTTTCAGGCAAACTCTGCACAACAAGAGTCCCATGAAGCCTATAAACAGAGTAAAGATAATAATGATGCTAGTAATATGGCATGTGCCGCTTTTGATTTTGGGAGAGCATCTCAGTGCCCCCAATGCAAAACGTTATTTGAGCCAACCACAGTGTCTACTTTAAGCTGTGGCCATCCTCTTCCTGCTCTTCCAGCATCAGTCGCGCATGATGGAAGAGGTTCTCTTGTCTTACATAAGGGTTTAGTGAATAACAATCCAGTCTCTGTGCTATTTGATTCTGGATGCACCACAATTGGTGTTAGGCAGTCACTCGTAGATCCTTCCCGTGCCACTGGACAAGTAGTCAAATGTGTAACATTTGGCGGCACATTAGAGAAATACTCTACTGCTATCATTAGGATTGCTACTCCTTTCTTTACAGGAGATGTACACGCATGTCTTCTTCCGAATCCGATCGCTGACCTCATCATCGGTCGCATTCATGGAGTCAAGGAATGCACTCCGCAACAAATTTCCACGTGGGAAAGGCAAAACATGCAGATTGCTAACGCTGTAGTCACTAGAGCTCAGGCTCTTAATATGCCTCAAACTTCATCTATTGAAGATAATGAAGTGCATAACCAAGATAATCCCTTGGTAATTTCTCGTGACTCGTTTATAAAACAGCAAGAAGATGATCCCACTCTGAAGAAATTCTTCATTCTTGCAACTAAAGGTGATCCGAATAAAGACACAAGTCGTAAATCGTGGATTACAAAGAAGAATGGCGTACTTGTACGTATGGTTCAAGACTCCATTACGTCAAGTCATTCTCAAATCCTGGTTCCCAAGAATTTGAGAGTTAAAATTTTGCAGCACGCTCACGACTCTCAGTGTGCTGGACACATGGGTTTTTCCCGTACTAAGTCAAGAGTCCTTGCGGTTTTCTTTTGGCCATTGGTAAACAAGGACATACGGATTTATTGTCGATCTTGTAAAGTATGTCAGGAAGTTAAATCCAAAGGTCCACGGCATGCTGCACCCATTCAGGCGGCGGACATTCCTATTCGGCCGTTCCAAAAAATGGCCATAGACATTATTGGTCCATTTAAGATCAAGTCTGCCAGAGGACATCAGTTTATCTTGACGTGTGTTGATATGTGCACACGTTGGCCAGAGGCTATTCCTCTGAAGAGCATTACTACTGCTGATATTGCAGATGCTCTTTGGCTTATATTTTCTCGTCTGGGGTTCCCCGGAGAGATATTGTCAGACCATGGCACCCAACTAATATCAGATACCATGTCTCAAGTAATGTCTACTCTGCAGATAGATAGATCTTTAAGTAGTATCTACCATCCAATGTCTAATGGTATGGTCGAACGCCTTAATAGAACACTTAAAAACTTACTGGGGAAGATAACTGAGGATCATCCTCAAGACTGGGACAGAGTTTTACCTGCGGCCCTCTTCGCTTACAGAGAGGTACCCAATGAACATACGGGATTTTCTCCCTTTGAACTCGTCTTTGGCGCGCGTCCGCGTGGCCCTATGTCGTTGCTTCACGATCTCATAACATCTGACAATATTGACGATGACACAAAGTCATCCTACGAATATGTCATCGCGTTGAGACAAAAAATTATCGAAGCATGCAAATTAGCAACTTCTTCTTCTGAATTTGCGAAACAGAAGGCAAGGCAATTTGCCAATAAGAAGAGATGCTTACGACAACTTTGTCCTGGTGACAAAGCATTTGTATTACTACCTTGTAGGGAAAACAGATTACTTATTTCTTGGAAAGGTCCGTACGATATAATATCGAAAATTTCCGATGTCGACTATATTGTCGATATTGATGGGAAGCATAAAACCTTCCACATCAATATGCTTACTGAATTCCATGAACGTCCGGATTATTTGCAACCCATTTTCCAAGCAACGGACAATTCTCCAGTACAACATGGTCATTACTCATCACTGTCCGTGATACAGGATGAGGAAACAAGTTTTTCAGATGTAAATCTTCCTCTTCCAATGATCCCACTTCATTCCAGTGAATCATGGAAGAACGTTACTGTCTCTCCTGATTTGTCTCTAGGAGAACAGCGACAAGTTTCAACTATGTTGCAAACATTTCAGGATGTACTCACTGACATCCCTGGACAAACGAATGTCATTCAACATGACATTGTTCTAACTGACCATACTCCTATTAGGGTTAGACCTTATCCTATACCTATACATTTTCAAGCACAGGTCGAGAAAGAGTTGGATGAGATGATAGATTTGAAAATAATCGAACCATCCACCTCTGCATATTCTTCGCCGATGGTTATTGTGCGTAAAAAAGACAATAACATACGTCTTTGCGTTGACTATCGAAAATTGAATCAAGTAACGAAGTTCGATGCCGAACCTATGCCTTTACTGGAAGAGCTACTTACTCGACTCTCCAAATCTCATTTTTTCACTAAACTTGATTTGTCTAAAGGATATTGGCAAGTTCCTTTATCTGAACGCGCCAAACCTCTCACGGCTTTTTCAACACCTAGAGGTTTGTTCCAATGGAATTTTATGCCTTTCGGTCTTATGAACGCACCAGCTACGTTCGTACGCATGATGCGCCGAATCCTATCTTATCGGTCAGATGTCATTGCATATCTAGACGACATCTGTCTTTTCAGCGATACTTGGGAAGATCACTATTCAGGGTTAGATGAATTGCTGTCTACTTTGCGTGAGCACAACCTGACAGCGAAACCCTCTAAAGCCTATATTGGTTTTAGCGAAATTTCTTTCCTAGGCCACCGAGTTGGTCATGGTTTCCTAAAGACAGAGGACCATAATACTAGTAAGATACTTAACATCTCAATCCCTAAGACTAAAAAACAGGTGAGAAGTCTGTTAGGTCTTATTCAATTTTATGGCAGATTCATTCAGAATCTATCCTCTATCATGGCACCTCTCTCAACACTTCTAAAGAAAGGTTCGCCTAATGTGGTCCACTGGTCTCAGGAATGCCAATGCTCTCTGGATAAGATTAAAACACTGTTTTCAACACCACCTATTTTAGTGCTACCCACTAAAGATAAGACATTCGTTCTTCGTAGTGACGCTTCATCCACTGGGATTGGAGCGGCACTAATGCAAGAGTACTCTGGAACTCTGCATCCTGTAATGTATATTTCCAGAAAACTTAATGCGGCAGAAAGGAATTATTCGGTTTTAGACCGTGAGCTATTAGCTATGGTTTGGTCGATCCTCAAACTACAGAGATTCCTTCTAGGCGCACATTTCATAGTAGAAACCGACCAAAAAGCTCTTACTGCTATACAGAGTAAGAATAATAATAAATTCTTTAAGCACCAAACACGGCGCATAAGGCAGAAACCAGTGCTCTCCAGGTTGTTCGTTGTGACGCCACTCCTCTTAGCTCTTGCACATTATTTAGGCCCAACGTTCTTCCTTCTCTTATTATTGTTCTTCTGAGTGTTTCTTTTGGTCTTCCTTTTTTCCGCTTACCCTCAGGAACCCAAGTGAGCGCCTGTAGTGGTATTCTGTTGTTTTGCATTCGTAGGACATGACCGATATATGACCATCGTCTTTTCCTTATATAGTCGGAGACATATTTCTGCCTAGAGTCTTCTCTTATTTGTCGATTAGTCTTGAATTCTTTCCAACTGATGTTCATGAGTTTTCTAAGACATTTGTTCTCGAATGTATTCAGCTTGTTCTCCAATGATTTTGTTATTTTCCAACTCTCACAGCCGTATGTTAACACTGAGATAACATTTGAATTAAACAGACGAAGCTTGGTATGTATATTCAATGATCGTAATTTCCAAATGTTAGATAATCTATTGAAGGCGCTAGCTGCCAAAGCAATTCTAGTATGGATTTCTCTTGTTGTGTCACCATCCTGAGTCATTTTACTGCCTAAATAATTGAAACTTTCAACTTTCTGTAGTTTTTCCCCGTTCAAGATGATATCAAAGGTCTCGTTAGAAAAGTTCATAGCTTTAGTTTTAGAGGCATTTATTTGGAGACCTATTTTAACCGAGAGATGACACAAATTATTTATTGCTTCTTGGGATTGTCTTACTGCTATACAGAGTAAGAATTTGAAGAGCTCGAGGTCTACTCGATATGCAATTGCTCTTCAACCTTTTCATTTCTCTGTGCGAGCTATTCGTGGATCAGATAATGTGATGGCAGACATTCTGTCAAGATGCCCACATGATTCCACATAACTATTAGGGCTTAGACTTCTTGATATGTCTAGTTCTATAGTAGTTCCTTTTCTATATCATGATAGATACACATTTGTAATTTAATAATATAATGATTGTATCACTACATAGCGGTTCATTGATGTTTATTCACCGCTGTGCTTTGATGATTTTTTTCTTCATAAATCATAAATTTAAGATATCTAATGCGAAATGATGATATGAATTTTTTAGGCATTGTGTAATTGCCAGAATTGTATTATACTTTGATGACACCTTCCTGGAAAAATATACTTGTAGAGAAATAATTTCTCTCAGTTTATGAGACACATTCTCACCAGTCGCTCCATAAGTCGACTTAGCCTCATATTAGGCGTTATAGGTATTCCTGATATTTTCATCTGCGCATTATTCATGCGTTGTGAGCCTATTGTACGTTGCTCCTAGATGTATTTCAAAAAAAAAAAAGTTCCATTTTTTTTCCCGGGAGGGGTGGTAAGACTGTTACGTGCAGTCTTTGATATCTTACAATATTATACATAGGTAATTTTTTAGTGCTTAAGGGAAAGTCATTATTGAGTTACTTCCCTTGAAAGTTGTGTCGGCTCTTTCGATCAAACTCCGCGGATAAATCCATTTTACTGCGATTTATTCGTTGTTTGGGTAATAATAGATTGTTCTTGCTTCAGAATATCTATGGCCTGAATTTATGTGTATTGTTTGTCTGAGTAGGACGAGTCTGTCTTATATCTGTATATCTTTACATATCTAAGTCGAACTATATGTTCTGTTGTCTCTAGAGAGGTCAAAGGCTATTCGGCGGATGTGTCGCTAGAGAGTGGTGTGATTTGGCTTCGTCCTTGTAGGGACTGTGTTTCCCATGTCGGCCTGTCGCCGGGGAAAAAGTGATCTCAGTATTTGTGGGGAAAGTGATAGTCGTCTAGACCTATCGTGTATGCTTTACCCCAGTGTTTATGCGTATTGCCAAGGAATGGCAGTTTCATATTTCCTATACCAAGGTAATCAAAGATACTCTTATGAACTCTCGATCGAAGCCACCATTTTCGATAAGAGAATATATTTGACTCGATGAAAACGACTTCGATTCCTAGCAGCACTATATTCTGTAGAATGCAGTCAATTGTTCATGATCAAATCTACAGAGCAATGCAATGTTTTATGAATGACTAACTTTAGGACAGATTCATTATCTGTATCCAAACGTGAGTGACAGCTCACGAGTGAAGCCATCTTGGATCCAAACATGTAGTGACTTTCAAGAAGAGAAAAGGGATGCCCGTATTATCGCTTGTTTAGTCCAGAGATCACTGCTACACATGAGAACCCTTTATCAGCGGTTCAATATTATTATATGAAAAAATATGTGCTGAACATTATGTGGGAGAATCGTCGCTAAACGAGATTAGGTTTAGAAGCCATCTGAAATATTGTTTATAAGCTGACGTGCTCAGTCAGTGAAGTCAGATGATTTATATGTATGGGCGATGCTGAGGGCTTGGCTACTGACAGTCCATTATAATATTAATCTACACGAGTGCCCATGTAACATAACATTGCAAGACCAGTTATCCACTGTACTATGATGTATTATGCCAACCTGTGATTTGTCACTATCTGTGCTGTCGAGTGTGTACGTCCAATTAAACTTTAGAAAAGGTACACAGTCGTTGGTGTCGATGACTTCCAGTCATACATGAGTGTGAGAAAAGAACATTTGTCAACAACACGAACCCTTATCATCATTCGCACATTGTACACTCAATCCATGTCTACACACCACTGCGTAGGTCAAGTTGACATTCCATACACTACAGTGGAGCAAGCAACACCATAGAGATCTTATCCACTGATGATGATGATGTCTGCTTCCATCCACTTATATTTATCCTTTTGGTGGATATCATTAACGGGAATAAAAATCCAACATTATCAACTTTATCACTAATCTAATGATGTCTTAAACTATCCTAACATTCCGGTTACACGGATTGCCTCCCCTGCTTTGCAGTAGTGGTCCTTCTTCTTCTTCTTCTTCTTTGATCCTTAGCCGCCGACCGTCAAAGCAGTCAGTGGCCATTACGCCTGGTAGCGTCTTGTAGGGCAACAACAAATTGATTCCACTTTGCTCGGTCGGTGGCCATCCTTCGTACAGTGCCCCAACTCTGGCTCATTCTTTGCATCTCAGCCTCCACAATCCTCCGCCAAGTTGTTTTTGGTCGGCCTCTCTTTCGTTTTCCTTCAGGGGTCCATAGCATAGCTGTTCTTGTGATGGCATCGGGATCTCTTCTGAGGACATGGCCAACCCAGCTCCAGCGTCTGCCAGCTATGATGGTGTGCATGTCCTCTTGCTTGCTCCGAGTACGCAGATCTTGGGTGGTGATGATATTCGGCCAAAAGATTCGGTGAATTTTTCTTAGGCATGTTGTGTGAAAAGAGGACAATTTCGACATTTCCTTCTCTGTACCTCTCCAGCTCTCCGCGCCATAGAGAAGCACAGAAAGCACACAGCTCTGATATAATCCTAATTTTGTGCTTGTGCTGTACTGAGAGGACTTCCAGATGTTGTTTAGACTAAAAAAGGCTGTTCTTGCTTTGTTCATTCTGTTGTTGATGTCTTTGCTTGCTCCGCCGTCTGGTGTTACTATGCATCCTAGGTATGTGAAGGCATCTGTCTGTTCCAGTTGCTGATTCCTTACTGATATGGGCTCAGGGTTGCTCACATTGAGCGTCATGACCTCTGTCTTCTTTAGGTTGATGTTCAAGCCTACCTGCTGACTATACTTATTAAGTCTATCCGTTTTTTCCTGGATGTGTTGATGTGAATGTGCTAGCAGTGCAATGTCATCTGCATATTCCAGATCTTCCAATGTAGAAAATGTAGTCCATCTTATTCCTCTTGGATTGCCCTCTGTTGTCTGACGCATCACCCAGTCTATGACTGTTAAAAATAGAGTGGTTGATAAGGGGCATCCCTGTCGTACTCCTGTCTTCACTTCAAAGGTTAGGTTGCTCTGCCCAATGCTGCACGAAAAGTTGGCATAAAGGCTTTTTATGATTGACACTATGCAGCTTGGAATTCCATAAGCCCTCAGTATTTTCCAGAACTCTTCTCTCAGTAGTGGTCCAACAATGGCCAAAACTCAAGAGTATCTAAATGGGTCGTCAAAGGTGTTTACCTTCGCACAAGATTACTCTTGGCAGAGATGTAGATAGAAGTGTAATGACGCTTCTATCCAAAGGGAATATTCACAAGATAATTCAAACGTCAAGAACCAAGCGTCACAGCGCTGAGCAATGGTTAACTGAAATCTGTCCGTCGCCTTTTGTGGAGGATTTAAGCAATGGTTTTAGCCCGCTCAAGCCCCCAGCTGAGTTAATTCAGCGAATTCCTCTTATAATTGTATAGCTCACTTTAGAGGTAAATATATATATATATATATATATATATATATATATATATATATATATATATATATATATATATATATATATATATATATATATATATATATATATATATATATATATATATATATATATATATATACTCGTATTCTGGCTCATACGTTGGCTTTCATACATATAGAACTGAAGCGACTATGATTATTTAGTTTTAAAACAACAGGTAACAATTTTAATTAATGAATTATTCTTTAACAGTTAAAATAAATATGGAAAATTTGGCGAAATTTTATAATGGAACCAGATTTTCTCCTCGCGGAGATGAAATAGAGGGTTTTTATTAATGTCCGTTGCTTCCGCCTGTAAATAAGCACTTATCTTGTCCATGTGAGTCCTGCAGCCGCTGTATCGTCACTTTTCTGGTGATGCGGGCACTTCTTCGCCTAACTCGTCTTATGTAGGTGGTCAGTGTTGATTCCCTGCTCTCAAAACTAAGGGCATAGAAACGTCAGTCTTGCCGCTTCGTCCTCGAACGGTCTTATAGTTTTGGTTCTACAAACTATTGGACAAAATAGGAAACAAATGCCTCTGCTAAGTACATTTGGTTGAAGCACTCTGATAGGCTCATTCTTCCGTTGTCCACCCACCAATGTTAATCTCTCAGAAGAATTAAATTCTTGAGCACATAACGTAGCTCATTGAATATGATTAAAATTCACCAATATTCTTCTGTGTATTAACTAGGAAATGTGTCTGGACAGCGTGAATAATAATTTGTGCCTGAATTAACATTAACAAGTTACATAAATCTCACAAAATGATATGCTACACTTGAGGCACATATGATGTAGTCATCACTCATCACTGATCCAGCCGGAGTCTGGGGACACCTCTGCTGTCGGGTTTTCCCGCACGACTAGCAATAAACAATCACCTGCACTTGCTGTGGTGGTTCATGAATATACTCTTTTCATTAACAGGTTGCCAGCCTCATTTATAACCACAAAGCAAGAAACCTGTCAAATTTCACATTTGTAAAATACATGTTCACAACTTACCCCAAAGTTTTGGGTTATATACTCTCCTTGCATAGCTTTGGATGGACGCAGCTCTGTATTAGAAGCTTCGAAATCACTTTGGTCTGATAAATTAGAGTTAATTCCTCTGATGGCTGGTGTTCTGCGAAATCACTTGGCCTGGGAAAACTTGTGTTTAATTCCTCTATGACTTGTGATCCAATTCCTAGGTTTCCAGTTTTGTTATTTTAAAGTCCTGGTCCCTTAAGTATCCGGTCTCGGTATTTATAAAGGCGAGCTTACTTTTTAAGGTTTTACGTTTCCCAAATACTTCGATCTGTCACTTATAAGTATGGAATTCTAGGTCCAATCCTTCTCTTTCTGTCTTTTTGGGAGGTGCTTAGCTTGACGTTGCGAATGCAGTCTTTCTGTGTCTCTGAATTCGCTAGATTGTATCTCCCATTTCTCAGTTTAATCACAGATTGTGTTTCCTCCTAATTTTCCAATGGAATTCATTGTTTATTCCGGTATCTCAAACCAAACTAATCATATCTCTCTAGCACTGGGTTCATCTCATCTCAACCCGTAACCCGTCAAAGGTCGTAGGGGTGCCATGGTGGAAGCATCAGCAGACAGGGTCCTCCACTGCTCTCTATCCTCAGCAATGCGTACTAGTGTGGAAAAACTGTGCCCTGCCCCTTCTTTAATGTTATCAGCTCAGGATTTTCTTTGCCTTCCTCTCCTTCGTTTACCTTCGGCTGTTCTCTGGATGATCGTTTTCGAAAGGGAGTCATGACGAGTTACATGCCCAAACCAGGAAAGCTTTCGCCGTTTCACTACTGACAAAAGTGGTTCTTGGTGGCCTGCATAGGTGTTTATTGTCTCTCTAACATAGATATTTGTTTTAGTGCTCTTTATAGCAAATGCGCAAAATTCTTCTATAACATTTATACTCGAAAGCCTGAATCCTTCGCTCCGCATCTGCAGT
Source organism: Oreohelix idahoensis (assembly GCA_024509875.1). Classification (NCBI taxonomy): domain Eukaryota; kingdom Metazoa; phylum Mollusca; class Gastropoda; order Stylommatophora; family Oreohelicidae; genus Oreohelix; species Oreohelix idahoensis. The sequence continues at coordinate 245,438 of JAMPIV010007514.1, forward strand.
GAGTGTCGAGCCCTCACACCCATACAAGAGAATAGATAATACAAGTGATTTGTATAATTTGATCTTCACAGGAAAACTGATGTTACTTTTCCAGATCACATTCAGCCTTGTCATGGCAGTTGAGGCCATCTCAAGTCTTGTCTTGATTTCTTTACTTGATCTTCCATCACTACATATAGTGGACCCCAGATATTTAAAGGTGTTAACTTCTTCTAACGTTTGCCAATTTAACGTAATGTTGGTCGGAACATGTTTCTTATGGCTATTCACCAATATCTTGCTTTTTTCTATATATATTAATTTCCATCTCATACGTTCTTGTTACTTTCTCCAGTTTAGAGGTAAGGTCTTGAAGTTTTGATGCTGTTCCAGCTATAAGATCGATATCATCAGCAAAACGTAGATTGCAAAGAGGTCGGCCTCCAATCGTTATGGTTGTTTTATAATCGTAGAGAGCCTCCTGCATAATATGTTCTAGATGTATATTAAAAAGCACTGGGGACAGGATACATCCCTGACGAACTCCTACAGTTGTTTTGAAAAATTCTCCAATGTCATTGCTTGCAAAAACAGCACTGCTTGCGTCCTTGTATAGTGCTTCAATGATATCTATGACGTTGGTATCAAAATTGAATTTTCTCATTATTTGCCATAAGCCTTCGTGCCAGACTCGAGAGAAGGCATTTGTGAAATCGATGAAGTTATGGTATAAATCGCGTTGATGCTGGAGATGAATTTTCGATCAGTAATCTGGTATTGAAGATTTGTTCTGAGGTACTTCTTTTTAGTCTAAAGCCAGCCTGTTCCTCGGACAAGATTTCTTCTGATTTCTGTTTTATTCTGTTTAAAAGTATCCTTAACATCAACTGGGTTGGGGTGTTTTAATTCACAATATTACCCCCACGTGGTTTAAAATATTACATTTAATATTCCACGCGTGACCTCTTTATAATCATGCGGTAATATCTTCCGGTGACATCTTGTGCACTCCCACAAACAAATGTGTGAACTGATTACCTGGCGTAATGTCTTCCGCCAATGTTGACTGACCAGACAGATTACACTGGACAACAGCCAAAATGTATCCGAGACAAAAGAAGCAATTTTTAACTAATTTGGACATGCTGATCACGAATATGAACTTTAAAATCGCGAATTAGCTCTAGCTTTCAAGATCGGGGGTGGTTCAGTAGGCTGGTGGCTTCACCTTCCGGACGCGAATGACCCAGTCCTTCTCTTTTCTATAGCCCTGGCTATAGCCCTGGCGCTTGATTCCCCACGAGACGGATAGCCTTGAGCGCCAGTTGGATGAGGCAATCTGTAGCAGTCATTGCAACCACATTTCCTCCTTGTCATCATTTGTGTTGTGGATTCTGTGAGTGCAGACGTGTCGTTCAAGATGCCTCGTGAATGTGTGAACAGTGCGGATTATTGTTGATATATTTGCAGACAAATAACTTTGCTATCACAAAGGCGACCCATTACACCCTTGATAAAGAAAGCTTACAGCCTTTATTTTGGTTGTGAGATCGGTGACCAGAACCGGTATTGGGCCCCACACATATGTTGTCAAACCTGTGAAACCAATCTGCGCTGATGGTTTAACCGAAAAGGATGATCGATGCGTCTTGCAGTTCCAATGGTGTGGAGGGAACCGACACACCATCTTAATGATTGTTACTTTTGTATGACTCCTCCAATTGGACATGGAATTTCTAAGAAGAAAAGTTAGCCCTGTGACTTATCCGAATATTCTCTCTGCTATGCGGCCGGTGCCTCACGGGGAAGGACTTCCTGTTCCGGATCCACCAGAATCTTATACTCTGGATGATGAAGAAGATAATAAGGCCATTGGACATCCGTCACATATGAAAGCATATACATCAAGAGATCCTGATTTTTGACTTTTAAAGAGTCTGCACGGCCACATAAAATTACCCAGAGTGAATTGAATGATCTAGTGAGAGATCTGGAATTGCCAACAAAATTAAGCAGAGCTGTTGGGGTCCAGACTGCAGCAATGGAATCTTCTAGAAGAGAATGTGCATGTGTCTGTGTTTCGTACTCGGCAAAAAGATCTGCTTCCATATTTCAAAAAGACAGATAACCTCATTGCTTGCGTTGATATTTTGGGTCTGATGGCAGCACTACACATCAACTACAAAGACGACGATTGGAAGTTGTTCTTTGATTTGTCCTAATTGAGCTTAAAAGCTATGCTGCTCCATAATGGTAAAGTTTTATCATCTGTTCCACTCGGGTATGCAGTCCACATGAAAGAAACGTACAACAATATGAAACAACTGTTACACACCATCAACTATGACAAATATAAGTGACAAATTTGTGGTGACCTGAAGGTCGTTGCCACCTTTATGGGGCTACAGCAGAGTTACACAAAGTTTTGCTGTTTCCTCTGTCTGTGTGACAGCCGTGCCAGGACTTCCCACTACAAGAAAAAGGATTGGCCCCAACGACAATCACTTGAACCGGGGAAAAAGAATGCACTTAGCGAACCACTTGTAAAATCCCACAAGATCTTCCTCCCTCCTCTCCACATCAAACTTGGACTAATGACGAATTTTGTAAAGGCCATGGATCGAAATGGGGCAGGATTTGTATACCTTCGTGATAAACTTCCAAGACTTATTGAGGCCAAAATCAAGGAAGGTGTATTTGTCGGTCCACAGATACGTCAGCTCTTCCGAGATCAACGTTTTGGTGATATCCTCACAGGTGATGAAAAGTTAGCTTGGAATGCTTTCCAACAAGTGGCCCCAAACTTTCTAGGAAACAATAAGGCTGACAATTACAAGGAGTTTGTAGAAATCCTCTTGCAGCGCTACGATAGACTAGGGTGCAACATGTCTTTGAAATTACACTTTTTACACTCTCATCTGGATTGCTTCCCTGCTAACTGCGAAGCTGTCAATGACGAGCATGGGGAACGATTTCATCAAGACATTACTACCCTCGAAAAAATGTACCAAGGGAAATAGAATGCAGCAATGCTAGCAGACTATTGTTGGACCCTTGTGAGAGATGCTCCAGAAACTCATTACAAGCGACAGGCAAAAAGGCGTCGCTGTGAATCATTTCCGCTATGAGCATTATTATCATATATATGCAAATGTGTAAAACTTGTTTTATAGATATTTTAAAAACTAGAGCTAATCTGGTGTTTTAACTGCCATTTTCATATTCAGCAGCCCAAACAACATAAAGGTAACTTGGTTTAATCTCAGATATACACAAAAAGTCAAAATTTTTTGTCCAGTGTTATCTGCGATAATCACACACAAGGATGGGCCCGTGAAACTATTATCTCATTATCGCCTGTGTGTTCGTGCCTTCATCAGACAGTCAAACAAAAGGGTCGCCGGCCGCTCAGACAACAATATGGTTGTCCATAGGATCGTCTACTATCAAAGATTGGTTAGGCGACTCAAAGCGACAAACGTATTACAGCTGACCGGTGATAATGACCGGGTATTGTTACGATAATACCACAATTCACCTTGCGGTACGTAAATAAGTCTGAGAAGTAGTAAAGCAAATATGTAAGAGATAAAGATAGTCCCATAGCAGATATTTCCGTAGGGCAGTGGAGTGTTAGAGACTTCGCCCTACAAGATTCATCATAGAGCAAAATAATGAATGAAAGGGCAAAAAATTGCCAAATAATAAGCGATCGAAGAGAAAAATGAAAAAGAAGAAATGATACTGCTGTAGAGCTGAAGGTGTGAGAGAGCAACCAAAAGAACACGTACAGACGTTTTGTCACAGCAGTTACAAGGAAAATAGCTGACACAGAGTTGGATTAAATGATTGGCGGGTACAAGGAAAAGAACTGACACAGAGTAGGAGGAAATGATTGGCGTGTACAATGAAAAGAACTGTCACAAAGGTGGAAGAATTTATTGGCGTGTACAATGAAAATAATTGTCACAGAGGTGGAGAAAATGATTGGCGCGTACAATGAAAATAATTGTCACAGAGGTGGAGAAAATGATTGGCGTGTACAATGAAAATAATTGTCACAGAGTAGGAGGAAATGATTGGCGTGTACTATGAAAAGAACTGTCACAAAGGTGGAAGAAATGATTGGCGTGTACAATGAAAATAATTGTCACAGAGGTGGGGGAAATGAATGGCACGTCCAATGAAAAGAACTTATTAGCTCGTAAGATGGAGTGAAATGATGAATAGTGTAGAACAAATATAAAATAGACAGACAGACTGTGTCGACAAATAGAGAAAGGGGCCTGGACTTTTAATGGAGAGAATGAATACTGGGGAAACTGAGAAACTGAGGAAATAGAGAATTGTGAGGTGGAAAAACAATTTACCAGTAAAACCAAGAAATACACAAATACTCCTGTGTTTCATTAGAGCTTATTACACTTTGCTATCACTTTGACACAGCTCTCACATTGTCACAGCTCTCATATTGTCACAGCTCTCATATTGTCACAGCTCTCATATTGACACAGCTCTCATATTGACACATCTCTCATATTGTCACAGCTCTCATATTGTCACAGCTCTCATATTGACACAGCTCTCATATTGACACATCTCTCATATTGTCACAGCTCTCATATTGTCACAGCTCTCAAATAGACACAGCTCTCGAATTGACACAGCTCTCATATTGTCACAGCTCTCATATTGTCACAGCTCTCAAATTGACACAGCTCTCATATTGTCACAGCTCTCAAATTGACACAGCTCTCATATTGTCACAGCTCTCATATTGTCACAGCTCTCAAATTGACACAGCTCTCATATTAACACAGCTCTCATATTGACACAGCTCTCATATCGCCACAGCTCTCATATTGTAACAGCTCTCATATTGTCACAGCTCTCATATTGACACAGCTCTCATATTGACAACTTAGATATTCCCGTTTTTTGAGCCTTCGCTGCTTCCTGGTGACACCATCTTCTTATATGTATGTGGCCAAAATAATTACCTGCCTTTTTTAACTGTCTTTGGCAATGATCGTGATGTCCTGTTGTCCTAAAATATTTCCTCGTGTGATTTTTAAGCCAGCCATAAACACAGCTCTTCCTAGAAGCTAGATGTCTGTCAATTCAATATTGAATGCCTTTTATTTGCTCGTTGTCCAACATTTACACTTATATACTATTAATGGTTCTACATGTCATTACAAACACCTCTGTTTTGTGTCTACAGTTTTGTTTGTTGTTTTATTTAGTTACATACTTATTTATTTCCTTGACACCTGCGTTATCTCCTGTTTTTCTGCTAGCCGTTTTCCATCGTCCTTGTCGAGAGTTCTCAGGTACTTGAGTATCTTCAACTGATATAGAATTGTTTCTTTCACTTTGGTCACTCATGTCATCTGTGTCTTCAGATTTATAAACTAGTTTCTGTTTTTAGAATTATTTAGACATCAACAATACAACAGTCGATATAAAATACTCAAATAGAGAAAACCTATGTTCGTCTAACTTCACAATTGCCCACAATATTAGTTGTATCAACAACTTCAACAACTACAACAAGATAGACTGACAGTTTGATCAAGGCGACTTGAGACTAGCGCTACAGAAACTGATCAATCGATGGAACTTTCTAAGCCAGTGTCCTGCCCCTATAATTCTCGTGACGTCACTGCTTGATATAAAGTTGACGGAGGGCGCCTGGATTGCTCTCCGAGGCTGCTAAAGCCTATAAAATTGTGAACAACTTAAAACAGCAAATACCTTAGCTACCAGCCAGCCAGACTTGGAAACCTCTCCTGGTACCATCTTCATTCATATAACCATCTTTCCTCCAACAATTTCCACAGGTAAGATATAACAGTAACAATTAAAATAAAATATTGTTGACTGCGCACAAACTACCTCAGAGAGGTGATAAATTATTCTATTATTTAAAATAGTTTCATTTATTTACACCACAATTGTCTGGCAAGAAGACAGTTTTGTGTACATATAGTTTAGTAGTCTCGGTGATAGGGATTCCTTCATTGCCATTAAACTCCCTAAGAAGCAAAGCCCTTCAACAAACTTATTGCCAATCCTTTCTTTCCTGTGCCAATCCTTTCTTTCCTGTGCCAATCCTTTCTTTCCTGTGCCAATCCTTTCTTTCCTGTGCCAATCCTTTCTTTCCTGTGCCAATCCTTTCTTTCCTGTGCCAATCCTTTCTTTCCTGTGCCAATCCTTTCTTTCCTGTGCCAATCCTTTCTTTCCTGTGCCAATCGTTCATACGTTTTCCATGCCTTGTGTTTTATATCTCTCTTTACCTTTATCCAGAGGATTCCAGAAGGAGGATTGTGTCGTAATGCTATCAACATATTTCTGGTATGTGTGCCCCATCCACACTAGCGCCTTTCTTCTCACTTCTTCTTCCAGCGACACTGATAATAGTCATATGCCGTGGTAGCACCGTGCTCTATAGCGAGGCATAAATAAATTAGTAGATACACAAATAAATAAAGTTAATTAACAGGAATTACTTGGGCATAAAGCAGGACCCCATACAACAGAAAAGAAATTTAAGTAACAAGCTTACCGGGAATCGAACCGAGGACATCCAAACGGTGCCAACGTCTTGCTGTGAAAGTAAATCGTGAAAGAACGCACATCCACTTTTGCACCCCAAAAAGTGCATCATTGGATGAGGATGTTTTCACGACACCCGCACAACTATGATATTAGGACTCATGAACGGCTCAGACAATTTAAAGAATCAAGCACTAATATAACTTTCCTATCCGCAAGTAAATGCCAAATAAAGGCCGAAATACGCCGGGTACTTGACCACCTTCAGCACCTACCTGTTTAACTTAACATCCTTGTACAGCCTACCTTTGATCTGACCACCTTCACCATCCTCACTGTGACCTGATCACTTTTTCTAGCCTCTCTTTGACCTAACCCCCTTCTCTCGCTTCTATTTGATCTGACCACTTTCACCACCCTCTCTGTGACCTGACCACTTTGTCCAACCTCTCTTTGACCTGACCATCTTTTCCACCCTCTCTTTGACCTGACCATCTTGTCCACGCTCTCTTTAACCTATACCCCTTCTCTCACTTCTATTTGATCTGACAACCTTCTCCAGCCTTTCTTTGACCTTACCACTTTCTTCAGCCTCTTTTTGACCTTACATAAATATACGTGCACATACACACATATTTATATTTTGTAGCCCCCTTCAATCATAATTGAATTCCTTGAACCTTTCCCATTATCGGTATATATTATATATATATATAATTATATATATATATATATATATATATATATATATATATATATATATATATATATAATATATATATATATATATATATATATATATTATATATATATATATATTTTATATATATATATATATATATATATATATATATATATATATATATATATATATATATATACGAGGGAAGGTAAAAAAGTAATGCCTCCTATTTTTTATGTATGTAAATACTGCATCGGTGTGCAATTTGTAAATTTAGCAGGATTCCTCAAACACTCTTCTGCATTGTATAGCTTTACCAACCTGTTTCAGTAACAGGTGGCACCACTGTAACAGTTTAAAAATGGCTGCCAAAGACGTTCGGTTAAAACAACGTTATGTCATAGAATGTTGACAGACAGACATAAAGAAACAAGGAAAACCATAGTCATCAACCTCCTGCACCGTTACGAAACTGAAGGAGAAGAGTTTTTATCGAATATTGTGAGAGGTGATGAGACTTGGGTTCATTTTTTTTTAACCAGAATCCAAGAGGCAGTCAATGGAATGGCATCACACAACATCGCCGACAAGAAAGAAGTTCAACAGTTCACCATCTGTAGGGAAAGTTATGGCCTCCGTGTTTTGGGATGAGAAGGGTGTGATTCTTCTCGACTTCTTGGAACAGGGAAACACGGTGAATGCAGACCGTTACATTGAAACTTTGAAGAAGCTTAGAGGTCGTCTTCGGCGACTTTACCCATTTTTTTTTTTTTTTCTATAACCAGCGGCACTCGAGCTTTCCAGCTCTTTCGGCCCAATGACATGTCATTGCGAGGCTGGGGGGTCAGTGGACTTTCCTTCCAACCCGGTCAGGAGCTTCGCTCCTTCCCATCCACACGGGATTTATGTGCAGGAGCCGTTCAGATTATTCAGTCAAATTTCCGGTCGTAAACATTTCTTCAAACGCCGACGGCCGGGTTTGAACCATGAACACCTGGTCGCCAGTACAACGTTGTAGCCATTACACCAGCGCGGCTCCCACTTTACCCATTAAAAGATCAGAGAACTGCACTACTGTTGCACGATAATGCCACGCCACACACCGCTAAACGCACCATTAATGCGATTGCAGAATTTGGCTGGTCATTATTACCACATCCTCCTTACAGTCCCGATCTTGCACCTTCTGACTTCCATCTGTTTGGACCACTGAAAGAAGATCTTCGCGGACTTCACTTTGAGGACACCGAGACCCTTAAACGCGCCGTACGCCAGTGGTTTAGGAAAAAGGACACACATTTTTATCGTGCGGGGATACATACCATGTGAGAAGATGGAAAAAAAACTGTAACAAATAACGGAGACTACATTGAGAAATAAAATTTTGAAGTTCAGACTTGGGGCTACATTTCAATGTAAATTTTATCTGTTTTCTTGCCTATTGAATGAAATTAAAAATTACGAGGCATTACTTTTTCACCGTCCCTCGTATATATATATATATACATACACACACACACTAGTTGCAAGTACCCGGCGTTGTCCGGTCGTTTTGTTTTTTCTAGTAACGGTTTATGAATTTTCTGAAAATGTAAAAATCACAACTGATGCTTTGATAAATTTATATTCTTTGTTCTTTACATCCACATACATTACAATTAATATATTTGACTACATTGTGTTATATTTACGTATCACTATTTTCTACATTTGATATTGGAACATTATTCCAGACTTTTTCATAAACAATATTTTTGTTTTTGCCGTGTAGGCAAAAAATTTCTTGTGTACCCACTCTGGTGCAAGCTACATATAGTTAATGCCTGATACCTTACGTGACGGTCCTTGGGCCTTGTTTATTGTCACTGCAAATGTAAGTTGCACAGGATATTGCAGTCGCTTAAAATCAAAAGGTATATAAGTGGAGATCACGTTTGACATGAGGTTCTTAACACAAAATCTGGTGCCATTACACAATTTAGGTTGATCAAGATTTAGCAATAATATTAACGATGCACCGATTTTTAAAAATAAGTTGCGCGGTGGCATTCCATTTGGTTCTTATGAGTTGAGAAACTCAGTCGGCAAAAATACAGCCTGCTGGCTATATATGACAGTGTCAATGGATTTGTATTTTGTGGTAATGTCCGGCAGCTGATTATGTATTTGGAGATTAATACCACTAACATCTATTCTTAGGCGCCAGAATGGCTCGCTCATAAAGCTATTTATGGTTTATAAAGTTGTTGTAAATGTTTAGAAAGACGCTGTTTTAAAATTCTTGAATGACATGGCTACATTGCAAAAATCAAACGGAAACGATATCAGATTTTAGTTTTTTTTTAATTTTTTTTATTTTTTGCTATAAAATAACTTACACATTAAAACCATAATTGCACACAGAAAAAAAGTATTGAATGCATTCAAAGCTCATAATGCTTCCTTTTATTTATGTTTAGGCTTCACAAATCGTATTCATTTATGGATGAAATCGGTAATCGAAATTGGGGCTGTAACTAAAATGCTGCCAATTTAGATGTTTCATTCAAACCTCTACACCTCACGGTAGAAGGAGAACGACCAAGTAAGTAATGTTTCATTCAAACTAAAATCGTTGCCACAGAACGCCTGAACATGCTCTTTTGTGTGAACTCTCACATTTTCAGCCCTACGGCAGTAACATTTCGTTTTCTTAATTTATCTCACCAATCGCTTTTATTTGGCATAAATCATGCCTTTTCGTTCTTTTTACTCTCTATGTTGGATCAGTAGAGAGAAGTCTCTAACACTCAACTCCCCTACGGACGTATCTGCTATGGGACTACCTTTATCTTTTTACACGCAGACGTGTTTACGTTAAACCAGATGAACTGTAGTATTATCAGGTCATTAGACAGGCCAACGGATTACGCGGTTATCGCTTGAGTCGCCTTTGAAAGAGACAGGTATTGCTTGATCGTTGAATAGAACCACAGATGGTTTGTCAAAACGGTCGGCCGTCATATCTGTCTGTCTGACGCACCCACATGCGTTAATTAGATTAGCGCTTCCGCTGTCTCCGGTCTGTATCATTATTACAGATAAATATGTCTGGAGAAAACATTGGCGGAAGACATTACGCCAGGAAAACATGGTCACAATATTGTGAGAGGCAGAGAGGTGCAGCCGGAAGGATTACCGCATGATTTGAAAGAGGTCACGCGTTGGAATATTAAATGCAATATTTTAAAACACGTGTGGGATATTTTGAAATTAGACACCCCAACCCAGTGCTGAAGAGATTCGATTGGTTAGATTTGAGGGCCGGAATAAACAATGAATTTTATTGGAAAATTCGGTGGAAACACAATCTGTGTTTTGAACAGAGAATGAGAGATATAATCTAGCAAAATCAGAGACGCAAAACTCACAGACAGCTTCTTAACTTCAAACGAGCAACTCCCAAAAGCCAGAAAGAGAAGAATGGGACCTAGAATTCCATACTTGTAAGTGACTGATCGAAGTATTTGGAAAACTTAAAACCTTAAAAAGTAAGCCCGCCTTCATAAATACATCTCTGAAAAACTTAATGGTCCAGGACATTAAATATTAGGACTGGATCCCTAAGGAATTGGATCACCCGTCATAAGAGAAACATTCCCAGGCCAAGTGTTTCGCAGATTCACTCGTCATAAGAGGGATTCAAAATATCCAGACAAAATGATTCGAGAGCATATAACCTAAATTGATCGTGTCCATTATAACCTGTGCGAGGAGATGGTATATTCCCAAAACTTTGGGTTCGTGGAACGAAGCTAGTTGTGAGTGAAAAGCAGGGAATCCACACCAACCGCCTAAATCAGACACGTTGTGTGAAGAAGTGCCCTCATCACCAAGAAGTGACGAAAACGGCTGCAGGACCCCCTTATATCAGTTAAGTGCTTATAAAAAGGCACCAGCAACCGGACCTAATTTTCTGAACTATATCCTCACCCTAAATCTCAGTGAAGAGAAAATTTTATTCCAATATAATAAGCAATTGAAAGAACGAATTGAGGCTCTCGAGATGTGGATATATAGAAGAATGGATCGCATCTCATGGAAAGAGACGGAAGAGAGGAAATAAAAAAAGAGGTCATAGAAAACCTATGTATGAAAAGGGAAGCAAACTAAGATCAAAATTAGACAGCTTAAATATTGTGGCCACATAAAAAGACATAACACCTTGCAGAAGACCATAATAGAAGGGAGAGTTGATGTGCAAACGTACGAACGAACGAACGAACTTTATTTTCAAAGGGTTGAGAATTTCTGCCCTTCCTTTCTCTCACCTTTCATACTAAATTCATTTATTCCCATATGCATTTTACATATCAATGTCAAGGAATTCAACGTTGTAAAGTAAAATAAAATAGCACACTCATATTAACATTAACTACTTATAAACATGACATAAAATATGTTGAAAAGTACAAACATCGTCATTAGAACTTACAGTTGATAGGAAACTCTTTACAGAGCGATACAACAGGAGGCAATCTGATCATCAGAAGAAGTCCCCCCATCCGACAAGTGTTTCGGCCCAGTATACTCCTTTACATTCTAAGGGGGGCGGGCCCACTTGGGTAATGACTCCCAAGCGTCTCAGCCTCCTGTTGTCTTGTATCGAAAATGAACCCATTTCACTTATGGTAGCAACTTTAAAATCCACACCTCCGCCAGCCGTGGAGGCAATTGTGAAAGTAACAAAGAGATATTATTGATATTATAAGAAAAGATAATCTGATTAGGGGGGCATGTAATCAGCACTAATAAAGTATTCGAAAAGTCTATATTTGTATGAATAGGGACTGGGGTTGTTTCTTAAGTTATGTGGAAGACAATTCCAAAGATGAGCAGCAGAGTACGCTACTCTTTTCTTGAATAAGTCAAGCCTTTGGGCACTTGGAATTTGTTAAGGCATTGACTGCGTCTTTCGTTGTATTTGAACATTGACCACAGATATGCTGGAGCATTATGTGACAGGATTTTGTGAACAAGTTTAGCTTTGTTAAACAGAAGGCGCTTTCTTAAGGGCAGTATTTGAAGATTTTTATATAGATCTACACACTGAGTTAGGCAGTTGTCAGAAACTAGACGCACTGCAAGCTTTTGTAGTGAACGGAGTTTCTTTGTGTTGGACATTGAGCAACCATCCCAGATTGTGGAGCAATAGTCAAGGTTTGCTTGTATGTGAGATATATAGAACAATTTTTGTGCTTCCTCATCTAGGAAATGTTTCATTTTAGCTAATTGGTGAACATTCTGTGCCGTTTGCTTGGTCAGTGCATGAGCATGTGAGTTCCAATTTAGATGCTGGTCGACGATTATATCTAGAGTTTTATGTGCATTAACGTTTTCAATTAGTGAGGTACCAACGTAGATCTGAAGTGTTGTTTTTTCTGAATATTTTAATTTTTGTCTAGTTGATATTAACATGCATTTTGTTTAAATGATATTTATTAACATGCGATTTCCGTTGCTCCACTTAATCAGATTATCTGTATCTTTTTGTAACAATAGTTCGAGTGTGTTACAACTTTTATCACTCGTGTAAACAGTACAGTCGTCTGCAAATAGGTCACCGGATGAGTGCTTGATGTGTAGTGGAAGGTCATTAATGTATATGGCAAAAAGTAGAGGACCAAGTATAGAACCCCGAGGAACGCCTGTATTTATCACTGCTTCGTTTGAATAGGAGTTATTGTAAGAAACTACATGTTTTCTGTCTGACAGGAATGATTTAATTATTGTCACTAGTTAAAAGTTTACCTTTGATGTTTCTAGTTTTCTAATTAAAATATTGCGATCTATCATATCAAATGCCTTTTTAAAGTCTACAAAGACTGCCCCACACATGTTGTCGTTGTTAATATCTAGGTGCCAGTTGTCAATCATCTTTTTTAGAGCAGTGTGACATGAATGTTTATGTCTAAACCCCAACTGACTATCAATTAGCAAGTCGTTGTTAACTAGGTGTTGTAGTGTTATTTTATGTATACGTTTTTCCAGTGGTTTGAATAGCAATGATATTAGAGAGATTGGCCTATAGTTACGAAAGTTACAATTATCGGAGGAACCAGGTTTGAAAAGAGGATATACCTTAGCGACTTTAAAGTGCGACGGAAAATAACTCTTTGCGATACATAGATTGTATATGTATGTTAGTGAATCGCTAATAACTGGTGCAGCATAGCGCAGTATTCGATTACTGATTCCGTCAAGTCCTGATGAGTTATTACCTTTAAGGCCTAGAAGATAGTTATACACTTCATTAACTGTCATAAATGGAATGTTGGATGGGATTGTGTTGGTGCATTTGTTCTCACAGAATGCTGACAGTTGGCCTAGGTCACAAGGGGAATCTGGTATCGTAGATTTCTTCTTCTTCTTCTTCTGTCCTTAGCCACCGACCGTCAAAGCAGTCAGTGGCCATTACGCCTAGTGGCGTCTTAGGGCAACAGCAGATAGGTTTTCTTTGCCATTGTTTCCCATCACGCCTAGTGGCGTCTTTAGGGCAATGGCAAATCAACCCATTTGCCGTTGTTTCCGTAATCGAAGTGTCTGGCAAACGGGTGATCAGCCCGTTGGTATCGTAGATTTAAGACTGGTTATTTCTGCCTGAAAGTAATTGCTGAAGTCTGTACAAGTAAATGAGGTATTGAGGGTTAACGAGTCTGGCGAATTTCGTTTGTTACTAAAGTGTTGATTGCTTTCCACATATCTTTACTGTTTGTTTTGTTCTGAACTAAGTTTTTAAAGTATGTTTTCTTTTCTCAGCGTATTAAATATTGTACCTTGTTTCTTTGTGCTCTGCATGTGTTAAACTCTTTATTTTTGTGAGCTCGATCTCGTTGCCTCATGGCTTCTAGCACTGCTGGTGTGATCCAAAGAGATTTTATCTGTCGTTTAACACGAACTTCTTTAGCTGGTGCGTAGTTATCAAACAGACAATGAAAGATACGTGTCCAATGAGCAATGACGTCATCTATATCAGAAAGCTGGTAAACACTGGATAGAGGTGCAGCTCGCAAATCATGTAAAAGTAGTTCAAGGTTGAAATTTTTGAAACTTCAATATATAATACTTATATGTTTATTTCTGGGAGATTTATATTTATTCTTTGACCACGTGCAACATATTGGATAGTGGTCACTCATTGCGACAATAGGAACAGAGCATTCTATAATGCTTTCTGCACAGGTGACGTAGATGTGGTCAATTGTTGTGGATGATGTTTTTGATACCCTGGTAGGCTGGTTGACTATTTGCTTTAAGTTGTAAGATAGAATGATGTTTTCCAACGTTTGGTTTGTGTTGTGCATGTCGATGTTGAAGTCGCCTAGAAGAATAATTTCTTTGGCAGTGGTAAATACTTTGTCCATCATAGTGGTGAAATCTTCATACCAGATGGTTCATGCACTGGGATTTCTATAAAGATACCCGACTAGAAATTGTCCCTAACTCGGTGTTTTTATTTCTAACCAAATGCACTCGACCTCTGTTGTCTCTAAATCGCTTCTGCGGCGATAACTAATAGAAGTGGAAATATAAACCACCATACCTGTTTCTAGCTTCCTACTCAAGTCTCGTCGAACAGTTTTAAAGCCTTTTAGTGCAATATCATCATCTGATATGTTGTCATTCAAACGACTTTCCAAAAGTCCAAAAACATGAAAATTTTGATTCAGAATTCGTGTAGGCTCAGGAAGTTTGCCTAATAGATGGTAAATGTTTAGATGACCCAGCCGTAGACCATCCTTAATTAGCCATTGTATCTGATGTTTATGCATTTTATTTTGGAGGTGGGGGGAGGGGGGGGGGGGGTTAAAATATCAATAACAAAAGCAGTGTTAACACAAAAATCACAATTATTTAGACTAATGAACTTTACCAGGTAAGTGAAAGTAAAAATGTATGGTAGTACTTAACTTACGAAAAACCTGGCATAGGCACTACTAAAAATTGCAATGGACTGAAACTGTCAGGAGTATATGAATATAGTCACACAAAAGCAGGCACGCACAGCTTCACACCACAACACTCAAAATTTAACAAAGTAATTAAAGGACAGAGAAAGTACGGATTTAAAATAGTCAAAAATGAAACAAGTAAAAAAACTTTTAGAGGCCTGTAGCCAATGGAATACGAGTGTTCCATGAAATTAACAAAGTACTTATTAGTTTAGGCGTAACAGTAATCAACTAAATTACAGGGGAGAGACGGCTTTGGTCGCAGGGATTCAGTCAGTGAAAAAGTATGTGTGTGGTCATCATCGATGATGGATGTCTCTGTCTGGTCTATAGTAGGGGCCACGTTGCACAGACATCATTAGTGCTTGGCTGAGTGACGCACGGCTGAATTGCATCAGGTAGCCAAGTTCTGGATTCCACTGAGGACGATGATGTTGGCTACGTGAGGAAGAATGACTGTAGATTTTGTCTATCGTCATTTCAACACCGCTAGGAGGTTTCTGGGTCTGGGATCTTGTGACACTGCTCGTAGAATTGTCATATAATTTGTTTGTGAAGGACTGTCATGGGTAGTTGTAAAAAGTGGGAGGAGCTTGTACAAAGTCACTGCTGTGTTAATTGATACCAGGCATGCTCCAGTCTACCCAGCGGTACTGTAAATGGGTAACTCACTCTAGTCCTGAGTTAGAGAAGGCAAAGGCAGCTGTAAGAAGTAGTTTCCCTCTGAGGCTCCAGGAGGAGCAGGCCCTTAACTTGGTCAATTCAACCGACGCAGGATGGTGTAAATATGGAGTGAGAGTGTAGAGTGTTATAAACGCGAATGATGGACTGTTCGTATCTTGACCAATCTAAAACACTCATTCACTCATGTCTATAAGGCACCAATGCAGACTGCTGGAATCTTTTCATACAGTTTATTCAGACGCACATACTGGGACAGAACGAATAGATCATAAGTACATTTGTAATCTGTGCATTCAAAAATATGTATGCAACAGATTACCACACCCCCCGGGGAAAAAAATGGTACATTTTTTTTTGAAATACATCCAGGAGCAACATAAAATAGTCTCACAACGCACGAATAACAATGCGCAGATTATAAGCATTCCAAACAAATGTAACGCCTAATGTAAGGAAAAGTCGTCATATAGCACGACCAATGATAATCTATCTCAGGATTCAGAGAAAATTTTTCTCTGAGTATAAATATCTCCAGAGAGGTGTCACCAACGCATAACACAATACTGGCAATGCCACAATTTGTACAATAGTTCATCTTAGGTATCTTAACATTATGATCACCAAATAAGAAAAATATCAAAAACCTGCGGTGAATATACATCAATGCACCGCTAAGTAGTGATACAGACAATGTATGATATATTACATATAAGTACATACTTTAACATAGGAAAAACTGTAGTAAAGTCAGACATGTTAGAAATCTCAAGATCTGACAGTTAAGTGGAATCATGTGGGCATCTCGATAAGATATCCGCCATCACATTTTCTGAACCACGGATAGCTCGCACCGAAAAATGAAAAGGCTGAAGAGCAATCTCGTATCGCGTTGATCTCGCGCTCTTCAGATTTTTAGTCTGAATAGCTGTAAGAGCTTTCTGGTCAGTCTCCACAATAAAATGCGCGCCAAGAAGAAATCTTTGAAGTTTAAGGATTGACCAAACCATAGCCAATAATTCACGGTCTAGGACCGAGTAATTTCTCTCTGCGGCATTAAGTTTTCGAGAAATATACATCACTGGATGCAGAGTTCCAGAGTACTCTTGCATTAGTGCCGCTCCAATCCCAGTGGATGAAGCGTCACTACGAAGAATAAATGTCTTATCTTTAGTAGGTAACACCAAGATAGGTGAAGTAGAAAACATCGTTTTAACCTTATCGAAAGAGGATTGACATTCTTGAGTCCAATTGACTATATTAGGAGACCCTTTCTTTAACAAAGAAGAAAGAGGTGACATAATTGAGGACAGATTCGGAATGAATCGTCCATAAAATTGTATGAGACCTAAGAGACTTCGCACTTGCTTTTTAGTCTTAGGCATAGAAATGTTAAGTATCTTACTTGTATTATGGTTTTCTGTTTTTAGAAAACCATGACCAACCCGGTGACCTAAGAAAGATATTTCGCTAAAACCAATAAATGCTTTAGATGGTTTCGCTGTCAGGTTATGCTCGCGTAAGATAGACAATAGTTCATTTATCCCATTATAGTGATCATTCCAAGTATCACTGAAAAGACAGATGTCATCAAGATATGCAATGACATCTGAGCGATGAGATAGGATTCGACGCATCATGCGTACGAATGTCGCTGGGGCATTCATAAGGCCGAAAGGCATGAAATTCCATTGGAATAGACCCCTAGGCGTCGAAAAAGCAGTAAACGGTTTCGCGTGTTCGGATAGTGGAACTTGCCAATATCCCTTAGACAAATCGAGTTTAGTAAAGAAGTGAGAATTCGATAGTCTAGTAAGTAGCTCTTCAAGTAAAGGCATAGGTTCAGCATCAAATTTCGTCACTTGGTTCAATTTGCGATAATCAACGCAAAGACGTATGTTGTTGTCTTTTTTTCGCACGATAACCATCGGTGAAGAATATGCTGATGTGGATGGTTCAATTATTTCCAACTCTATCATTTCATCCAACTCTTTTTCTACCTGTGCTTGAAAATGTATCGGGATAGGATACGGTCTGACTCTTATAGGATTATGGTCAGTAAGAATAATGTCGTGTTCAATGACATTAGTTCGACCAGGAATGTCAGTAAGGACATCCTGAAATTGTTGTAACATAGCAGAAACTTGTTTCTGTTCTCCTGGAGATAATTCAGGAGAAATCGCAACATCTTTCCATGACTCATTAGAATGAAGCGGAATCATTGGAAAAGAGAGATTCACATCTGAGAAACTCGTTTCCTCATCCTGTATTACTGACAGTGATGAGTAATGTCCATGTGGGACTGGTGAATCGTCCGTTGCCTGGAAAACAGGTTGTAAATAATCCGGACGTTCGTGGAATTCCGTGAGCATGTTGATGTGGAAGGTCTTATGCTTCCCATCAGTATCGACAATATAGTCGACATCGGAAACTTTTGATATTACATCGTACGGACCTTTCCAAGAAATAAGGAGTCTGTTTTCTCTACAAGGTAGCAGGACCAATACTTTGTCACCTGGACAGAGTTGTCGCAAGCGTCTGGTCTTATTGGCAAATTGCCTTGCCTTCTGTTTCGCAAATTCAGAAGAAGCAGTTGCCAATTTGCATGCTTCAATAATCTTGTGTCTAAGTGCAATGACATATTCATAAGAGGATTTTGTGTCATCGACAATATTATCAGCAGTTATGAGATCATGAAGTAGAGACATAGGACCTCGCGGTTTCGCGCCAAAGACAAGTTCAAAGGGAGAAAATCCTGTATGTTCATTGGCGACCTCTCTGTATGCAAAGAGAGCCGCGGGTAAAACCCTGTCCCAATCCTGAGGATGATCCTCAGTTATCTTACCTAATAGGTTTTCAGAGTTCTGTTAAGACGCTCTACCATGCCATTGGACATAGGATGATAAATACTACTCAGAGATCTTTCTATCTTAAGAGTTGACATCACTTGAGACATGGTATCCGATACGAGTTGGGTACCATGGTCTGACAATATTTCTCCTGGAAATCCCAGACGAGAGAATATAAGCCAAAGAGCATCTGCAATATCAGCAGTAGTTATGCTCTTCAGAGGGATAGCCTCTGGCCAACGTGTGCACATATCAACACACGTCAAGATATATTGGTGTCCTCTAGCAGACTTTGTCTTAAATGGACCAATGATGTCTATCGCCATTTTTTGAAATGGTCGAATTGGAATATCTGCAGCCTGAATAGGTGCAGCATGGCGTGGACCTTTGGATTTAACTTCCTGACATACCCTACAGGATCGACAATAGATCTGTATGTCCTTGTTCACAAACGGCCAAAAGAAAGACGCAAGAACTCTAGATTTAGTACGGGAAAAACCCATATGCCCAGCACACTGAGAATCATGAGCGTGCTGTAAGATTTTAACTCTCATATTTTTAGGCACAAGAATTTGAGAATGAATGGACTTAGCGGAGTCTTGTACCATACGTACAAGTACCCCATTCTTCATCGTAATCCAAGATTTACGATTCGTGTCCTTATTCGGATCACCTTCTTTTGCTAGAGTAAAGAATTTTTTTAGAGTAGGATCATCTTCCTGCTGTTTTATAAAGGAATCATGCGAAATCTCCAAGGGATCACCTTGGTTCTGGTCATCATTATCTCCAGAAGGCGAAGATTGCGGCATGTTTAGAGCTTGAGCTCTAGTGACTACAGCATTTGCAGTATGCATATTATCACTTTCCCACTCGGCAATTTGTTGCGGAGTGCATTCTTTCGCACCATGAATGCGACCGACGATAAGATCAGCGATCGGATTCGGCAGAAGACATGCGTGCACATCTCCTGTAAAGAAGGGAGTAGAAATGTGGATAATGGCAGTGGAGTACTTCTCCAATGTGCCACCAAATGTTATGCATTTGATTATTTTGCCAGTGGCTCGAGAAGGATCTATGAGTGACTGCCTCACTCCAATGGTTGTGCACCCGGAATCAAAGAGAATTGAGACCGGAGTACCATCTACTAAACCATTATTTAATTTAAGAGCCCCTCTTCCATCATGCGCGACTGACGCAGGGAGAGCGGGAAGAGGATGACCACAGCTTAAAGTCGAAACTGTGGTTGGCTCGAATAATGTTTTGCATTGGGAACACTGAAATGCTCTGTCAAAATCGAAAGCAGAACATCCCACATTATTAGAGTCTTTCTTATCATTGGTTTGCTTACCGGCTTCATGAAACTCTTGTTGTGCAGAGTTAGCCTGGTAATGAGATTTACCATGTCTTTTGTGTTGTGATCTACCTCGATTATTGTTGCCTCTGTAATTATTATTCCCTCTGTTATAACCCCTGTTTGGGTTTGAGTCATAATGTTCATCATTATAATCATCATGTTCATTATAGTGAGAATCCCTGTAGGATTGATCCCGTTGTGTCCAAGAAGGAACACCCTGGTAATTTCTATTATTACTTCCTCTACGGAAATTTCTATAGTTATGGCCACCCCTGTATCGAGGACTGTCAACCCGTTTCCAGAATTTAGAAGAAGAACCCTGATTTGGTTGGTTACCTTGGTTTTGATGATTACGCCAATTAACCCTTTTGTCAAATTTATTTTGAGCTCCCTGAAAGTTGTGTGGGTACTTGGGATTGTATTGTGTTGCTGAAGCAACCGGCATACCCTCTTTAATCTTAGTGTTGCTAAGAGTTACGTCCGGGTGTGCCGTAACGTATTGGTCACAATATTCTTGCATTTGTTTTAGTGTTTGTGGCTTACGCTCGTGTAGAAATTCAAGGAAATGTTTATTGATAGAAGACATGACCTTGTCTCTGAGCAACAAATCCATAAGAGCATCATATGTTTTCTCTATTTTGGATAATTCAATCCATCGTTGAAATGTAAGACGTATTTTCGCAATGAATTCTGAGAATTCAACCCCCGTCTCAGGTACCATTCTTTTAAACAACATGCGATAACCTTCCTCTGGTAACTGAAACTTCTTAATCAAGGCTGCCCTAATAACATCATAATTATCCTTGTCAGCCTCTTCAACCAAACATAGACTAGTGAGAGAATCGCCTGTTAGATTCTCAGATAATTGGTTAACATATTGCGATTTATCAACATTATGAGCCCGACAAGCACGTTCAAACCTCTGAAGCCAGAATGTTATATCATCATTGGCAGAATTGAATGTTGGTACCTTAACTTTGTAAGTAAAGGGTTTACTATTACCACCAGGTGCCTGATTAACATTACTCATACTTGTCAATTTCAATTTCTCTAATTCAAACTCATGTTCTCTTATTGCTTTTCTCTCTTCAGCTTCTCTGTCTAATCTTTTCTGTTCAGTTTCTCTGTCTATTCTTTTTTGTTCAGTTTCTCTGTCTATTCTTTTTTGTTCAGCCTCAAATCTCCTTTCTTCTACCTGCATCTGCAATTTCTTTTGTTCAGCTTCAAATCTTTTATTTTCAGCAGCAGCTTCAGCTTCTCTGTCTAATCTTTTTTCTTCTTTTTGAAGCTTTCTCTCCTCTGCAGCAGCTTTTCTTTCCTCAGCAGCAGCTTCTAATCTTTTTTCTTCTATTTGAAGTTTTCTCTCTTCTGCCTTCAATACCATAGAGAATTGAGCAGTTGTCCATTCTTCTAACTCTTTTCCAGTCTTATCAAGGGATTTCCCTTGTGTAATAAAGTAATCTAATGTAGACATCCTGTCTTATTAAATCAGAAACCTGAAAAAGTAAATAAATTACCTTATTTCACTTTCATGGGAGACAAGTCTATACTATAGACTTAGTCTTAGTGAAAACCTTGTATGGTTATTTTGTTTATAATATAACCAATGATAACTTGAGTACCTGTGGAAAACAATATCTGTATATCCCAAACACTGTGGGAGACAAGCCTTACAAAGGTCTTGTATACTTCCTTAATGTAATCAATGATCACTTGAGTACCTGTGGAAAATAATATTTTCTATCCCAATCACTGTGGGAGACAAACCTTACAAAGGTCTTGTACACTTTCTTAGTGTAATCAATGATCATAAGTACTGGTCCGTACTATAATATAAGTGTATTCAACTATACCTCATATATCATATGTCAACTTAAAACATTCACAAAGGACAAACAAGAAAAAACCATATGAGAACATTTGCAGAAATCAAATTAAATTAAATAGGACAAATCAAAGAGAATGATCACAGAATCTGAGATGATAACTGCAATAAGATAACAAGACAAATAACGCCACAGTGTATAAATATAAATTGTGTATAGAAATCAAAAATAGAAAAGGGTAGACCAACAAATTACAAACAAATCAAAACAAACTAAAGAACAGAGGAATATTACAAAAACAACAATGAGTACAGTCTTCACAGCTAACACTAATAGCAACAGCTGTCGCAGCAAATTTTCAATCAAGAAAATTGCACCTATAGAAACGCACACATCAGACCCTCTATTACGTGGGATACTCTGTTGTGTGACACCGCCCAACCAAAACAACAACCCGCAGAGTACAAACAAATACCACATATAAACATGTAAACATAAATAGCATAAATGCATATAATATTATCAAATAGTATGGCAATGTGATGTGTTGCAGAGAGGGCTTAGCTTTTAATAAAATAGATTGCAACTTTATTAAATAATAGGTTTGTTTCTAAACTATTACAGTGTTCAATTTTCTTCAAGAACACTAGAAGATCCACCGATGAAATCCATGCGCCTTTATGTCAACAATACTGTAACAGCAAAACAGTTTATGGCCTTCAAAGTATTCAACTGTGTATGTCTCCTTGACATAGACAATGTCTGTACCACAAAATGTCACCAAGCGCTGACCTGTGAAAGAATGTCAACAATACTGCAATTCTTCTTGAGCAGGCCAAACAATCATTTCTTTGTAACCCTGACTGTACGCTGAAGAATGTCAACAAGTACTGACCCAGATACTGTATACGCTTGAACGGAACAGGTCAAGCTGACATCGACTGTATAGCTGTCCTACTGGTGTTGATGTGGTCAAACAAACGTTCTTGTAACTGTAAATGACTCTCAATAACAAGACTGCGAAGGCTGGACCCAGGAATCTGGCCACCACTGTAAAAAGTGGGAGGAGCTTGTACAAAGTCACTGCTGTGTTAATTGATACCAGGCATGCTCCAGTCTACCCAGCGGTACTGTAAATGGGTAACTCACTCTAGTCCTGAGTTAGGGAAGGCAAAGGCAGTTGTAAGAAGTAGTTTCCCTCTGAGGCTCCAGGAGGAGCAGGCCCTTAACTTGGTCAATTCAACCGACGCAGGATGGTGTAAATATGGAGTGAGAGTGTAGAGTGTTATAAACGCGAATGATGGACTGTTCGTATCTTGACCAATCTAAAGCACTCATTCACTCATGTCTATAAGGCACCAATGTAGACTGCTGGAATCTTTTCATACAGTTTATTCAGACGCACATACTGGGACAGAACGAATAGATCATAAGTACATTTGTAATCTGTGCATTCAAAAATATGTATGCAACAGTAGTGCAGGAAACATAACATCATATAACATTCGGCTTCCTGACTGTCGGTGGAATTATGGTTGTTGTAAGGTAAGCCACTCCCAATAGGTGCGCTTCTATGAGGGGCCGGTAAAGTATGTTGTGCATTATCGTGATTGGCTGATCTCATGTTAGATGGGTTTCTTTTTTTCTGTGTATTTTGGGTTGTCGTTCTGCGAACGCTCCGGATATTTAATGTTTTTTGCTAGGATGCTGCTTCCTAGTTTGGATGTATGTATTTGATCTGTGTAGAGGCGTTTCTTTGGCGCTCCTGACCTGCTTGTAAAGAAAGGAGTGTGGTTGATAAAACTAATGTTGTTGTGATGACAGTAGCTCTGTAGTGTCTTCTTGTTGATGTCTGCTATGCGACGCTGGAAGCCATAGCAAGGCGGAATAATTGGTGACATATAAATTGAGGTGTTAGGAAATTTTTGCTTTATTGTAGTGGTCAGTCTTGAACAATGAGTCCATTCATTATGTCGTTGATTCCTATATGTATTGTTGTTCTTGTAATGTTATGGTGTATGTCGAACTTATTGATTTTAGCAATTAGTCTTTCAGTTCCAGCTCCAGGCATTGCCAGTACTGAGACGGATTCTTCTTTTTTGGTGGACATCCGATCGTTGTAAATGCCTTTTAAGAGAGAGTCGCCAATTATGATATGTGTTTCTTCACTACATGGTTGTTGACTCTGCTTTCGTTTTGATTTTTGTTGTCGCCATTGGTCCTCTTCGTGTGAATCGTCCTGGTGAGCCTGGGTTATTTGAATGGGTGGTTGGGGCGTCGATACATAATTGGGCAGCTGTTCACTTTCTGCTGAACTCTCGTTAAGGGCTGAAACCCTGTTACTTATTTTTACACTAATAGGATAATTTTCGTGTGTACCTGAAACGTGTTTGGTTTGACATTGTTGCTGCTTGTGGCGTTCGTTTGAAGTTTGTTCTTTGGTAGAATCGCCAAAAGCTTCAGGCACTATAAGATGATGCACTGAGTTGTTTTAGACATAGAATCGATCAGCAGTTGCTCAATGATGAGCTTCATACTGGCATTATCTTCTCTCAAAGAAAGTATTTCATTTTTGAGGAGTTCGTTTTCTGTACTCATCGATTTGTGGACAATAGGTGTCAGATCAACAATTAGAGCTCGCATTGTATCCTCCATTTTGAGCACCAGTTTCTGACAGCATGGTGTATTTATCCTGTGAGTAACTTCTGGGTTGTTTTCATGAGATTAAGTTCCATCTGTTTGTGTTGCCGAGTCTTTAGGGCCCATGGGATATTCTATGGCTAGCATGTGCTGATAAATTGAAGTATCTGTTACTTTGCCGCTCTCTGGAATGTCGTATGCTGCAGAAGGCGAAGTGGATATATTTGTGAGAACATTTGGACTAGAGTTAATACTGAGGATTTCGTTGTCAACAGATGAGACGTTGGCATCTGAAGATACGATATGTATTGCGATTTGGGGTGAACGTGCTGTTGAGTCCAAATTTGTGTTAGCAATTATCTTCTGTGCGGATTCATTCAAACTGACAAAGTCTGTATGTAACCATGACTCAATAACTGCAGCAGTTCCCTGAGTCATCACTTTGTTCTTGGTATGGTAGAGGTGCATCGAGATAAGAGGTGTTGTGATTAAATCTTCCACTAATGCGCCGTGTTTATCCGATCTCGTTTCAACATGGTCAGTCTGGTAGTCTTTGGTACACGCTGTGCGGAAAGCCGCGTATTGAAAAGTGTTGTGGAAAAGTACTGTAACACATTGGCCCTCATTTGATACTTTGAAATTTAAACCCGACTCCTTGCTACAACTCTTAAGTTTCAAACGCACCGCTTTGTCCTTTTGTAAAGTTTAACTGTTTATGGTGGTCGAGCGCAGTCGACCATCCCTTGAAGGTTTTGTTACCTGCGAGCCGTCGCCGATCTCCAAGTGTGACATGTTTACATGCTCCCTGGGTTTAATTTCCAGTGAAATACATGCTAATAATGGGAAGATGACTTCAAGAGATGAACAGGAAAGAGTCTATCAGAGGACATCACCAAGAGAAGAGACAGAAGACGTTTGAGATCCATTACAGCCAATGTTCGATGGCAGCTGATGATGATGATGGTCACTCACATTCTTCGCGTTATGTGGAGTGGTGTTAGTTTCTAGCCGTCAGAATATGGTAGATTCAGCCAATAGACATGGAAACAGAAATCCACGACAAGGAGAACCATGAAAAGAAATCTAGAAACAGTAATCGTGACAGAAGGTAGAAGTTTATGTGTCAACAAGTAAAAAAAAACATGTTGAAATGAGCGCAATAAGCACAGCATGACCACTATCTTTGATATTTAACGTCTGTTCAAAAATTATGCCTCTTGTGCGTCATTCTGAAAATGTGGTATTAAAAATGTGTACGGAGAAATTTTATTTCAAAATTCGGTGACGAAAAATCTGCTGACAGGCAGTTAGTATTAGAACTAAAAAGAGAAAGTGACAAGAGGCTGAGACCTAATGGATGAAGTTGATAGATATTGATGCCAACTTAGAGGTATTCAGAGAGACTGATACTAAATGAGGGAACGATATATATATATATATACGAGGGAAGGTCAAAAAGTAATGCCTCGTAATTTTTAATTTCATTCAATAGGCAAGAAAACAGATACAATTCACATTGAAATGTAGCCCCAAGTCTGAACTTCAAAAATTTATTTCTCAATGTAGTCTCCGTTATTTGTTACAGTTTTTGTCCATCTTCTCACAAGGGCATGTATCCCCACAGGGTAAAAATTTGTGTCCTTTTTCCTAAACCTTACGTACGGCGCGTTTAAGGGTGTCGGTGTCCTCAAAGTGATGTCCGCGAAGATCTTCTTTCAGTGGTCCAAACAGATGGAAGTCAGAAGGTGCAAGATCGGGACTGTAAGGGGGATGTGGTAATAATATCCAGCCAAATTCTGCAATCGCATCAATGGTGCGTTTAGCGGTGTGTGGCGTGGCATTATCGTGCAACAGTAGTGCAGTTCTCTGATCTTTTAATGGGTAAAGTCGCCGAAGACGACCTCTAAGCTTCTTCAATGTTTCAATGTAACGGTCTGCATTCACCGTTGTGACGTACGTCTAGTTTGACAAGTGAATTCTCCCTGATATGATGGATGATTTAAAGGGACTTTTAGCTTTTCATAACATTAGAACCCCTGAACATTTGTTGTAACTTTTCGTTTGCCAGAACTCATTCCACCGGGACTCATTTAGCATGCGGCACGAGATCAAAGAGACAGACTGAGGGATTTCAGGGGAAGACTATCGGCGTTATCAAAGACAGTAGTGGTCCCTGATACGAGACGCAGTTGCTTGCCGCTAATTTCGCGTCTCGGTGTCAATCGCAACCGAGCGAACGGGGGAAAGCCGAAACGGGCAGCAGCGAACGGAGATACGAAGACCAGGGGGCGGCTTCTTCTCTTGATTTGGCGGTCAGATCCCCAAAAGTTCGTGAGATCAAATAAGCTGTCAAGTTTATCATGTCCCACTCAACTTACATTCCATTTTAGCTAAATAGACCATGAAGACTAGACACGTTATCACTCGCTGGCCAGACCTTTACAGAAGCACTAGCTTTATTGAAATCTTGTTATAGATTTTCCCCTGGATTTTATATATATATATTTGCAGTGATTTCTATTCTGTGCAAAGCGGTAATATATATTGTGTAAAGTGATCAGTGGTCTAGTTCAGTCATTCTATTTCAATGGATTTTGTGTTAATTTAAATCTATTAAATTAAACCATCTCAATAGTTCCAGTTGTAAATATAATGATCTATCTATTATATTATTTCAAAAGATAATAGATGCTTAAATTAACTTTTAAAGTCGCGAAGGAATTTATAATTAATAAATTCAGTTAAGTCCTAGTTTTATAGATGTGTGTTTTAACCACTAGAATTCGCGCAGTGTTTATTAAATACATAATTAAATACTCGAGTGTATTATAGGCTTAACGGGAAATTTATCGCGCTTGATTTTTCGGTATGTTACATGTCTTTTTTCTTTCACACAGAGTGATCGTAACCTGCGGTCCCAGCTAAATAAAGAAAGAAATAAAGAAATCATCCTATAAACTTCCAGTCATATTGAAGAAACATTTCTTTTAAAATATAATCTTGTGGCGGTCCTTGCGACCTAGCTGTCAGAATTAAATGAAATAAAGCCCACCCAAGAACATTTTAAAGAATAATCATCAAATTACCCTTACAAACCTGTAAGATAAACTGGAAGGTAATCATCGCCAGTAGCGATATCATATTTACTGTTTACTGTGAGAGAGTACATATTTTCCTGACTGTGACTGAGCCTAGTTTTTTCCTCAATTGGATTTAATAAAACTATCATCACGCATTGAAGGAATTTTACCATAGCGGAGGATTAAAAGAGACCACTTCATTTTCACCCCTGTGCCGAACTGTGTTAGTGCCATCCCATAGACTCCTTTTATATATATAATAAAAACACGAGAACTCTTAGTCTTCAAGTCTTGCGATAAGTGAGAATATTTGTTACCAACAAACCCTCGCAAACATCTGGGGCGGGACATCGAAGGACTAGACAGTTCATATGTCAAGAGTACTTGCTGTTTTTATATACTTTTATGGATCGTCTGAGGCTGCATTCGGTAAGTGTGTGAGTATATGAGTGTGGATCCTCACGCGTGTGTATGAATGACAGGAAATTTAATCGTTTTTCTTTTGTAAACCTGTTGTTAACTTTCTTGCCTAGTAATATAATTTTTCTGTATTCCCTGCATTGTTCCTTTAAGGGGGAGTTGCTAATTGGTTAACTCTGTTTAAAAACCCCCTCCTTTCCATTTGCTTAGTAAAGGGAAGAACAGCTGGGAAGAACAGGTTTTTTTCTATCACCTATACCTAACTTTGTAACACCTCTTTCAGAGTAATTAACTTCACTGTTAGGTTAACGTACCTATGTTCCTGATATTATCTATCTCTGGACTGGGTTTATCTTTGTCTAATAAGCGGGAAGGGCTTAGTCGATACCAATCTTCTTCACCCCTCCCAAATTTGTTATTTGCATTTGTGTACTTATGATAATTTATGTAATACCTGATATTTGTTAGTGATTGATGTTTAAAGTGAATAAAATCACATAAACTCATTTAGTTCTGTGTGTTGGATATACCCAAAGCCCAACTTTTCCCCTATTCGTTTAATATAGTTTGTATCTACATCGTCTGTGTGTGTGAAAAACACCAAATCGGTGTGCGCGCAGATGCGAGTCTGGAAAACTGGCAAATAATTGTTTGACCAGGAGAGCGGAAGAGAAGATTGAGAGAAGCGATTTGTCGTAAATAAGTCTGTCTTTACTCTCCTCCAGCACGCTGTGAAGCAACTATTTAATATCTACATTTTCTATCACTGAGCTTTCCATCATCATTTTCCACTCTAAACCGGACCACTATTTCTACGACTCTTTTCTCTCAAAATAAATTTACGACAATATTTGGCTGGCTCGCCGGGATTATTTTGAGATACATTTGATGCACACATATTTGTGGGCTGGTTCTGGGATCTTGAGCTACATTTGAGGCAATCGCATAGCCGGGTTAAAGATATTTTGAGTCTGATTTAGTCTGGGTCTAACTAGGTAGAGTGTGAATGATTTGTCTTTGTGAATTAGGGAAATAAATAAATAATTACACCCCTAGACAAACGTTCTTTAAGTATTTGGGTTGTCCACACAGCATATTTACAGGTTGTTTTCTCTCCACAGCAGTAGAAAGTACAGATAAACAAAAATATTTGCTATTTTAATTATCCTCTGGCGGAGATAATTCAATTTCTTTCTTTATAAGAGTTGCTGGGATTGCGTGATTGTTTTACAGTCACTAAGGTTTTTGAAGTTAAAAAGAGTTGAGCTTAGCTAAAGACGGATTGTTCTGATTTTTAAAAATTAAGTTAACAACGTCTCATCTCAATAATTGACTTTAGGGACGGAGTTTGTTGTCAGAGATTTAAAATTTAGGGGAAAAATTTTTTTTTTTCCTTTTAAATTGTTTTAATTTAAATTTTTCTCTACTGTTAGTAAAAGTAGATTCTTTTCCAGTGTAACTTACCATTTAGTGGCATAGTCGCTTGCGTTTAGAGCCTTAATTGCCAGATAATAGCAGCGATAAGTTTGCACAGTACAGGTAGGAGGTAACACAAGTAAATTTTTTTTACTTTGGTTTTTTTCGTAGCGGCTTTGAGTTTTCCCCTTCTTGTTCCATCTTACTATTCTCTAGTCTTAGAAGCATCCAGTTCTTTGACAATGGCAGAGAGAATTAGGATAAGATCCCTTTTGAGGCAAGAGGCCAAGGACTCAGGACTAGACACAGAAGCTGCGAATCTGTTTATCAACCAGGAACTTCAAAGGTATGACGCGGAGGAAGAGAGGGCAGAAGCTAGGAAGAAAGAAGCGGACGATCGTCAATTGGAGCAGAAGAAAATTGAGGCAGAGATGGACGCCCGCAGGGAAAGAGAGAAGGAGAGACAACGCGAAGAGAGAGACAAGGAAAGACAGCATGAATTAGCGCTCAAGGCTTTAGAGAGTCGGAGTGCCTCTACTTCAAATAATGGAGAGCCGTCTTCGCCCCAGTCTCAAACAATGGATCTCTCCAGCACTCAATCTGCCCAATTAACTGCTATGTCGTTTTCTTTAGAATCTTTTCCTAGCCCTAACGAAAAAATTGACAGCTACCTAGAAAAATTCGAGAGACTCGCGAATCTTTATGGGTTAGAGAGTACCCGCTGGGCGCTCAAACTTTCAACGTCACTGAAAGGCAATGCTTATGACGTGTACACAAAGCTGGGACCGAATCAACATGATTATGACCTGTTGAAGAAGGCCTTACTACAGCAGTTTGAGATGACTGCCCGAAAGTTTCTGCAGTTGTTCAGAAACAGCCGAAAAGAGAGCACGGAAACATTTCCCCAGTTCTCTTCACGTCTCACGGGTTATCTGACAAAGTGCATTGAATTATCTGACCTACCTCTTTCATATGAGGGACTCCTCGAACTTGTTCTTGTGGAGCAGATAAAATCCACTTTGTCGAATGAAACTCGTAGATTTTTGGCTGAACAGGGGGCAGTCAGGCTTGAAGACATACTCAATAAAGCCGAACGCTATAGCAATGCAATGGCCGAACTTCCCAGCACTAAACGTAAACCCACCGATGAGCCATCTCGAAAACAGAATCTAGAGCAGGCATCCTATTCTTCCACTTCCTCTCAACATTATAACCAACGAGATAACAATACCCAGAAACCTCCCCAGGAAAAATCGAAATTCTACAAAACCCGATACCCCCCCAACAACAATTCTGATCAACCCAACAAGCCTACGTGGCAGCGCGGCCACCAAGGTCAAGGAAAAGGGAAGACCCCTACACCAGGAACGTCTGATCAGGGCAAACAAACCGGTGCAAACCGCATTGGATGTTTGCATACAGCCTCGAAAGGTAGAGTCAATGTCAGTGATTCTCAACCTGAGGGGGACCGACCCTCAACTCGAGGAACTGTAATTTTGAACGGTACCTCAACTACTTGTCTTTTTGACACTGGATTAAGTTTTAGTTGTATTGTCGCTAGACACCTAGTCAAACCAGGTCAGGAGACAGAGGAAACCGTCAAACTTAGTGGAGTTTTCAGGAGTGATGCACCCAGGA
Organism: Oreohelix idahoensis; assembly: GCA_024509875.1. Taxonomy (NCBI): domain Eukaryota; kingdom Metazoa; phylum Mollusca; class Gastropoda; order Stylommatophora; family Oreohelicidae; genus Oreohelix; species Oreohelix idahoensis. Next base: position 276,552 of record JAMPIV010007514.1, read on the forward strand.
CGCTTCCTATCGCACTGGTAGAAATACACTCTGACTTTGTCAGAGGAGTTATTAAAGCGGCCATAATGGATGATCCGATCTACCCAGTTATCCTGGGATGTAGATATGTGTTCATTGGGAGACCTAAGGAGCCGATTGTGGCAGCGGTAACCACAAGAGGGCAAGCCAAGAAGGAGAGGGAGCCTGCGCCAAACTTGTTGCCGAATGAACTGAAGGAGGCGCAACAAAAGGACCCTACTCTGGCGCCCTGCTTTAAAAAACTGCCCATGGCTAAGGACCCCAGACACAACGGAGACATCTTTTCTAAGGATGGTGTATTGTATCGTAGAACGGGCAACCCGGACACGGGGAATAACCAGCTCCTAGTACCGACGCAGTACAGAAACCAGATCTTAGAAATGGGGCACTCTCTTCCCTTTAGCGGACATATGGGACAAAACGCCACTATTCAGCGAATAAAAAACCACTATTGGTGGCCAGGAATGAACTCTGACATTGTCAGGTATGTGAAATCCTGCGCCCAGTGCCAACGGGTAGCACCCAAGCACTTGACACCCCCAGTACCTATGGGGCAAATGCCAATAGTAGGGACTCCATTTGAACGGGTTGCTGTCGACATTATTGGTCCTCTGGAAAAGACCAAAAGAAGGAACAGGTTCATCCTGACCTTAGTTGACACTTGCACTATGTGGGCCGAAGCCGTACCGCTACCATGCACTAATTCCAAGCATGTCGCAGAAGCCCTTGTGCAAATTTTTACACGGTTGGGATTCCCTCAACAAGTTTTGACGGACAATGGATCCCAATTCCGTAGCCTGTTAATGGAGGAGATCTTTAAGATCTTGAGGGCCAAACATATCCACACAAGTCCCTACCATCCGGCCGGAAATGGGCTCGTGGAACGTTTTAACGGTACCCTCACCATGATGTTACGTAAGCTGGGTCAGGAGAAACCGGAAGACTGGGACCAATATATATCGGCTGCCTTATTCGCCTACCGAGAGGTACCCCAAGCGTCTACGGGTTTTGCGCCAGCTACACTTTTATTTGGCAGACCTATTAAGGGGCCACTAGAAGCCTTACTTCGGTCCCTGACAGACCAGAAGGCTGACGAGACAGTCGTCTCTGCAAGCAAGTATGTATCTGAGCTTAAGGAAAGGCTAAAGCTAGGATGGGATCTAGCTACTACCAACCTTAAGAAAGCCCGCGCTAAAATTACTAAAAGATACAACAAAGCTGCAAAAGAGAGAGAACTACAACCAGGGGAGAAAGTCCTATTGCTACTTCCAACCGGAAGCAATAAACTTCGCATCGGATGGCAAGGACCGTTTACCGTCCTTAAAAAGATCTCACGTACCAACTACAAGATCTCCATCAAAGGAAAGGAGAAGGTCTTCCACATAAATCTGCTAAAGAAATATTTGGAAAGACCGGTGCCATCCTCCGAGCATCTCCTGGCTGTCGCCATAGCAACGGAAGACGAGGAAGATGATGATGGTTGCATGGAGTATCCATTGCAACCCACAGAATCCTTTAAAGATGTCAAGTTCGGCGACAATCTCTCACCAGAACAACAAACAGAAACCAGGGCTCTACTAAAACAGTACAGTGCAGTCTTAACGGATGTACCTGGTCGAACAAATCTCATTGAATTTGATATGAAATTAACAAACGAGACCCCTGTTCAAACCAGAGTTTACCCCATCCCGTACGCTAAAGCTGATGCACTTCGCGGAGAAATAGACAAGCTGCGTCAGGCAGGAATTATCAGTGAGTCTACATCTCCTTACAGCTCGAGTGTAGTGCTGTTGCAGAAGCCCAATAAGGAAGTTCGGCTGTGCATTGATTACAGGTTGCTAAACGCTGTAACGGAATTCCAGCCCGAACCTCTCCAAACTGTTTCTGAGTTGTTCACCAAGCTCAGCAAAGCAAAGATCTTCTCCAAGATTGACCTCAGCAAAGGTTATTATCAAATACCAGTCAAGGAGGAAATTAAACCTTTGTTAGCTTTCAGCACTAGTGAAGGACATTACACATTTAACGTGATGCCGTTCGGTTTGCATAACGCACCAGGAGTGTTCACCAGGATGATGAGGAAGCTTCTAGAACCTTTGCAAAGTCCCCATATCCATAATTTCATGGATGACATCTTAATTGCATCGGAAACCTATGAAGAACATATTGCTACGGTTGCTATGCTCCTCAGGAGACTACAGGAAACGGGTCTCACAGCCAGACCTAGCAAATGTCTCATCGGGTTTGAACAGTTAGACTTCCTGGGGCACACTATTTCTCACGGATGCAGTTGGCCTATTAAGAAGAACGTGGAGAAAATAATGGCAGCAAAAAGACCCCGAACGAAGAAAGACGTACGTTCCTTCATATCGCTATGTGCATACTATCAGAAGTACATCCAGAACTTCAACGGACTGACGGCACCTCTGACTGACCTCACAAAGAAAGGTTGTCCTGATAAGGTCATATGGGATCAAAAGTGCGAACACGCGTATAGCACTTTGAAAGGACAGTTGTCTGCATACCCCATTTTGAGGTTGCCTGACCTCAAGAAACCTTTTGTACTGAGAGTCGACGCGTCAGGTCAGGGCATCGGGTCAACACTGCTTCAAGCCGATGACAGTGACCTGAACATGCTATTTCCAGTTGCCTATGGCAGTCGGAAATTAAATAAAGCGGAACGGAACTACAGCGTAGTTGAAAGGGAATGTCTTGCTCTGATTGACGGTATCAGACGCCATCATGAGTTTCTTTATGGTACATCTTTCACGGTGCAAACAGACCACGCTCCGTTAGCATTTCTTGGTGCCAATAAAGAATTTAACGCAAGGATCATGCGTTGGGCGCTTCTTTTAAGCGTTTATTCTTTCAAAGTGGAATATATTCCGGGAAGACAGAATGTCGGGGCTGATTTCCTGAGTAGAAACTGGTCTACAGAGGAAGAAGAGCAAACTGAAGATACCACTCATCCTAAAATCACCAATCAGGTCACCTCCATTGTCAAAAAATGAAACATGAAAAATGGTTTCATGTCTAAAAGTGGGGACGATTGTGACGTACGTCTAGTTTGACAAGTGAATTCTCCCTGATATGATGGATGATTTAAAGGGACTTTTAGCTTTTCATAACATTAGAACCCCTGAACATTTGTTGTAACTTTTCGTTTGCCAGAACTCATTCCACCGGGACTCATTTAGTATGCGGCACGAGATCAAAGAGACAGACTGAGGGATTTCAGGGGAGACTATCGGCGTTATCAAAGACAGTAGTGGTCCCTGATACGAGACGCAGTTGCTTGCCGCTAATTTCGCGTCTCGGTGTCAATCGCAACCGAGCGAACGGGGAAACCGAAACGGGCAGCAGCGAACGGAGATACGAAGACCAGGGGGCGGCTTCTTCTCTTGATTTGGCGGTCAGATCCCCAAAAGTTCGTGAGATCAAATAAGCTGTCAAGTTTATCATGTCCCACTCAACTTACATTCCATTTTAGCTAAATAGACCATGAAGACTAGACACGTTATCACTCGCTGGCCAGACCTTTACAGAAGCACTAGCTTTATTGAAATCTTGTTATAGATTTTCCCCTGGATTTTATATATATATTTGCAGTGATTTCTATTCTGTGCAAAGCGGTAATATATATTGTGTAAAGTGATCAGTGGTCTAGTTCAGTCATTCTATTTCAATGGATTTTGTGTTAATTTAAATCTATTAAATTAAACCATCTCAATAGTTCCAGTTGTAAATATAATGATCTATCTATTATATTATTTCAAAAGATAATAGATGCTTAAATTAACTTTTAAAGTCGCGAAGGAATTTATAATTAATAAATTCAGTTAAGTCCTAGTTTTATAGATGTGTGTTTTTAACCACTAGAATTCGCGCAGTGTTTATTAAATACATAATTAAATACTCGAGTGTATTATAGGCTTAACGGGAAATTTATCGCGCTTGATTTTTCGGTATGTTACATGTCTTTTTTTCTTTCACACAGAGTGATCGTAACCTGCGGTCCCAGCTAAATAAAGAAAGAAATAAAGAAATCATCCTATAAACTTCCAGTCATATTGAAGAAACATTTCTTTTAAAATATAATCTTGTGGCGGTCCTTGCGACCTAGCTGTCAGAATTAAATGAAATAAAGCTCACCAAAGAACATTTTAAAGAATAATCATCAAATTACCCTTACAAACCTGTAAGATAAACTGGAAGGTAATCATCGCCAGTAGCGATATCATATTTACTGTTTACTGTGAGAGAGTACATATTTTCCTGACTGTGAATGAGCCTAGTTTTTTCCTCAATTGGATTTAATAAAACTATCATCACGCATTGAAGGAATTTTACCATAGCGGAGGATTAAAAGAGACCACTTCATTTTCACCCCTGTGCCGAACTGTGTTAGTGCCATCCCATAGACTCCTTTTATATATATAATAAAAACACGAGAACTCTTAGTCTTCAAGTCTTGCGATAAGTGAGAATATTTGTTACCAACAAACCCTCGCAAACATCTGGGGCGGGACATCGAAGGACTAGACAGTTCATATGTCGAAAGAGTACTTGCTGTTTTTATATACTTTTATGGATCGTCTGAGGCTGCATTCGGTAAGTGTGTGAGTATATGAGTGTGGATCCTCACGCGTGTGTATGAATGACAGGAAATTTAATCGTTTTTCTTTTGTAAACCTGTTGTTAACTTTCTTGCCTAGTAATATAATTTTTCTGTATTCCCTGCATTGTTCCTTTAAGGGGAGTTGCTAATTGGTTAACTCTGTTTAAAAACCCCCTCCTTTCCATTTGCTTAGTAAAGGGAAGAACAGCTGGGAAGAACAGGTTTTTTTCTATCACCTATACCTAACGTTGTAACCCCTCTTTCAGAGTAATTAACTTCACTGTTAGGTTAACGTACCTATGTTCCTGATATTATCTATCTCTGGACTGGGTTTATCTTTGTCTAATAAGCGGGAAGGGCTTAGTCGATACCAATCTTCTTCACCCCTCCCAAATTTGTTATTTGCATTTGTGTACTTATGATAATTTATGTAATACCTGATATTTGTTAGTGATTGATGTTTAAAGTGAATAAAATCACATAAACTCATTTAGTTCTGTGTGTTGGATATACCCAAAGCCCAACTTTTCCCCTATTCGTTTAATATAGTTTGTATCTACATCGTCTGTGTGTGTGAAAAACACCAAATCGGTGTGCGCGCAGATGCGTGTCTGGAAAACTGGCAAATAATTGTTTGACCAGGAGAGCGGAAGAGAAGATTGAGAGAAGCGATTTGTCGTAAATAAGTCTGTCTTTACTCTCCTCCAGCACGCTATGAAGCAACTATTTAATATCTACATTTTCTATCACTGAGCTTTCCATCATCATTTTCCACTCTAAACCGGACCACTATTTCTACGACTCTTTTCTCTCAAAATAAATTTACGACAACCGTGTTTCCCTGTTCCAAGAAGTCGAGAAGAATCACACCCTTCTCATCCCAAAACACGGAGGCCATAACTGTCCCTACAGATGGTGAACTTTTGAACTTCTTTCTTGTCGGCGATGTTGTGTGATGCCATTCCATTGACTGCCTCTTGGATTCTGGTTCAAAAAAATGAACCCAAGTCTCATCACCTGTCACAATATTCAATAAAAACTCTTCTCCTTCAGTTTCGTAACGGTGCAGGAGATTGATGGCTATGGTTTTCCTTGTTTCTTTATGTCTGTCTGTCAACATTCTGGGTACACCACCGTGCACAAACTTTTGAATAACCCAGGTCTTTAATGATGTTCTGGACACTGCCTTTACTAATGGACAACATGGAAGAAAGTTCATCCAGTGTTACCCGACGGTCACCACGAATGATGCCATCAACTCGATGAATGTTGTGTGGAGTCACTGTGGTAGACGGACGGCCAGTCCGCTTTGCGTCAGCCCTTGAGGATTGACCTACTTCAGCTTCGTCCCAACTATGTACCCAACATCGGACAGTGCTAACATCCACTGTTGAATCTCCATAAACATTCTTCAGACGTTCGTGGATGCGAATTGGGGTCTCGCCTTCAGCATTGAGGAATTCTATGACATAACGTTGTTTTAACCGAACGTCTTTGGCAGCCATTTTTAAACTGTTACAGTGGTGCCACCTGTTACTGAAACAGGTTGTAATCTATGCAGTGCAGAAGAGTGTTTGAGGAATCCTGCTAAATTTACAAATTGCACACCGATGCAGTATTTAGATACATAAAAAATAGGAGGCATTACTTTTTGACCTTCCCTCGTATATACATACATACATACATGCATGCATGCATACATACATACATACATACATACACACACACACACACGCACACACCACACACACACACATTCACACACACACACACACACACACACTCACACACCCACACACACACACACACATATATATATATATATATATATATATATATATATATATATATTTATATATATGTATATATATATATATATATATATATATATATATATATATATATATATATATATATATATATATATATATATGTATATATATATATATATATATATATATATATATATATATATACGAGGGTCGTTCAAGTCAAACCGGGACTTTTTGTTCTGGAAATACAGGAAGGAATGCTAGCGTGGTGGTACTACTGACAGTAGTAAGTAACAAGTGTGACCTACTCGTATTATCATTACCGTTACCGTTATTACCATTAGGTGGCGTACGCGTCATGGGTCAGTCCCTGATAGATAATGAAAATGGCGGACAACAGAGTTAGTGCACGGTGGGTGCCAAGACAGCTTTCCGCTTTTGACCGGCAGAGAAGAGTTCAAGTCTGCACTGAGTTGAAGGATCGTTTTGGCAGGGAAGGCCAGAATTTTCTGAATCGCTTCGTTACGTGTGATGAAACCTGGGTGCTTCATTTCACTCCGGAATCAAAAGGAGCATCCATGCAGTGGAAGCATATGGACTCACCACCACCCAAAAAATTTCGGAAAATTGCGTCTGCTGGGAAAGTGATGGCGAGTGTTTTTTGGGACAAATGTGACATTATTCACGTGGATTTTCTACCCCGTGGTGCCACTATCAACAGTGAAGAGTACTGTCGCATTCTAAGTGATGTGCATAACCATCTGCGGAAAAAACGGCCTGGTTTGATAAGAAAAGGCGTCCTGTTTCTACAGGATAACGCACGACCACATACCGCTCACCGCACCACGTGCAAATTACAGCAACTTGGGTGGGAGGTATTGCCACATCCCCCTTACAGCCCAGACCTCGCTCCGAGCGACTTCCACCTGTTTGGAACCCTGAAAGAGTTCCTGGGAGGTCAGCATTTTAGCACTGATGACGAACTGAAGCAATGTCCTACGATGGTTCAGGAGTACTGACATATCTTTCTACGCTAAAGCTTTTCAAGCATTAATTAAACGCTGGGATAAGTGTATAAATGTTGCAGGGGATTGTATCGAAAAATAAATGGCAATTTCACTCCTACAAATTTGTTCTTTTAGTTTGTACAAACAAAAGTCCCGGTTTGACTTGAACGTTCCTCGTATATATATATATTTAATTCTGGGGGGGGGGGGGCGGGGGGGCTTTATTTCATTTAATTCTGACAGCTAGGTCGCAAGGACCGCCACAAGATTATATATATATATAATGACTTGTCTTTGATCCACTATCACTGAGCGTCAGCTCTTGGTGACCTTGATGCCATTATGTGGTACTGCGCTGTTCGTATAAGCTGTTCTGGGCTGCTATAAAGTGTATTGTCTATGGATGGGTTGTGTGGTAGGAGTTGTCTCATTCCCTTGAGTGCAGGGCACTGTAGTAGATGGTGTTCTACTGTCTCCAACGGGTTTGGGCAGTGTCTACATTTTGCTATATTTGTGAACACATTCTGTTTCTGTGGCCATTTAGTGTAGAGTGACCTGTTCTCAATCTGAAAATATTGGTTTGATATCTTCGTTCGATATGGTTGATAGCATCTTCCATATTTGGGGCTGTTAGGTGTATGAAGAGTCTTCTTCCGTATTTAGCCTGTGCCCACATGTTCAGCCAATATTCTTTACAGTTGTTTTTGATTATTTGTTTTATTGTTAACATACTCAATGGTTGGTCAATTTGTGGAATTTTTGCTTCCTACTTTGCCAGTCTATCAGCTTCTTCTGTCAATGTGATGTCTATTTAGCCAGGTATCCATTGCATGTAGATTTATGTTCCATACAAGTTTATAATTTAGTGGCATGTTTCTTGAAGCTTCTGGATAGTACTGATTGAGTTTTCCAGTTTTCTATTACCAAAAGGGCAGCCAGCGAGACTACAACATCATTTGTCTCTATTTCGTTTGATTCAAAGAGTTCAAAGATTCTAGTTGGGTTTTCTGAATGGCGACTACTTCGGCTTCGTAGTTTGTGCACCAGATCCCACAGGGTCTTGCAATTTTGATGGGTTCTTCTCTATTGGGTGGGATGATTATGGTCCTATAGCCAGCATTTATGGCTGCTTTAAAAGCTGATCCGTCTGTGTAAGCATGAATAATATCTTCTTCATACTGGCAGATGGTTTCCATGGCAAGTGTTTTCAGCAGTGTAGGTATGAGGCTTTTATTTGCGGGTTGCAAAAGGTTTGTACGTATTATTGGTCTGTTTAGTTCTACGTGGGCTGGTAAGTCAGGTACAGTTTGAGTAGGTAGTCTAGAATCTGGTATGTAGTGCTTCTCTGAAAGCTGTTGGTACCTTCTAGCGAAGGAGGTCTTTTTAATTCGGTACTTGGAGTTGTGGTTGCTGATAACATTTTTGCAGGGGTCATCCTTGTCAGCTCGCAAGAACCTTTCTGCCGTTAGGATAACTTATTTCTCTCTCCTTAGTTCTTGGGGCTCCACATTGGCGGAAATCTCACATGCGCTGGTCGGGGTAGTTCGCAAGCACCAGCAGATGAATCTGAGTGCCTGGTTTTGAATGCGATCTAGTTTCAGTTTAAGTGTTGGGCTAGCAGTGTCTTGCAGGGATAGAGAGTAATCCATAACTGAGCGTTTGTATCCCAAGTACAATTGTCATAAGGTGCACTGATTGCCTCCACAATCAGTGCTTGCCAATCGCTGTATGAGGTTCAGCCTTCTAGAAGCATTTGAAATTAGAGACTCAACATGTGTTTTGTATGCGAGTCTGGTATTTAGCTGTATCCTCAGATAAGTCGGATTGTTCTCTTTAGCCAGCTTTGTATTATCAAGTTTTTAATCCAGTTCTCTTCTCACTGTTTTGTTGCTGAGTGTGAATATAGTGTAGACTGTCTTACTCGTATTGATCACCATTTTCCATAAGCTGCAGTAGGTTGTTAGAGCAGCCAGTGTACGGTTTAGTTTCTTTTGCAGTTGCAATGGGAAATTCCCTTCTACCCATAAGTTAAAAAACAAAAGTTAATATGTCATGGTATATTGCCACACACTGGCATACAGCCATTGTTATTGGACATATGTCTATTTGTGGTAACTCATGTTTTTGCACGCTTTTTAACTTATATTGAACGCTGCTTATTTAATACGTCACCGGTTGTCAATGACGTAACGTGTTTGCGCTAATTTATTCTAACGACTAATATTCGTGGCCTTTCGTATACTTCAAGTCGTCAAAGCAAGACGTGTTTTTCAAGCTCCCAGAATCGTGGAGGAATATTGTATTTTATGTGGCATTAAATTAACTTCGAATGCCGCCACTGGTTTCTAAGATGGTCCCGAACTTGTGAAGAACATCTGCACCTTGTAGAGAAGTATTTATCCAAGAAATTTACATTCACGTTTTTGGTCCACATTACTTGGGTGTCGATGGTTTACACGCATCTATTAGTACAGCGGCCAGAACTGAATAGTTGAGACGATACATTGATTTTATACTACTATGAATACTTATGTATTTATGGACTGACCATGCACTTGTATTTTGAGCAGACCCATGTTTCAAGATTCTCCAAATTTGCCATTTGCCTGTACTAAATAAATGTTATACGAATCGTATCGTGGACCCCACTACCAGACGTCTTATGTTCGTTCGGCCAGTTATGTCCTGTAATGACCATACCCGTATCCATTCGTGTTGTCAGCATGATGCATGAACTTTAACAGTACCTCATACAACAAGAACATACATACATATAAAAATAACAACGCTACACCATAAGGCTAAGTCATCAGCAAAACGGGCGCCGAGTAATTCAAGGTGGTCTGCCGGGTCGTTTATGTATAAGAGGAAAAGGGTGCAGCTTAGGGCCGAGCCTTGTGGGAGGCCTTATTGGATTATTTTTTATTATGATGTTGCTCCGTTGAACGTTGTGAAGATGGTTCGATTGGTAAGGAAATATTTTGTCCACTGAAACATTCTTCCTTCTGTGCCCATCTTCTGCATCTTGAAGTACAGACCATCTCTCCATACTCGGTCGTATGCCTTTTTGAAGTCTACGAAAACTGCGGCTACATGGTTTTTATCCTGGAAAGCATTAGCAATCTGTTGCAACAAACCAATTATCTGGTTAACAGTCTGTCTGCCTCTTCTAAATCCTGCTTGCTTAGGATGGAAGGCTCTCCCTTTATCTAAACACAAATACACACACAGATACACACACACACACACAGACACATATATATATATATATATATATATATATATATATATATATATATATATATATATATATATATATATATATATATATATATATATATATATATATATATATATATATATATATATATATATATATATATATATATATATACTGAAGCACATTAAAAACGCACCACTATTATATATACTGATGCCGAGAAGCTGGCAAAAAAAAGTGTGGGAATGGATTTTCCCCGTGTTTGCCATGCGGTAGAGAGCAAATGGCTGCTGGAATGGAAAGTGCAAGATTCAACCCATGGGTGTGTGTACAGACTACATGAAAACGATGAAAGTTACACGTGCAACACGATTCTCAACAGCTATGACCCTGAAAATGTGTACGCGTTGTGGCAGTATACTCGGTATAAAAAGGCCGTTGAGACAAAACACCCAGTACATGTGCTTGAAATGCCACGACTATCTGAAAACGACCGCCAACGAGCCATTGGTATGTTGGAGACCGGAATGAGCTCGCGGGCCATTGCCAGAAGGATGAATTGCCACCACAGCACTATTGTACGTCTCAATGAACGTTACGGAACCACTGGCAGTGCCCGGGATAGACTTCGGAGTCGCCAACCACGAGTTACTACCCCTGCGCAAGATCGTCATATTGTGCTGAGCCACCTAAGGAATTGACTCTCCCGGCAAGTCAAACAGCAAGAGCAATAGTGGGTAGACATGGGCAAGTCTCTCGAATGACAGTCATACGACGACTCAGAGATACAGGCCTTACTGCAAGACGACCTTATGTTGGGCCAAACTTGACTCACAGACATCGTCAGCAGCGCCTGCAATGGGCAGAGCAACATATCAGATGGACTAGACTGCAGTTGAATGCTGTCCTATTCACAGACGAGAACAGATTCAACATATCCTTTGCAGATGGACGTATGCGGATTTAGCGACGGTGTGAAGAGCGCTTTGCAGATTGCTGTGTCAACCGATTTCGAGGTGGCAGTATTCACATTTGGGGAGGATTCAGTTTTCACCATCGCTTGCCTCTTCACGTCTTCCGTGGAAATGTTAATGCTGTGACATATCGAGATGAGGTTCTGGATGCACTGGTTGCTCCTGCGTTCACAATTTATCCAGACTTGCAGCTTCTCCAGCAGGATAACGCACGTGCATTTTTTTGTATTTTTGGTTTTCTCCCTTGCCTGCACAGAATGCAATGAATTTCATAACAATCAAATGTACAAATTAATGACCAGCATGGATTCATAGGAAAATGAATAAAGATTCCAAATATGTAAACTTGTACACACTTATATTTACATTTCACACTCTGTTCCTGGATTATACAGGTGGTGCGTTTTTAATGTGCTTCAGTATATATATAATGTCACGGATTGCCTCCCCTGCTTCGCTGTAGTGGTCTAAAAATTGCCAAAACTCAAGAGTATCTAAACTGGGTCGTTGTGGTGAGTTGATGAGGTATAAATATGGTGATAGGGGACCTAGTGTACTGAATGAGATCAGCTGTGAAGGTTTCTGAAGATAATAAGTTTGGTGTGTATACAGAAGACCTTACTTGCTACCACATTTCGATATCAATCAGACTTATTCTGGATCAATGTGAATAATAGCTTCGTTAAGTGTCTAGGGTATTGTAATAGTGTTGTGGAATAATCTCAATACAAAACATATACAAACAAATATTAAATCCTAAGATAAACTCAACTAACTCCAGCTGTTAAATTTTATAATGAAAAATTTTCTGTTAAACTTTATTGGTCCTGAGCCTAAATATTGTTTTGGTCAGGACTCAAACCAATGATAATCAATTTGATCGAATAATATATTTACAAATATGTATCAAAATATTTACATGCAATAGACAGTATGTCTATAGTACATGGGTACAATTTTCAACTGGATATTCTTTAATCTATCTAATTACTGGTACATTGAAGCTGGTTGGGGGATTAACATCATCCCAGTGTTCGTTAGTTTTAATAATATGGTCTCTGATATTCTTTTTGGAGGAATGTTTTTATTCACTACAGGAGATCTTTCATGAATAGTAATAAGTTGCTCCAGGCCAGATATCACTTATCTGAGCCCTGGAATCGCAGCAATTGCAGTCAGTTTGGCCAAACGCTTCACAATCCTCTGGTCTTAAGCCTCTTTTATAACAGCAGGTGTCAGAGACTCCTTGATCTAGTGCTGAATTGCTTTATCATTCAGTATCAGCATCATAGAAGTACCAGCAGGAACCCCTGTCAAAGCAAGTTATGGTTCTGTCTTAATATCAAACTAATTCCTCCAAATTTACCTGTGAACATACATTTCACCAAAGAACATGGTCAGCTCTTCTGACAACCTAGCTTCTCCACTTTCATGTGATGGAACAAATGGTACCAGTTTTCTTTTCTTTTTCCCTAATGGAGGCTACGCCTCTGTCATTCCTGCAATACTTCACCATGCAATAAGATAGGTGTAATGTTTCTGCATGATCATCATATATATCCCTGCAGTTCTAACTTTCTCAAATGGTCCATAGGATAATGCAACAACAACTAGGCCATGCCTAAGTCTGCTATGGAACCATTTAATTACAACCTTTTGTCATGGCCTTTTCTTATACACAACCATTTTCAAAATTAAAAAAGTCAATAAAATCAATCTTACCACATGTAAAGGAAATAACACAGGTTACGACGAATAAGGCATTTGAATATGGCACACTTTTAGATTTGCCCACTGTCCAAACTGATTTCTGTAGTTATATCTTATAAAACACAGCACAAGTCTGTCATCGCTTCCCGCTCTTCTGAATAATTTTTAAAAATGGCAACGAGCAGCGTACTCTTTCGTTAAGGTCACATGCCTTGGCCAATCGGACTAAGCCTATCTTTATTTTTGAATTAACTTTAAAAAAAAATCTCACACTACTATGTGTTACTATCAACAACTAGATTCGTATATCTAAGTTAGCCAATCATACCTCGGCTTCCTTCAAAATCAAGCCAATCCCCTACTTCGTATTATCTTAGCCTTCTTTCACCTACGTGTTTTCAAAAAAAAAAAAAAAAAAAAGCAATTCCATCTAAGCAGATATGACTCGACATGACAGTATCTCTGTTCTCTATATGTTTTATTACCAATATTTAATTATCTAATGGACTATTTAAACAACCAATTACATATTCTTTGTCCACAAGTCTTCAGAAACCCGAATATACAATTATCATGAGACTAAATGGCTTATTTAAAAATACTGTCTTTTTTTGGATCTTAGTTGTTTATTTTTAACTACTATCTGTCCGCATCTTTTTAACTATACTATCAGTATAAAGTCAGGAATCAGATGTAAAACAGTGGAATGTCATGTTTCCCAATAAGAATTAAGATTGAGTCGGGACCTTTTGTTAAATCTTTAGTTTTTTTCATCACTGTTTATTTGAAAATCAGGCCATGCAAACTGCGTGCAAGAATGGCTTACTCTGCGACCCACAGCGAGCGGCCTAACTGCATGCGTTCCTCCGTGCATCTCTCTCTCTCGTCCTTCTGTCTTTCTAGGCTAACCTTGAGCGTGTAATTACACTAATGTTAGTTTTTAGTATCTAGGTCATTGAGAAAATACAGTACATATTTTATAGGGGGTGTGGCGATACAATTATTTGAAGAATGCAGCAGGGAAAGCAGAGATTTTGCGTTCATCCCTTCCGGTGTTATTAATCTCAGGCTTTTGCGCTATTGGGAAAGCACTGGTCTTTCTCCATTCTTCTTTCTTTCTTATATTTGCTTTCTGCTTTACATTTATGTTCTAATTTATATATGGGTATTAGAATTTTTCACCACAATTCTCCCCACTTTAAAACAGACATCATATGTCAGTTCCTAATTTTAGGTACACATAGATACATTTCTGTCTATGCCTGGTGATTACTCTGATTCTCATCGCACGGATGGCGGCTTAGAAAATCTGCATCAACGTTTCGCTGATTTTATTTTTATCATGGATTAATGCAGAAGGGTCAATTCAAAGTAAGCACTACTGACGAAGGTTGCCTCAGACTTCTGCAATCCAAGAATCCATTTCAGTTATGTTACTGAACAGCTGCAAGTGTTACTGCTGGTCTTAATGCTGCTTAGCAATCAATATTCATCATTTCTCTTCTCTGAGTCTGCTCAACGACATGTCCCGAGAATATTAGATGTTCCTCAAATTGTACGTTATGAGGAGTTGATCTATATGGTGATATCTGAGTTGTGTAGGGGATCCAATAATTTCCTGATCAGCCTTAATAAACACTCGGACTATCCTCAATTCAAAAAGGCAACAATGGAGACACTCTGCTCCTCCGAAATGTTCACAGCCAAAAATTGGTCTGATCTCAGGCTTGATTGGATGTGGAAACACCCTTCTAATAATATTCTTATAATATTCTATAATGTGCCACTCAAATGGAGGCCATATTCACCAACTATATTTCCACCTACCGACAATTTGGTGAATTAAGATAATATGTGGGGAAATGAGTTTCTGCATCAGAAATCAATTCGCCCTTAGCTTTGCTATAATATGTGTGGGTGATCTCCATCCATGGTCCGATCAATACTTCCCCTTGGACGGTGTAGGGTCGGGTGACTACCAATGTCACCAGTGCCCTTTTCATGCTATATTAATAGACATATGGTGAAGCGCTGTGAGCATTTTCCGAATTGCTCACTCGTCCACTCCCCAATGTTCTTCTAACATTTTGTTTCGGGTTCAAATCTGGCGGATTATCTTCAATATTAATTTCAGCCAGTTCCCTAACTGCGGCTTCAAACTGTGCCTGGGTTGACTGGTCTGAGTTTCTATTTTCTCTGGATGCCCTTCTCAGAGTTGCTAATCTAAATATTTTTGATGAAAACTGTTGGTGGGAAGGTGAATACCTATCCTCTATGTCAACCTTATTATTTTTATTTTCCTTGTTATTTTTAGGCCCATATGTTTCAGAATGCTTGGCTGGCATCTGATTATGATTTTCCCAACTTGGGGACTGTACCTTGCTACATTTTTCACAGGCCCCCACAAATTGTGAAATATCAGCAGCTACTTGGGGCCAGTAATATTTTTCAGATGTCCTTTTACGTGTGGTTCCATTCCTCTGGTGTCCACCGTTAGGTACAACATGAGCTTGGGCCATCACTTTTTCCCTGTAGGGAGTTGGTGTCGCAAAATTGGTTTCAAGTCATTGCAAACGTGTTCAGGTAGATTTATGAACCCGTCAACGATCGATTGACCGCTTTCAAAATGGCGGTGTATCAGCGAGATGTGTATCAGACAGAGGAAATCGCCAAGGATAAATAAAAGCAGAAGGGAATCATTATGAAAAGGATTTTACATTTTAGTACAGGGAAGGATTGTGTATAACTGCATATAAGAAGGAACGGTAGGAAGTTCTCATTTACGGAGATATATGCGTATTTCGGCTGCCCTCAGTTACGCGGAAAAGCATGTAAACCCACTTCTGTTCTAAATATTAAAATCAACAAATAACAGTTTGGGAAATTACATGGATAGGAAGATAGAGATTTATCGGCTGTATATCGGGTGTGGATAATATACCAGCAGAGCTCTTGAAATATGGAGGACCAGATATAGTAAAAATCATGACAACAATTTGCCAGAAGATATGGAGTACAAAAAAATGGCCAAAAGAATGGACGCAGTCATTAGTAATACCGCTTCCAAAGAAAGGAAATCTAAAAATGTGCAAGAACTACAGAACCATTAGCCTTATTAGTCATCCAAGTAAGGTGATGTTAAGGATACTTTTGAACAGAATAAAACAGAAATCAGAAGAAATCTTGTCAGAGGAACAGGCTGGCTTTAGACCAAAAAGAAGTACCTCAGAACAAATCTTCAATATTAGATTACTGATCGAAAAACATCTCCAGCATCAACATGATTTATACCATAACTTCATCGATTTCACAAAAGCCTTCGATCGAGTCTGGCATGAAGGTTTATGGCAAATAATGAGAAAATTCAATTTTGATACCAACATCATAGATATCATTGAAGCACTATACAAGGACGCAAGCAGTGCTGTTTTTGCAAGCAATGACATTGGAGAATTTTTCAAAACAACTGTAGGAGTTCGCCAGGGATGTATCCTGTCACCAGTGCTCTTTAACATTTATCTAGAACATATTATGCAGGAGGCTCTCTACGATTATAAATCAACCATATCGATTGGAGGCCGACCTCTGTGTAATCTACGTTTTGCTGATGATATTGATCTGATAGCTGGAACAGAATCAGAACTTCAAGACCTTACCTCTAGACTGGAGAAAGTAACAAGAACATATGGGATGGAAATTAATATAGAAAAAAGCAAGATATTGGTGAATAGCCATAAGAAACATGTTCCGACCAACATTACGTTAAATGGGCAAACGTTAGAAGAAGTTAACACCTTTAAATATCTCGGGTCCACTATATGTAGTGATGGAAGATCAAATAAAGAAATCAAGACAAGACTTGAGATGGCCTCAGCTGCCATGACAAGGTTGAATGTGATCTGGAAAAGTAACATCAGTTTTCCTGTGAAGATCAAATTATACAAATCACTTGTATTATCTATTCTCTTGTATGGGTGTGAGGGCTGGACACTCACTGCAGATACGGAGCGAAGGATTCAGGCTTTCGAGCATAAATGTTACAGAAGAATTTTGCGCATTTGCTATAAAGAGCACAAAACAAATGTCTATGTTAGAGAGAAGATAAACACCTATGCAGGCCATCAAGAACCACTTTTGTCAATAGTGAAACGTCGAAAGCTTGCCTGGTTTGGGCATGTAACTCGTCATGACTCCCTTTCGAAAACGATCCTCCAGGGAACAGTCGAAGGTAAACGGAGAAGAGGAAGGCAAAGAAAATCCTGGGCTGATAACATCAAAGAATGGGCAGGACACGGTTTCTCCACACTTGTACGCATTGCTGAGAATAGAGAGCAGTGGAGGACCCTGTCTGCTGATGCTTCCACCATGGCACCCCTACGACCCATGACGGGTTATGGGTTGAGATGATGATGATAAAACAAGATAAGATGGAACAGGATGGATACTGTATAAGCCGAAGATCAGGAATGAGAAATTTCAGTCGACGCACAGATCGGCTGAAATCGCTGTTCGGGAAGGATTTTTCAGGCCTAGGTTTAAGCTGTGACGTCAGTACCCTCCGATACGTCCGCGCTATACGTATATAAAGCGTATCGGTAAACTGAGACACAGACAACGAAAGAGGTTTGAGACAGACTGGAGGCAGAGTTTCGCCACTACCCATGAATTGTGAGCGGATCGCCAGAAACATTTTTCAGTCCAGTATCTGAAGTCTGAGGGTAAGCGAAATTATGATAACTACCGTGTATAATATTTGTTATTTCAGGTTCATATAGAATTCACAAAATATGCCTGTATAATATTCATTGATATAATGTATTGTTATTTTGAATATGATTTAAACATGTGCTTTGTGGATGATTGTTGTTTGTACTAAAATGTATCAAATCTAGCCCCACCGCAAAATGAAGAAAATATTTATTATATTAAATGCTGGATCTCGTCGAAGATAAAGGCAGTCCCATGACCAGAGATTGCCATAGGGAAATGAATTGTATACCGCGTTTACGAGGTTAAGGTGACTAGTCCCCTTCCTCGATGCCTTTTCCTTCCCTAGTTTGAGCGCACAAATTTGTGCCCATTTACAGCTGGTAAACTGGGGTGTTCCCCAGCCAGTTTCAATTCCAAAACTATGTAATTGTACTACCGAAGAAAGCAACTTGATCGCTTGGTCACTCTCTTTATTTATGTATTAATTTTGTGTAGATGCTAAGAATGGCATTAGTATTTGAATTTGTACCTGATGTGATTTGGGAAGATCAAGTTATAGAATATGAAAGGATGTACAGGAGAGGAACAAACCAGATGATGGTTATTACTGATAATGTTAATACTACTTCTGTAACATTGAAATGTTGTTACTTACTGTGACTGTATAACTTTGACATCTGATGACTGACTAGTCTGACCTATGTGCTAGTCAGTTACAACTAATTGAAATGTTAATACTGCTATATCACTGAAATGATGTCCTTACTTACTATGATTGTATAACGGTGACATCTGATGACTGACTGGTCTGACATCTGTGCTAGTCAGCTACAAGTCTAGCCAGATACTAGCCAAGGCTGTTATGATGTTTCAGGTTCCATGAAATAACTCAAACCAGACTGTCCAGTATCAGAAACCAGTGTTGTTCATCAGAGGCAATCCCACAAACGTGCAGGACCCCAAAGAGTGAACTTCAACTGGTCTTCGGCATCCCTAGTGCTGGGTCTACCGATACTGATATATGCAACGGACAGTCCGTGTCAGCAGGATCAAGAGTCAGATAAGTGTCACTTAGGACACTGACCACCACAATATATAAAACAGCTAATAGTGAAAATCCATAGTTCAGTCAACTGATGACAATTAATTGGAAAGTCAAGAGACTAAAAACAGTGATTGCAGATTGCAGTAACTTTAATATTCAAGATCTTGAAGTCTAAACAGACAATAATAGTAATTGTGTGAATACTTTTATATATATGTATATGCTCTTTTCCAACTAGTAGAAATAGAATATTAGTGTAATTATTAAACTATTTTAACTGTACCTGAGGATTTATTCACTTCTTCCATTTGTGGTTTCAGTGAATGTTCCTTTTACTTATCCCCTAGAATATAAGTAATCATAAGATAGTCATAGGGAGGAGACACCTTAAATCCTGGTACTACTTCTTACCAACTGGGCCAGGGTTTTCACAGTCTGACTATTTTTATGATAACAATACACCAGTGCTTATTTCTAAGACTGGGGTATTACTTGTAAGACCAGAACTCTTTACTGGCATACTCTTACATAAGTAAATAATTTTATATAACCTCCCGCTACAGTGGGGGCTCGTCTGCGAGATATCTTTGATATTCCAAAGCCAACTTTCTATTTCTGCTGTGTAGAAAATTTTGTTTTGTAAAATTTTTTGGAAAGAGTTAACATAGTAGGAAATAATTATATTTTTAGGAGTACCATTGAGTACAGATAAAGAAAGCTGTTTCATATATGGTGAAGTCAGTTTAATTAACTTTAATTTTAACTAAGTTAATTATATTGTAGTAAATTAGTTTGAGTAAGATCACTTGCCCTACTAGACTACAGATACATCATGGCTGACTTGGTCAAATTTGGGTCTGCTACACTGCAGGTGGGAAAAGAGCTTGGCATGGATGGTGACGCTCTGATCCGGTATGTCACGACGGAATGTGAAAAGTACACCGAGAGAAAAGCAAAGCAATTAGAAGCAGAGAGAGAAACAAAGAAATTAGAAGCAGAGAGAGAAGCCAAGAAATTAGAATTAGAAGCAAAGAGAGAGAAGCCAAGAAATTAGAAGCAGAGAGAGAAGCCAAGAAATTAGAATTAGAAGCGGAGAGAGAAGCCAAGAAATTAGAAGCTGAGAGAGAAGAAAGGAGGTTACAAGCAGAGAGAGACCATGAGCTGAAAATGAGACAGCTTGATCTTGAACTTCAGGCTGGGACTATCACCCATGGTAATAGCTCACCTCATTCTGCGAATAGCTCTTTTCAGAACACGGCAAATGGAGCCATGAGTTTCCACCTAGATCCATTTGTTGAAAAGGAGGATGCAATTGAGTCGTACCTGGATAGGTATGAAAGGCTAGCCTCTACATATGGACTGGAAAAGGAAAAATGGAGTCTAAAGTTATCCCAGGGATTGAGAGGTATTGCATATGATGTGTTTCTGAAACTCCCCAAAGAAGATCAGGAAAATTATGAAATACTAAAGCAAGCCTTACTGATCCGGTATGAAAAGAACTCTGAGGCATATAGGAAGAAATTTAGAACTTCTAAACCTCTACCTGGAGAAACATATAACCAGTTCTTAGCTAGGCTAGAAACGTATTTGTTGAAATGGAGTAGTTTAGGTAAGTATCAGAAAACCTACGAGGATCTGAAAGAAATGGTTATGTTAGAGCAAGTGAAAGATTCCATGTCTCAAGAAATGAGGAAATTTCTTATGGAACAAGGAGCAGAGAGGCTGGAAGACATTTTGAAATGTGCAGAGAGATACCAAGCAGCTCAAGCTGAACTGGTAGGAACGAACAGAAAGCAAGTAAAAGGATATAAGCCACCACCACACAATACCAAGTTTGACCAAAAGGACCAACCGTACAGAAATAAGCCAAGATGGGATAATAAGGACAAAAACCCTCAGACTCAGGAAAATAAACCCTATAAACAGGGAGATAAGTGGTGCAAATTTTGTAAGATGAGCAACCACAACACTGATGAATGTGGGAGGAAAAAACCCCTTCATCATGCTGCATGTCTACAGGTGAGGACTTCTGATAGGAAGGAACTGACTGTGAGTCAGAATAGCCTCCATCACCCACCTACACAGGAGATAGTGACTGTGAATGGCAAACAAGTCACAGGAATGTATGACACAGGTTTGTCCTATGATGCAGTCGTGTGTGCATCTCTGGTGCGCCCTGAACAAATCACCACAGAAACAGTAGATATTCAAGGGCCACTAAAGGGAGCATTACCCCTAACGTTACCCATAGCAAAGATTCATGTCAGTTGTCGCTATGTGGAAGGAGAGATAAATGCAGCAGTGTTAGATGATCCCTTTTACTCCCTAATGTTGGGGCGTAAATATGTTTTCTTGGGAGACCCTGTAAAAACCTATGGTTATGGCAGAAATCCAGACCAGGTCTGACTCCAGGAACATAGAGAGGGACACCAAATTAACATTTTATTCGACTGAAATGAAACGGGCTCAAGAAGCAGACAGCACTTTGAAGCCTTGTTTTGGCAAATTGCCCAAAACACATAACACTCCAAGGAAAGGACATTTCTATTTGGAACATGGACTCTTGCACAGGAAAGCTGGCAGAGGGACGAAAAGTCATGGTCAAATTGTTGTACCATCCACCTATCGAAATAAGGTTATAGGCTGGGGACACATATCAACTTTGAGTGAACACCTGGGTAATGGTGCCACAAAACAAAGAATAGCCACCCAGTTCTACTGGCCAGGTATTATGGAAGATATAAATCAGTATGTAAATTCCTGTCCAGAGTGCACTCATGTAGATTCAGAAAGTCGACGGAAGAGTCTTCATCAAAAGTCTACAAGAAAACCAGCAATCATGGGTACTTCCGAGATTTGCACTGGAGGGGAAAGGAAACATCCCACACAGGTTCAATTGCAGTCTGAACCCCGTGCGCTGGAAAAAAGGAACAAATCACGTAGCGAAAATCAAACACCTACGGATTTGCGACGGAAAACCACAACCAACTATCCACGGAAAGAGGGCGGTAAACTTCAAGGGAAAGCTACCGACCCCATTTCACCAGCAGTAAGAGCCTGGATGAAAAGCCGAACGGGAAAAAGAGAGATAGTAAGGGATGAATATATTCCTGGAAAACAGAAGGGGCATGCGGATTTTCTCAGTCGCCATCCCACAGAGCTTGAGGATAGAAGGAAGGAAAACTAACATCGGAATGGTCGATTTGCAATTGTCTTGTACCCAATAGTTAAGCTAGATATCATCCAGCTTAAAATATGGGGGAGCTATGTCGCAAAATTGGTTTCAAGTCATTGCAAACGTGTTCAGGTAGATTTATGAACCCGTCAACGATCGATTGGCCGCTTTCAAAATGGCGGTGTATCAGCGAGATGTGTATCAGACAGAGGAAATCGCCAAGGATAAATAAAAGCAGAAGGGAATCATTATGAAAAGGATTTTACATTTTAGTACAGGGAAGGATTGTGTATAACTGCATATAAGAAGGAACGGTAGGAAGTTCTCATTTACGGAGATATATGCGTATTTCGGCTGCCCTCAGTTACGCGGAAAAGCATGTAAACCCACTTCTGTTCTAAATATTAAAATCAACAAATAACAGTTTGGGAAATTACATGGATAGGAAGATAGAGATTTATCGGCTGTATAAAACAAGATAAGATGGAACAGGATGGATACTGTATAAGCCGAAGATCAGGAATGAGAAATTTCAGTCGACGCACAGATCGGCTGAAATCGCTGTTCGGGAAGGATTTTTCAGGCCTAGGTTTAAGCTGTGACGTCAGTACCCTCCGATACGTCCGCGCTATACGTATATAAAGCGTATCGGTAAACTGAGACACAGACAACGAAAGAGGTTTGAGACAGACTGGAGGCAGAGTTTCGCCACTACCCATGAATTGTGAGCGGATCGCCAGAAACATTTTTCAGTCCAGTATCTGAAGTCTGAGGGTAAGCGAAATTATGATAACTACCGTGTATAATATTTGTTATTTCAGGTTCATATAGAATTCACAAAATATGCCTGTATAATATTCATTGATATAATGTATTGTTATTTTGAATATGATTTAAACATGTGCTTTGTGGATGATTGTTGTTTGTACTAAAATGTATCAAATCTAGCCCCACCGCAAAATGAAGAAAATATTTATTATATTAAATGCTGGATCTCGTCGAAGATAAAGGCAGTCCCATGACCAGAGATTGCCATAGGGAAATGAATTGTATACCGCGTTTACGAGGTTAAGGTGACTAGTCCCCTTCCTCGATGCCTTTTCCTTCCCTAGTTTGAGCGCACAACTGTGTGCCCATTTACAGCTGGTAAACTGGAGTGTTCCCCAGCCAGTTTCAATTCCAAAACTATGTAATTGTACTACCGAAGAAAGCAACTTAATCGCTTGGTCACTCTCTTTATTTATGTATTAATTTTGTGTAGATGCTAAGAATGGCATTAGTATTTGAATTTGTACCTGATGTGATTTGGGAAGATCAAGTTATAGAATATGAAAGGATGTACAGGAGAGGAACAAACCAGATGATGGTTATTACTGATAATGTTAATACTACTTCTGTAACATTGAAATGTTGTTACTTACTGTGACTGTATAACTTTGACATCTGATGAATGACTAGTCTGACCTATGTGCTAGTCAGTTACAATTAATTGAAATGTTAATACTGCTATATCACTGAAATGATGTCCTTACTTACTATGATTGTATAACGGTGACATCTGATGACTGACTGGTCTGACATCTGTGCTAGTCAGCTACAAGTCTAGCCAGATACTAGCCAAGGCTGTTATGATGTTTCAGGTTCCATGAAATAACTCAAACCAGACTGTCCAGTATCAGAAACCTGTGTTGTTCATCAGAGGCAATCCCACAAACGTGCAGGACCCCAAAGAGTGAACTTCAACTGGTCTTCGGCATCCCTAGTGCTGGGTCTACCGATACTGATATATGCAACGGACAGTCCGTGTCAGCAGGATCAAGAGTCAGATAAGTGTCACTTAGGACACTGACCACCACAATATATAAAACAGCTAATAGTGAAAATCCATAGTTCAGTCAACTGATGACAATTAATTGGAAAGTCAAGAGACTAAAAACAGTGATTGCAGATTGCAGTAACTTTAATATTCAAGATCTTGAAGTCTAAACAGACAATAATAGTAATTGTGTGAATACTTTTATATATATGTATATGCTCTTTTCCAACTAGTAGAAATAGAATATTAGTGTAATTATTAAACTATTTTAACTGTACCTGAGGATTTATTCACTTCTTCCAATTGTGGTTTCAGTGAATGTTCCTTTTACTTATCCCCTAGAATATAAGTAATCATAAGATAGTCATAGGGAGGAGACACCTTAAATCCTGGTACTACTTCTTACCAACTGGGCCAGGGTTTTCACGGTCTGACTATTTTTATGATAACAATACACCAGTGCTTATTTCTAAGACTGGGGTATTACTTGTAAGACCAGAACTCTTTACTGGCATACTCTTACATAAGTAAATAATTTTATATAACCTCCCGCTACAGTTGGCAATACCAACTGTCCCTGTTCTTTCGATCCTGCTCTAGCTTTCCTGAAGAGCAGTCCCTCCTTTAAATAGAATTGCCCTTTCTTAGGGTGTGTATGGCTTGTTGGCAATTTGCCAAAGCAAGGTTTTAGTGATTTATCCTTTGCGTGGGCCTTTCTCATCTGCTTATGGGAATAAATTAGTGGTGGTTCCTCCTCCGTTCTACTAGGGGTCGACCTAACCTGAAGCGTGGCCATTACCACAGGTTTTACCGGGCTTCCTAGAAAAACATATTTACTTCCTAACACCAGCGGGTAATTAGGGTCGTCACACACGGCTGCTCTAATCACTCCTTCCACGTACCTAGTCTTGACATTTATCTCGGCTACGGGAAGTGTCATGGTGGATATTCCCTTTACGGCCCTTTGTATCTCCACTTTCCCTGTGGTATACTGTTCAGGGTGCACTAGGGTTGCACTCACAACTGAGTCATATTCTAAACCTGAATCGTAAAGGCACCTAACCTTGGCACCATTACATGTCACTTCTTCACAGATGGGGGGATGTTGAAGATTTATATGATTCTCTGTCAGTTTCTTCTTCCCCTTGTCCACTGTTATCATGCATGCCGCGTGATATGGAGGAACTTTCCTACCACATTCACTAGTATTATGATTATCCATCCTGCATATTTGACAATATTTTCCTTCCTGTCTGAAGGGTTTCCTGTCATCATATTTCCTTTCATTGAATTGTGGGGTTTTATTTTTATTATCATAACGTGGCCTATTAAACTGGTGCTTACCTTTGTTCTGATCTCTATGATCAAACTCATTAAAGTTTTGTGGGGCCTTAAAATTATCTACCTGTTTCTTTTTATTACCAGTTACCTCTGCTTGAGCTGCTGATACCTTTCAGCGACATTTAGTAACTCACCCAGCCTCTCTGCACCTTGTTCCATGAGAAACTTTTTCAGGTCTGGAGCCATGGACTCTCTTAGCTGCTCTATAAGGATCATTTCCTTAAGATCTTGGGTTTTCCCCAGAGCAGTCCATTTCTCCAAGTATGTCTCTAACCGTGCAGAGAACTGGTGATATGTCTCACCTGACAGTAGTTTAGCATTCCTGAACTTTTTTCTATAAAATTCTCCATTCTTTTCATATCTTAACAAAAGAGCCTGCTTTAACATGTCATAATTGTCTTGGTCATCTCTGCTCATCTTGGCAAAAACTTCATAAGCTGTACCCCGAAGCCCTTGTGATAACTTTAGGCTCCACCTTTCTCTCTCTAAACCATACGTGGTAGCTAAAAGTTCATATCTATTTAGGTAACTTTCTATGTCATCGTCTTTCTCGACAAAATGGTCTACATGAAAACCCATAGCTGATGTTGAGGCTGCCTGACTGGCAGTAGCATCGGAGGTAAAAGGGCTGGCACCATTTTCAGGAGCATGGCCTTGAATTTCCAACTCTCTTAGTCGTAACTCATGTTCCCTTTGTAATCTCTTCTCCTCATTTTCTGATTCCCTTTCTGCAGCCTGTCTCCTTTCTTCTGCTTCTCTTTCTGCAGCTAGTCTCTTTTCTTCTGCTTCCAACTGTAACTTCTTAGCCTCAGCCTCCAATGCCCTCGCCTCTTTGTCAGCCTCAATCTGCAACTTTTTAATTTCTTTTTCAGCCTCTAACTTTCTTTCAGCTTCGAATTTTCTTTCTTCACGCTCAATAAATTTGTCACATTCAGTTGTGACATAAGCAATCATAATTTGCCCCTCCATTCCCAGTTCTTTAGCAGTCTGCACAGCAGCAGATCTAAATTTGGCCAAGTCAGCCATTCTAACTCAAGTAGATCTACTAAGGTTCTAAGACAATTCTAAACTTAATTAAAATAATTATTAACTAATTATTACTGGTAGAACAACTTATCACGGCAAAATCTCCTCTTAATTATTGATACTTTCTTAGGGGTGTTCCTAACCTCAATTAAGACCAGTAATACAATCTTGCATTTATATCCTACTGCTAATTTTTATTCCTGGAGTTAGTTAATATATGCTGTATGAGATTCCTATATATGTCAAATTCAAATCCCGGATTTAGAGACCCCAATATATGTGGTGAGTTGATGAGGTATAAATATGGTGATAGGGGACCTAGTGTACTGAATGAGATCAGCTGTGAAGGTTTCTGAAGATAATAAGTTTGATGTGTATACAGAAGACCTTACTTGCTACCACATTTCGATCTCAATCAGACTTATTCTGGATCAATGTGAATAATAGCTTCGTTAAGTGTCTAGGATATTGTAATAGTGTTGTGGAATAATCTCAATACAAAACATATACAAACAAATATTAAATCCTAAGATAAACTCAACTAACTCCAGCTGTTAAATTTTATAATGAAAAATTTTCTGTTAAACTTTATTGGTCCTGAGCCTAAATATTGTTTTGGTCAGGACTCAAACCAATGATAATCAATTTGATCGAATAATATATTTACAAATATGTATTAAAGTATTTACATGCAATAGACAGTATGTCTATAGTACATGGGTACAATTTTCAACTGGATATTCTTTAATCTATCTAATTACTGGTACATTGAAGCTGGTTGGGGGATTAACATCATCCCAGTGTTCGTTAGTTTTAATAATATGGTCTCTGATATTCTTTTTGGAGGAATGTTTTTATTCACTACAGGAGATCTTTCATGAATAGTAATAAGTTGTTCCAGGCCAGATATCACTTATCTGAGCCCTGGAATCGCAGCAATTGCAGTCAGTTTGGCCAAACGCTTCACAATCCTCTGGTCTTAAGCCTCTTTTATAACAGCAGGTGTCAGAGACTCCTTGATCTAGTGCTGAATTGCTTTATCATTCAGTATCAGCATCATACAAGTACCAGCAGGAACCACTGTCAAAGCAAGTTATGGTTCTGTCTTAATATCAAACTAATTCCTCCAAATTTACCTGTAAACATACATTTCAAAAAAGAACATGGTCAGCTCTTCTGACAACCTAGCTTCTCCACTTTCATGTGATGGAACAAATGGTACCAATTTTCTTTTATTTTTCCCTAATGGAGGCTACGCCTCTGTCATTCCTGCAATACTTCACCATGCAATAAGATAGGTGTAATGTTTCTGCATGATCATCATATATATCCCTGCAGTTCTAACTTTCTCAAATGGTCCATAGGATAATGCAACAACAACTAGGCCATGCCTAAGTCTGCTATGGAACCATTTAATTACAACCTTTTGTCATGGCCTTTTCTTATACACAACCATTTTCAAAATTAAAAAAGTCAATAAAATCAATCTTACCACATGTAAAGGAAATAACACAGGTTACGATGAATAAGGCATTTGAATATGGCACACTTTTAGATTTGCCCACTGTCCAGACTGATTTCTGTAGTTATATCTTATAAAACACAGCACAAGTCTGTCATCGCTTTCCGCTCTTCTGAATAATTTTTAAAAATGGCAACGAGCAGCGTACTCTTTCGTTAAGGTCACATGCCTTGGCCAATCGGACTAAGCCTATCTTTATTTTTGAATTAACTTTAAAAAAAAATCTCACACTACTATGTGTTACTATCAACAACTAGATTCGTATATCTAAGTTAGCCAATCATACCTCGGCTTCCTTCAAAATCAAGCCAATCCCCTACTTCGTATTATCTTAGCCTTCTTTCACCTACGTGTTTCCAAAAAAAAAATCATGCAATTCCATCTAAGCAGATATGACTCGACATGACAGTATATCTGTTCTCTATATGTTTTATTACCAATATTTAATTATCTAATGGACTATTTAAACAACCAATTACATATTCTTTGTCCACAAGTCTTCAGAAACCCGAATATACAATCACCATGAGACTAAATGGCTTATTTAAAAATACTGTCTTTTTTTTATCTTAGTTGTTTATTTTTAACTACTATCTGTCCGCATCTTTTTTAACTGTACTATCAGTATAAAGTCAGGAATCAGATGTAAAACAGTGGAATGTCATGTTTCCCAATAAGAATTAAGATTGAGTCGGGACCTTTTGTTAAATCTTTAGTTTTTGTCATCACTGTTTATTTGAAAATCAGGCCATGCAAACTGCGTGCGAGAATGGCTTACTCTGCGACCCACAGCGAGCGGCCTAACTGCATGCGTTCTTCCGTGCATCTCTCTCTCTCGTCCTTCTGTCTTTCTAGGCTAACCTTGAGCGTGTAATTACACTAATGTTAGTTTTTCTCAATAGATACTATCTAGGTCATTGAGAAAATACAGTACATATTTTATAGGGGGTGTGGCGATACAATTATTTGAAGAATGCAGCAGGGAAAGCAGAGATTTTGCGTTCATCCTTTCCGGTGTTATTAATCTCAGGCTTTTGCGCTATTGGGAAAGCACTGGTCTTTCTCCATTCTTCTTTCTTTCTTATATTTGCTTTCTGCTTTACATTTATGTTCTAATTTATATATGGGTATTAGAATTTTTCACCACAGTCGTCAAAGGTGTTTACCTTCGCACAAGATTACTCTTGGCAGAGATGTAGATAGCAGTGTAACGGCGCTTTTATCCGAAGTGAGTCTTCACAAGATAATTCAGAAGTCAAGAACCATGCGGCATAGGGCTGAGCAATGGTTAACTTATATCTGTCCGTCGCCTATTGTGAAGGATTTAAGCAATGGTTTGGTTTTAAGCCCGTTCAAGCCCCCAGTCGGTGTAATCCAACGGAATTCCTCTTATAAGTAATGGCGCAATAGATGTAAATATATCTATGTATATATAGAAGTATGTTTTAAAGAATCTTGCTCAAACTTTCGCTTTCATACATATAAAAACTGAATCGACTATGATTGTTTAGTTTTAAATCAACATGTAACAAATTTAATAATGAATTAGTCTTTAACAGTTAAAATAAGAAGGGAATGATGAATTTTGCTGTAAATAGAAGTTTTCGTCACGGCGAAGTAGGTGAAGATTTATCAAAGTCCGTTGCTTTCGCCTGTTTTACAACAAAACTTAACTCTAGGTGAGTCCTGTCGCCGTGGTTTTCTTCACTTCTTGGTGATGAGTGTACTTCTCTCACACGAGTGGCGTAGTAGCTTCAGTACTTCGAACCGTCTGATAGCTTGTAACCACAAGTTGTCTTGTACCACGAACGTTCTTTGACAAAATAGAAAACAAATGCTTCTGCTAAGTACAATTGTGGGCTGCCAATTAACAGACGCATTCTCTCTGTCCACCCACCAATGTTAATCTCTCAGAAGAATTCAATTCCCGATTACACAGTGTAGCTCAGGGAAGATGAATAAAATTTATCATTTTCCTCTGGGTATTAACTGGGAAAATTTGTCTGGACAGCGCGAATACTGATTGGCTGAGTTACAATTAACAAAGTGCATATATCTCACAAAATATTATACACTTTAGGCATATGGTATGTTATCATCAGTCATCACTGCTCCATTCGGATCTGGGGTCACCTCTGCTGTCGGTTTTCCGCACGACTTGCTAGAAGAAATCACCAGCGCTTGCTGTAGTGGTTTATGAATATACTAGTTTCATATGTTGAGGTTGCCAGCCACATATATAACCACGTAGCAAGAAACATGTTAATTCACATTTGTAAAATAATAGTTACACTTAACCCAAAGTTTTCGGAATACACAATCTCCTCGCGCAGGGTAAGATGGACACGAGCAATTTAGGTTATATCCTATCGAACCACTTGGTTGGAAAATTTTGAATCCCTTGTATGACGGGTGAATCTGCGAAACACTTGGCCAGGGAAACTAGGAATTCCTCTTCGACGGGTGTTCTGCGATACACTTGGTCTGGGAACGTTTCTCTTATGACGGGTGATCCAATTCCTTTGGGCTCCAGTCTTGGTATTCAAAGTCCTGGTCCCTTAAGTTTGCAGTCTCTGTATTTATAACGGCGGGCTTACTTTTTTAGGTTTTAATTTTCTCAAAAACTTTGATCAGTCACTTATAAGTACGGAATTCTAGGTCCGATCCTTCTCTTTCTGGCTTTTTGGGAGTTGCTCGTTTGAAGTTGCGAAGCTGTCTGTTCAGTGTCTCTGAGTTTACTAGATTATATTTCCCACTTCTCAGTTCAAATCCCAGATGGTACTTCGGCCGAAATTTCCAATGAAATTCAATGTATATACCGGCGCTCACTTCAAACCAATCGTAAGCTCTTTTGCACTATGTGGGTTGGGGTGTTTTAATTCAAAATATCCCCCACGTGCTTAAAGTATTACATTTAATATTCCAACTCGTGACCTCTTTATAATAAGACGTAATATTTCCGGTGGTATCTTGTGCACTCTCACAAACAACATGTGGCCATGTTTGCCTGGCGTAATGTCTTCCACCAAGATGTCTTCTCAGACAGACTATCTGTAATAATCTCACAGGAATGGCCCGGCGAAAGCTATTATCTCATATCACCTGTGTTTTCGTGCCTTCTTCAGACAGTCAAGCAAAAGGATCGCTGGCCGCTCAGACAAACAATATGGTTGTCCAACGAGGATCGTCTATTATCAAAGGTTGGCTAGGCGACTCAAAGAGATAAACGTAATACCCCTGACCAGTTCAATAAACGTTGTATTATCCCGAGTTCTAGCGTAGGGTAAACAGTCTGGGAGTGGTCACAGAAAGAATGTACGGCGTTAAATAGGCCAAATAATAGGATGATGAATGAGAAAAATCAAGAAATGAAGAGATACGGCCGGAGGGAATGAGAGTTATAAAAAAGTACGACTGATTTCGTCACAATATATATATATACACACACATTGAGAGAAAGAGATTGAGACCAAGTGATAGAAAAGGCAAATATGAGCAGAAAGAGAGAGGCAAAGTATGGAAAAAGTCTGTCTGGATAATGAAAGAGAGAAAAAAAGAGGATATGCGTTGTCTTTTTCTTCTTGCGATCGCATCTTTGATATTTACATCGTCAGATGAGTTCTCATGATGAACTCGACCGTTGGCTGGAATTCCTCTTTAGCTCCATACAGCTTTGAGTTTAGTGTTGAGTCATTGGGCCAGTAAATCTTTCTTAACTGGTCGTACAGAGGACAATTCTGTAGAACATGCTCAACAGTTTGTTCGTTTAATCCACATGTACACAGTGGTGAAGCAGTCAATCGTAGCTTGTACATGTGTTTATTCAGTTTGTTATGCCCTGTCCTGAGGCGAAAAATGGTGATCTGTCCCTGCCGGTCAAGAGTGTGGTAGTCGTCGTTGGGTTGATTCTGTTCTCTTCTGATAGTCTGGATAGCTCTCTTTTTCTCAAATTATGTGATTTCATTATCTTCTTGTTCACATTCTCCTCCCTTTTTAGCAAGTTTATCTGCCTTTTCATTTCCGGGTACACCACAATGGGATGGTACCCACTGAAGTATGGTTCGCTTTTTGGCAGCTACCTTGCTTAGTTCATGTCTCATATACGAGAGTTTACCACTATTGAGAGCTTGCAGAAATGAGGTATCTGAGGAAGGTGGTTGAAGTAACAAGAAGAGACATGGTACGCAACCAGACAATATGTCAAGGCCTAAAATGCCACCCCCTGCAGACCCAATTATAACAGTCCCAACTAAGATGGTTTGGCCATGTCTGCAGAATGGGAGAAGATCGGCTACCACGACAAGCATGGGAAACAAAGAGCCAAGGATCCAGACCCCCAGAGTCCGCTGGGAGGACAACATTAGACAATCTTTGAAGGACCGAGGACTAGGATGGAACCAGGCCAGGAGGAAGACAGCCGATAGGATAGTCTGGCGCTCTCTCTTCCAAACCTCTACACCTCACGGTAGAAGGGGAACGACGACTACTAAGAGAGCTTGCAGTACAGACAGTGCATCTGTGAGGATGACTACCTGCTGGCAGTCAGAGTTGGTGTTTTAAATCATATTTGCAGCTTGCTCTAGCGCTTGAACCTCAGCTGTATAGTTGAACAGAATTTACCAGTGGGAATATGCCTAGTCTCATAGTGGTTGTCAGGATATGAGATAAAGATACCGGCGCCTCCCTTCTTTACAGCACTTGTTGCTGATCCATCTGTGTAGGCATGTATCCATGACTGTTTGGAACAGCTTTCTAGGATCATACTCAATGTAGCAGTTCGTTTTTGCAGATCATTATACTCATATCCAATTGTGAGACCACTGATTGATGTATTAATCTGGAGGGTACTGCTGGTCTGTTCCCATGGTACAGGGTGGGCTTCAGCGGTGTTGTCTTCATGGATAGGTCTTCTTCTTGATACTGTCTTTTAAGTCTTTTTCCCCGATGGACAAAGCAGCTACGTTTTAGACGTCTCAATGCCAGATCATCTAGTCTTGCCTTCAATTGGTGCGGTGGCATACAGTTGTACTTTTCCATCTGGATCATGCTTTTGGTGTCTCTTCTATAGGACAATGTCTGTAGTCTAGCAGCTTTCTGCATCTCTGATATTGGCGTAGTTTTCATGGCTCCTGTAATGAGCCTGAGGGCTTGATTTTGCACCTTGTCCAATGACTGCAGATGTGTGTTAGCAGCTGATGACCATGCTGTTGAGCTGAACTCTAAGTGTGGTCTTATTACTCCATTATAAATCTTCTTTAGGGTTCGTTCATTTGCTCCCCAATTGGTACCTGCTAGTTTTCTGAGTATGCCTAGTCGTCTTCTGGCCTTTCCTTCTGCATTTTCAATATGCTTATTCCATGTAAGCTTTTGGTCAAATGTCACCCCAAGAAAGGTGGTGTAGCTTTCTTCCTTGATCATGGTTGTTCCTAGGTGTATGTTAGCTGCTTTGTCCTTGGGGGAGAGGGAGAACAGCGTTGTGGAGGTTTTTTCTGTGTTTATTGTGATAAGCCTTTTCTCTGCCCATGACATTAGCCTGTCTGCTGCCCGCTGCATTCTATAATTTGCTGTGGTGACGTTTTCATCGGCGCACCAGAGTACTAGGTCGTCTGCATATAACGCTGCTTTCACTCCAGCGGGGAGATATTTTACCAGGTCATTGATGTAAACAAGGAAGAGTGTTGGAGAAATTACTCCTCCTTGAGGTACCCCCTGATAGAGCAACATTTTACTGCTCTGCAGACCATTAAGGGTGACTTTAGTTCTCCTATTGTGCAAGTATGACTGGATTCATCTTATCATCTAATCTTTGATTCCACTTCTCCTAAGTTTTGCAATAAGGTCATCTTTCCACACCTTGTCAAAGGCCTGCTTGAAGTCGACCCAGATCGTTCGGACCTTTTTCTTCTCCTGGAAGGCGTCTTCTACTACTTGAGACAAGTAGGTAACTTGGACTTCTATACTGTAGCATTCTCTAAATCCAGCTTGTTCCGGCACCAGGATCTGCTCAGACTTTAAATACCATTTTAATCTGTGGTTTACTATTCGCTCCATAGTCTTCCCAACACAGTTTGTGAGACTTATTGGCCGATAACTTGCAGCCTTGGTCTTACATTTCCCTTTCTTTAGTATGGGTATTGTGATGGCTTCTCTCCATACTTGGGGTACCGTTCCTTTCACCCAGCGTGGTTGAATATCTCAAGCAGTTTTGTCTTTGCTGCTGAGCTCAGATTTACTAGCATTTAGTTGCTGATTTTGTCTGGGCCGGGTGACTTTTGAAACTTAAGCTTGGAAATAGCCTTCTGTAGTTCTCCTAGTGTGATGGGTTCCCTCATTGAGTCTGGAGTATCTGTCTGTCCCATGGTCACCCGTATTTCTTTCCTTATCTCTCTCTGATGGTCTATGTTAATGTTTAAGTTGCTTTCTGAACTGTATCTTTTAGCAAACAGGTCTGCAGCTTGTTTTCCTCTGATAATGTTGCCACCTTCATCCAATGTGATAGTCTGCTTTGGCGAAGTACACTCTTCATTTAGAGATTTAACTAATCTCCAAAGTTTCTTGCCATCTTTCTCAAGGTTCAGCGTTGCTGTTTTATTTCTCCAGCTTTTCCGTTTTTCATCTAGCTTTGTTCTCTGAAACTCTGCTACAGCCTTTTTCCATTTGTTGTGCGTTTCAAGTGAAGGCTGAGACTCTGCGTCCTTTCTAGCTTTTTCCATAGCTTCCTGACGTTCTTGGGGTGCGCTGGACTAGTATGGTGTGTAGTTACACTGGAATCCTTTGAGAATGGTTTCTTTTGCAGCTTGAAGTATGCATCTGTTGAAGTCTTTTACCACTTCATTAATGTCTCTGTTCTGCACCTTGAGATCAGACAGCAGCGTCTTCACCCAATGCCTGAATAAACCCCAGTTGGTTTTTTTGTAATTCCATCTTGTAATGGCTTGGCCTGTATTGAGAGTTACACTCTGGATAGTAAGAAAGATAGGGCGATGGTCGCTTCCTCCTAGTTGGTCTCCTACCTCTCTACTTATGAGTCCAGCTATATCTGTGGTGGCGAAGGCAAGATCTGGAGTTGAAGTTGTGTGCCATCCTCTGGAGTAGAAGGCACGAGTATCTGTGGCAGTATTGACTTGGATTAGGTAGTGGTCATCTTGCCATGTTTCAACCTCCTCACCCCTGTGATCTAGATGGTTATAGCCCCAGCTCTGGGAGTGGCTATTAAAGTCTGCAACTGCTATAAAGTTGGTGGCTTGTACCTGTATAGAGCTGAGACTCAGGGGTTTGTTGTTTGGACAGTAATAGTTCAGAAGTTCTGTTTCTATCCTGTCTACCTTTAGCTGCAACAGTTGATATTCTGCTCCATCCATGTAAGATTTCCTTACATGTGCATGAATGTTATTCCTTACAAGAGTAAGTACTCCTCCCTTTCGTCTATCTTGTCTGTCTGATCTGAAGCATTGATATCCCCTTATTTTAAAGGTTTGATCTGCTTTCAAGTGAGTCTCTTGGATACAGCAAACAATGACTTGCTTCTCATACAAGATGTTTTCCAACTCCATCTTTTTGCTGTATCAAGCCTGCTTGCTGTTCATTCCCTCTGCATTTCAGTGCATTATGACAAGTGGCACTCTGGGTTTCCACAGGGCGAGCACCAGCAAGAGGTTTATTTGACGGTGTACTCATCCATAAAAAAAGAGCGAGTTGCGTGATACTGTGGTTTCCGGTGCGCCTTCTGGTCCAGTATCGATGACGTCAGCACCTCTTCAATGGGAGAGTGGGCTCATCCCTGTCCCAACTGGCTGGGAAAATGATTTTGCCTGAACCTCGTCTGCTGTCCCATCCAGCTTCTCGCTAGGTATTGAAACCCCAACCTTCAGCTGGATTACTGGGGAGAACAGGGTCCGCCACTTGTAGGTGAGGTAGGCTTGAGCATGAGAGGCTGAGAGACATTGTGAGTCTTATGTTGCGTATCATGCACCATGGACCCCTATGTTGACTGCTGGAATGGGAAAAACTGGAGACTGTCTCATCTGATTAATCCTAAAGCATTATCAGAACGAGGCCTGGATGAAATGAGAAGAACATGGTCGGAGGAAAGAGAATATATTTCATAAAATACACGTGATAAAAATGTGTCACAGATTAAGAGCATTGGCAAATTAAATTAGAAAATTGGGACCCACACGAGGAATATTCTAGACACTTCTGCTAGCATGACCCTTTCTTCAACCCCAGACCTTCTATCTACGTCAGACTGATCCAACCTATTCTACCCCGAGGGCCACATAAACCAAAAATGTACAGGTCGCGGGCCATTCAGGATAAAAACAAATTATTTTAAAATAAAATCTCAGTGAAAAATAGATGAAAATTGAAGAGTGCGAAATTAAAATGGAAGTTTGGGAAAGGTAGGGAGAGGTGGATTTTCTGTAACCAGAATCTCGATATCAATGTCAATCGAGCGCTTTCGGATGTTGACTGCTGGCAGTAAAACATTGCTATGTACCGGACGTTTTGAGTCTAATCTCAAAAGTAATTATTATACCATATAATTAAAAACATACTTTTTTGAATGAGCGGGCCACAAAACAATTTTACACGGGCCACAATTTGGCCCGCGGGACAACATTTGAACCCACACGCTGATCTACTTGGTTATCGTTGCTATTTATGTTTCTTCTTCTCTTGTACCGTGTTTATTAGTAGCAATGTTATCAGCAGTAGACAGACAATACGTTAAATAAGGTGTATTAAATAAGACAAAAAGATTAGAGTAAATCAAATAAAATAAAATGAAGCTGGCCAGACAATTATAACTCAGCATTTTAGCTGTAGGGGGCGGGTTATAGAGAGTGGGTTGTTGAGAGTAGGCTGTAGAGAGTGGGTTGTGGAGAGTGGGCTGTAGAGGATGG
The DNA here is from genome assembly GCA_024509875.1 of Oreohelix idahoensis. Classification (NCBI taxonomy): domain Eukaryota; kingdom Metazoa; phylum Mollusca; class Gastropoda; order Stylommatophora; family Oreohelicidae; genus Oreohelix; species Oreohelix idahoensis. The sequence goes on from JAMPIV010007514.1 coordinate 313,409, forward strand.
GTTATAGTGAATGGGTTGTAGAGTCGGTTGTGGAGAGTTTGTTGTAGAGGATGGGTTATAGTGAATGGGTTGTAGAGTCGGTTGCAGAGAGTGGGCTGTAGAGAGTGGGCTGTAGAGAGTGCAATGTAGAAAATGTGTTGCGGAGGGTGGATAGTAAAGAGTGAGTTGTAGTTAGTGGGTGTAGAGAGTAGGCTATAGTTAATGGATTGCAAAGAGCTGGTTGTAGAAAGTGAGTTGAGGAGAGTGGGTTTACAGAGGGGATTGTAGAGAGTGAGTTCTAGACAGGCTTGTTGTGATATAATGCACCTTTTCTTTATCGTCAATAACCTTTTTCGTCATCTCTCTTTTTTTATTTCTTCACTGTCTTTGCTCTTTCTTTTATTTTGTAATGTGATCGTTCCTAATCGCGCCTTTTGCTTCAGTGTAACTGTAATCACACCTTTGATACTTCCCAGTCTTATCTTTCAGAGCACACCTTGTTCGGTAGCCAAATCATTGTTTGGTGTGGGAGACGGCAACATTGGCAATAGAAAGAATTCGTTTGAGGGCTTAATCCCCTGTTTGGAGACACTGTGTCAAGACATCTGGGCGCAATGGCAGGTCAGTCGCAGGCAGTCGTAAACAAAGGAATTGCGAGACGCACAAGCCAGAATGTGTACCTTTTGATGGTGGTAGTCATTGAGATGGCCAGTAAGTGGTGAGACATTGAATGAAAAGATTAAAGAAAAACCGCGCGCGCCATACGACAGAGAGACAAAAGACGGCGCGCCAGGCAGGCGACACAATGGGATTTCACACGAAGCCGCATAAAGAAAAAGACTTTGTGACAAGAGGCAGAGTATTTCTGTATCGGGCAGGCAATCGCAAATCATGGGATATCTCATAAAAAGACATCAAGAAAGCAGGCGAAGAGTCTGCTACAACAGCTCACCCATTTTTAGACGGGCACGGGTTCTCGTGTGTTACCGGGGCCCGAAAGGGGAGCACAGAATAATAACACTGATCCCTACCAAGCATGTCGTAGAAAGCGACTAAGGATGGTTGGGCATGGGGCTGGTTACTCAGTCCTGTAAAAATGTTGAACCACAAAAACTTCAACAAACATGGACAAGTCAATTTAAAAAAAACCATCCTTCCAGGACAGAGGAAGGTCCTCTCGCAGGGACGCGTATGATGCAATACAGAGAAAGCCGAAAGGAGTCTGTGTTACTGACTAACCTTCTTTCATCTAGGGGAACCTCTAGATTTGGCACCTGGAATGTTCGGACAATGAACGTTCAAGAGAAACCGGCACAGTTAGCAGCAGAAATGAGGGAATATAAGATCGACGTCCTGCGACTGTGTGAAACAAAGTGAAAGGGAGTAGACAAGAAGGATACTCAGCACATGTGAATTGGTGCTGTCCTCGGAACATAAAGACGTAAGTTTATACCACCGTGAAAGGGTAGCTTTTATGTTATATGAAGAAGCACAGAAAGCACTCGTTGAATGGGAAGCCGTGGGACCCAGAATCATAACAGCTACTTTCAAAACCGCTAAAAGGAAAATACATTTAAACGTCATTGCCACAGCGCTATTTCGCAGTGCATCTTATGTATTGTGTTCGGCGAAAAGCCAGCCGGGCGAGGCCGAGGTGAGCCGAAGCGGTGGGTCATGTGACTACCGGAGGTCGGTAAATAAGGCGCAAATTTGGGCAGTCAGAAACTAGCCTGCGTCCAGAGAGGACGGACATTTTCCCTTTGCCAGCAAGATTGCTGTGAGGTTCATATTGTGAACTGTTAATTGAGTGCTTGCCATATTTCGGACCTGGTGGATAAGTACGTTGTAATGCTAGAGCAGTCTATTGTCTAGTTCGTATTATCTACAGGCCGTAGTTTGATAAAAGATAGATGATTTTTGAGTGTGTCATTTCCATAGTTTTGCCGCTGTAGTAAGATCCCTGATACCCCGATCAAATAGATAAAATATTATCGATTATAAATCCAAATACTATAGAGATAAAATAGGGAGTTGTACTCAATGACTTCGACATCGCCCGCAGTCGCGCAGGTTTTGAGAAGCCTTAACGCAAAGTGAATGGTACCCTCTCTCAATATTACAAGCTTTTCATACTCCGTCCTTGAAATTAACTATAACATTTTGACAGCCAAGGCGTGTTTCGTTCCAAGAAAGAGGAGAGAGAAACGGAGGAGTGACGGAGAGAGAAAAACTATTAATAGAACGACAGGTAACAGTGGTTCTAGGCATCACTTACTATAACGAAAGTGCGTGACTTTGCTACTAGCAGATTTGGAAAAGCGGGGCACATCCACTACAAACCACCTGCCCACCCCGTTCACAAGTAGCGCAGTTTGAATGTATAAACACTTAGATTTGGAGACGGTAGTAAAAACACATAGACAAGCTCGCATTTCCGGTAGAGTTGTATTTTCTGATGAAATTCAAACGCGTCGCTTCATTTTGAAAAAGAACGAGAGGGGGACAGGGGGGGGGGGGGGGGCGGTGGTGGATTAAAATAAACGAAAAAAAAGTTACGACTAACTTGGAAATTTGAATATACCCACTAATGTGTAGGGCTGGAGATGGCGAAAGTGAAACTTAGAAGAATAAAATAAACGAAAGGACAGTTGACAAATACAATGATCATACTTGTTTATTGGAAGACCCCCTACACATAATGTTATATTACCTTACCGTAGAGAAGAAAAATATGTTATTTGAATAACTGAAGAGGAAAAAGACAATAATGAAAAGTATAATAAAGAGAGAAATAAAAATATAAGGACTAGATGACAGACAGTCGTCTGATTAATAATTGCCTTTTCTCATTAAAAACGCTTAGATAGTAACATAAATATTGTAAAGAAAAGACAGAGAGAGAGGCGCATTGATGTCCTCACTCAACTTTGCCAGTCTTGGGAGAGAGGGGGACGTTACATTTTTTTTGAAAGTGTAATTTATTTTTGAAAAAGAGGCAAGTGGGCATAACATAATTCGATTGGCTGTGGGAAAATAGGGAGGCTGAAATAAAAAGGTTGCAGTTGGAGGAGAAGAGATTGGAGGCTGAGACAAAGAAATAGGAGGCTGAAAAGGAGGAAAAACGATTACAGATGGAGGCTGAAAAGGAGGAAAAACGATTACAGATGGAGGCTGAAAAGGAGGAAAAACGATTACAGAGGGAACATGAGCTACGACTAAGGGAGTTAGAGTTGCAAGGCCATGCTCCAGAAAATAGTAACAGCCCATCTACCTCCGACTCTGCTGCAAGCCAGGTGGCCTCCAACTCAGCCATGGGTTTTCATTTAGACCCTTTTGTCGAAAAAGATGATGACATAGAGTCCTTTTTAAGTAGATTTGAGAAACTAGCTACAACTTATGGGTTGGAAAAAGAAAAGTGGAGTCTGAAAATATCCCAAGGGCTTAGGGGAACCTCGTATGAGGTATTTTACAAAGTTGAGTAAGGAAGATCAGGAAGACTATGACATTCTAAAGCAGGCTCTCCTGGTTAGGTATGAGAAGAATAGTGAATTTTATCGAAAGAAATTTAGAAATGCTAAACTACTTACTGGGGAGACTTACCACCAGTTCTCTGCACACCTGGAGACATACTTGGAGAAATGGACTGCTCTGGGGAAAATCCAAGAGTAAAAGGAAAAGATTATGATGGAGCAGTTAAGAGAGTCCATGGCTCCAGACTTGAGAAAATTTCTCACGGAACAGGGTGCTGAAAGACTGGGGGAGATCCTAAATGTGGCTGAACGATATCAGGCAGCCCAGTTGGAGATAGTAGGAATGAAAAAGAAGCAATTAGAACATAATAAAGGCCCCCAAAACCAAAATAAATTTGATAGTAGGGACAAGTACAACAAAGGTAAACCCAACTATGATAGACCAAAGTATGACCAACGAGATAGGAACCCGCAATTCAATGAAAGAAAACCTTTCAACCAAGAAAGGAAATGGTGTAAATGGTGTAAGAGGGACAATCATGACCCCAAAGACTGTAAAAAGAAACCTCCTCACTTCGCTGCAATGAAAACGGGGAACAAGGGATTAAAGGACAAACCTACTGAACAGCAGGAACCTTATCACTCCCCTCCCCCAGTTTGTGAAGATGTTGTATGCAACGGGGCCACCATTAGGTGCCTTTATGATACAGGACTGGATTTTGACTCAGTCGTGAGCTCTCACCTGGTGCACCCAGATCAGTACACCACGGAATCAGTGGAGATCTAAGGGGCAACCAAGGACGTAGCAACCATGACACTTCCCATTGCCAGAATAAGTGTAAAAACTCGATATGTGGAAGGAGTGATTAGAGCAGCAGTGATAAACGAACCAATCTAACCTCTGATATTGGGGTGTAGGTACGTCTTCTTTGGAAATCCCAAAAGACCTGTGGTCATGGCAACAGTACAGACCAGGTCACAGTCAAGGAAGGAGGAAGAAAATCCAATAAATACTCATCCAGAGGAGATGAGGAAGGCACAGGCTGAGGATAGGTCACTCAAGCCGTGTTTCAAGAAATTGCCTAAATGCCATACACCTCCAAACAAAGGAGACTACTATATGAAGAATAAACTGATCTATAGGAAGGCTGGAACTAGTTCCAATGGTCATGGACAGCTGGTCCTTCCCACTTCATATAGGGAGAAAGTGATAAAAAGATCACATGTGGGATCAGACGGTGGACCTGAGAAAATAAGTACCACCGGTCAAAAAGTATCTCAAAAATTTTATTGGCCAGGCGTAGCTGCTGACATTGCAGAATGTGTGGAGGCCTGCGACCAATGTCACAAGGGAAATCCCACACGTGGGGAAAATAATCAGGATCTACAAAAACACTACGGTGAAAACAGGCCTGAAAAGCAAAATAAACATATTAAGGTAGACACGGTGGATAGGAGGACTCCTTTTCACACACAGTCTTCAACTAAACCAGAGAGAAAGCCACTATGCGTATTATACAAACAGTGACCTCAACCCAGTCTCACCCGACAATCCCTTGGTCGGAATTCCGGGAACTGGATGAAAATAAAAGAGAGGGAAGCCCTCTAAAGTCGAAACTGAAACTGCGGGAAAACCCCAGGAAAAGAATTGGTAGTGGACGGTTTGTGTGTGATTACAAACAAAAGGGAGGAAGATCACCACCACCATACTTCCAGTTACGTGATAATTACCGGTGCCATGAAAAATTGGTCTGCCGAATAGCCAACCAAAATTAACAAGACCATTCAAAGGTCCATTGGAAGCCTTATTGAGGACGTGGACAGATGAGAAGGCAGAAGAGACTGTTACCTCATCATATCAGTATGTGAACGAGCTGACCACTCGTCTGAAAACTGGCTGGAAACTGGCAAATGATAATCTAAGACAAGCTAGAAATAAACGTGCTGCATACTATAATAAGAAAGCGAAGGATAGGGAGCTAGCTGTGGGGGAGAAGGTGCTTCTTCTACTACCCGGCAGCAGCAACAAATTGCAAATCGGATGGCAAGGTCCATACACGGTTCTAGAAAAGGTGTCTAGAACTAATTATAAGATAGATAAGAAAGGGAAAGAGAAAATCTATCATGTGAACCTCATAAAGAAGTATCTGGATAGACAAAACCAGGAAGGGACACATCTAATGACCTTGGCCATCGCAACTGAAATGAAAAACGAACCCCTCACCTCTCACGAATACCCCTTAAAACCCTGTGAAACGCCTGCACAGGTAAAAGTCAGTAAACACTTGACAAAAGGGCAGAGGGAGTGGATTCAAAAGGTTCTGGAAAATCATACGGACGTGTTAACGGACAAACCGGGGCACACCAACTTGTTGGAATATAACATGAAACTATTAGACCCAACACCCATCTGTATGAGAGCCTATACTATCCCATTCGCAAAAGAAAAAGCTTTGAAAGAGGAGATAGATTACCTGTTAAAATAAGGGATTATTTCTCACAGTGAATCTCCTTATAGCTCTAGTGTGGTTTTGTTGAGGAAACCATCTGGGGAACATAGACTGTGCATAGATTACAGGAAACTGAATGCTGTCACAGAAAGTCAGGTGGATCCATTACCTGATACTAATCAACTGTTTGCCAGGCTGAACAAGGCAAAATATTTTTCTAAGGTGGATCATAGCAAAGGCTATTATCAGATTCCAGTAAAGCCTGAGATTCGACCTTATCTAGCCTTTAGCACCTCGGAAGGTCATTATGAGTTCAACATGTTGCCGTTTGGGTTGAAAATTGCACCAAGTGTGTTTTCTAGGATGATGCGAAACTTGTTGGATCCACTGAAAAATCTATGAATTACGTATTTCATGGATGATATCCTCATCGCTACTGAAACATTTGAAGAACACGTTAACTCTTTGAATATGCTATTCGATAGACTCAGAGAGGCAAACGTGACTGCTAGACCAACAAAATGCTGTATTGGATGCAAGGAGTTGGAATTCTTGGGACATACGGTACATCAGGGTAGCATGACTCCTGACCCCAAGAACTTGGAGAAATTGCAGAGAGCACCGAGACCAAAGACTAAGAAGGATGTGCGATCCTTTATGTCACTGTGTGGGTTTTACCAAAAGTACATTAACAATTTTAACTCTATATGTGCTCCTCTGACGGATTTAACGCGTAAGGGACAACTTGATAAAATTAATTATTCGGCACAGTGCGAATTGGCATACAATGAGTTAAAGGAAAAACTCACCAGCAAGCCTATATTGAAACTACCTGATTTGAGTCAGGAATTTGTGGTAAGAACGGACGCAAGTAACGTTGGATTAGGGGCCACATTGTTACAAAGGTCCACTTCACCCGATGGGGAATTGAACCCAGTTGCTTATGCCAGCCGCAAATTAAACAAAGCGGAACAAAATTATTCAACAACCGAAAAAGAATGTTTGGCTTTAGTCTGGGCTATAAAGAAGTTAAGATCTATCTTTATGGTGGAACATTCGTGGTACAAACAGATCACCAGCCCTTAGTATTTTTGGCACAAGCCAAACATGGAAATGCTCGTTTATTGAGATGGTCGTTGCTCATCCAACCTTATTCGTTTACTATTGAATACATTCCTGGTTCGCAAAATGTGGGGGCAGATTTCTTGATTAGGCACCCTTTTGAAGAAAATCAGGATATTCAAAAAGCCTAGTGAGCTAATTTGATCTATCTGTATCACGGATTATAAACTTGCATCAGAATGCATGTTCTTAAGTGGGGAGATATGAAGTAAGATCCCTCATACCCCGATCAAATAGATAAAATATTATCGATTATAAATCCAAATACTATAGAGATAAAATAGGGAGTTGTGCTCAACGTCTTCGACATCGCCCGCAGTCACGCAGGTTTTGAGAAGCCTTAACGCAAAGTGAATAGAACCCTCTCTCAATATTACAAGCTTTTCATGCTCCGTCCTTGAAATTAACTATAACATTTTGACAGCCAAGGCGTGTTTCGTTCCAAGAAAGAGAAGAGAGAAACGGAAGAGTGACGGAGAGAGAGGAACTATTAATAGAATGACAGGCGACAGTGGTTCTAGGCATCACTTACTATAACGAAAGTGCGTGACTTTGCTACTAGCAGATTTGGAAAAGCGGGGCAAATCCACTACAAACCACCTGCCCACCCCGTTCACCAGTAGCGCAGTTTGAATGTATAAACACTTAGATTGGGAGACGGTAGTAAAAACACATAGACAAGCTCGCATTTCCGGTAGAGTTGTATTTTCTGATGAAATTCAAACGCGTCGCTTCATTTTGAAAAAGAACGAGGGGGGGGGGGGGGGGAAACGGTGGTGGATTTAAATAAACGAAAAAAAGTACGGCTAACTTGGAAATTTGAATATACCCACTAATGTGTAGGGCTGGAGATGGCGAAAGTGAAACTTAGAAGAATAAAATAAACGAAAGGACAGTTGACAAATACAATGATCATACTTGTTTATTGGAAGACCCCCTACACATAATGTTATATTACCTTACCGTAGAGAAGAAAAATATATTATTTGAATAACTGAAGAGGAAAAAGGCAATATTGAAAAGTATGATAAAGAGAGAAATAAAAATATAACAACTAGATGACAGACAGTCGTCTGATTAATAATTGCCTTTTCTCATTAAAAACGCTTAGATAGTAACAGAAATATTGTAAAGAAAAGACAGAGAGACAGACGCATTGATTTCCTCACTCAACTTTGCCAGTCTTGGGAGAGAGGGGGACGTTACATTTTTTTTGAAAGTGTAATTTATTTTTGAAAAAGAGGCAAGTGGGCATAACATAATTCGATTGGCTGTGGGAAAATAGACTAATGGTAGTAATAAAAACGATTTGAAGCCAGCATTAGTTGCCACTTGAAGATAAAGATTTCAATAGTAGTGTTATCATCAGACGCAAGGAATTCATGACCATAGCCTTCGCTGTTCTGCACCAGTGCCGATCTTAGTGTGACCATTGATCGCCGGTTAACCTACAAATTGTGAATTATTTCATTGATGCAGTAAGATAAAAATTTATATAAACATTATTATTGAGATGTATCTGTATTATTGAATGTGTATGCAGTATTGATGGGTAGAGGCAAAACCAGAAAGGCGCCAAACTCAACACTTTGTGTTATGCCACAAGTGCTATTAGGGAAGATTACCATTTCTTTTACAAGCCAGCCAGGCTTACTTAAACTTTGAGAGAGAATGAAAAGACATAGTTGGAAATAAAATATGACATTATTATGATTGGAAGGCCATAAAACCACTGGCCGTCATCAGCAAGTCACAGTGTTTTCACATGACTTCATAAAATTATCTATAATTTTCCTATGAAAGGAATGTATCAAACTGATGATTTAAATTTACCTGAGTATGAAGCTGTCACCCCATCAGATAGGAACGCTAGCTATTTATGTAGCCATAGAACCTGATCTTGAAACTGTTGATAATACTTAGTTGGTTAGGGAAGGAGAGATATGTTTGAAATACTGAGGAGGCCTTAATCCTCTTATTTTCAGGGTTCCATGTTGAAACATTCAGTGAGCCATACAAGAATTGTTGAATCTGCACGTTCGAGGCAATAAGTATCTGATTGCCCAAAACTCTGAAGAGTGCTGTAGCAGTGTCTATACTTTGCAGTCGTGAAGACTATCGTTGTGGAAGAAAGACCACAGTGCACCAGGACTTTAAGATAAGAACCATCCACGGGTTCATGATTTTTCACTTGACATAATCTCTCCAGTATTACATCAACACAGCGTTCTTGAGGTGATGAACACAATCGTTCCTCATAAGAGTGACTGATAAAGTTGGATATTTTATTCCCGTTAATGATATCCACCAAAAGATAGATATAAGTGGATGGAAGCAGACATCATCATCAGTTGATAAGATCTCTATGGTGTTGTTTGCTCCACTGTAGTGTATGGAATGTCAACTTGACCTACGCAGTGGTGTGTAGACATGGATTGAGTGTATAATGTGCGAATGATAATAAGGGTTCGTGGTGTTGACAAATGTTCTTTTCTCACACTCATGTATGGCTGGAAGTCATCGACACCAACGACTGTGTACCTTTTCTAAAGTTTAATTGGACGTACACACTCGACAGCACAGATAGTGACAAATCACAGGTTGGCATAATACATCATGGTACAGTGGATAAATGGTCTTGCAATGTTACATGGGCACTCATGTAGAATAATAGTATAAAGGACTGTCAGTAGCCAAGCCCTCAGTATCGCCCATACATATATATCATCTGACTTCACTGACTGAGCACGTCAGCTTATAAACAATATTTCAGATGGCTTCTAAACCTAATCTCGTTTAGCGACGATTCTCCAACATAATGTTCAGCACATATTTTTCCATATAATAATATTGAACCGCTAATAACGGGTTCTCATGTGTAGCAGTGATCTCTGGACTAAACAAGCGATAATACGGGCATCCCTTTTCTCTTCTTGAAAGTCACTACATGTTTGGTTCCAAGATGGCTTCACTCGTGAGCTGTCACTCACGTTTGGATACAGATAATGAATCTGTCCTAAAGTTAGTCATTCATAAAACATTTCATTGCTCTGTAGATTTGATCATGAACAATTGACTGCAATCTACAGGATATAGTGCTGCTAGGAATCGAAGTCGTTTTCATCGAGTCAAATATATTCTCTTAGACATTCAAATCGTACCTATCGAAAATGGTGGCTTCGTACGAGAGTTCATAAGAGTATCTTGATTACCTTGGTATCAGAAATATGATTCTGCCATTCCTTGGCAATACGAATAAACACTGGGGTAAAGCATACACGATAGGTCTAGACGACTATCACTTGCCCCACAAATACTGAGATCACTTTTTCCCCGGCGACAAGCCGACATAGAAAACACAGTCCCTATCAGGACGAAGCCAAATCACACCACACTCTAGCGACACATCCGCCGAATAGCCTTTGACCTCTCTAGAGACAACAGAACATATAGTTCGACTTAGATATGTAAAGATATACAGATATAAGACAGACTCGTCCTACTCAGACAAACAATACACATAAATTCAGGCCATAGATATTCTGAAGCAAGAACAATCTATTATTACCCAAACAACGAATAAATCGCAGTAAAATGGATTCATCCGCGGAGTTCGATCGAAGAGACGGCACAACTTTCAAGGGAAGTAACTCAATAATGACTTTCCCTTAAGCACTAAAAAATTACCTATTTTGTTTACAAAATATTTGCGAACATAAGTATACCAATGTATAATATTGTAAGATATCAAAGACTGCACGTAACAGTCTTACCACACCTCCCGGGAAAAAAAAATGGAACATTTTTTTTTTTTTTGAAATACATCTAGGAGCAACGTACAATAGGCTCACAACGCATGAATAATGCGCAGATGAAAATATCAGGACTACCGATAACGCCTAATATGAGGCTAAGTCGACTTATGGAGCGACTGGTGAGAATGTGTCTCATAAACTGAGAGAAATTATTTCTCTACAAGTATATTTTTCCAGGAAGGTGTCATCAAAGTATAATACAATTCTGGCAATTACACAATGCCTAAAAAATTCATATCATCATTTCGTATTAGATATCTTAAATTTATGATTTATGAAGAAAAAATCATCAAAGCACAGCGGTGAATAAACATCAATGAACCGCTATGTAGTGATACAATCATTATATTATTAAATTACAAATGTGTATCTATCATGATATAGAAAAGGAACTACTATAGAACTAGACATATCAAGAAGTCTAAGCCCTAATAGTTATGTGGAATCATGTGGGCATCTTGACAGAATGTCTGCCATCACATTATCTGATCCACGAATAGCTCGCACAGAGAAATGAAAAGGTTGAAGAGCAATTGCATATCGAGTAGACCTCGAGCTCTTCAAATTCTTACTCTGTATAGCAGTAAGAGCTTTTTGGTCGGTTTCTACTATGAAATGTGCGCCTAGAAGGAATCTCTGTAGTTTGAGGATCGACCAAACCATAGCTAATAGCTCACGGTCTAAAACCGAATAATTCCTTTCTGCCGCATTAAGTTTTCTGGAAATATACATTACAGGATGCAGAGTTCCAGAGTACTCTTGCATTAGTGCCGCTCCAATCCCAGTGGATGAAGCGTCACTACGAAGAACGAATGTCTTATCTTTAGTGGGTAGCACTAAAATAGGTGGTGTTGAAAACAGTGTTTTAATCTTATCCAGAGAGCATTGGCATTCCTGAGACCAGTGGACCACATTAGGCGAACCTTTCTTTAGAAGTGTTGAGAGAGGTGCCATGATAGAGGATAGATTCTGAATGAATCTGCCATAAAATTGAATAAGACCTAACAGACTTCTCACCTGTTTTTTAGTCTTAGGGATTGAGATGTTAAGTATCTTACTAGTATTATGGTCCTCTGTCTTTAGGAAACCATGACCAACTCGGTGGCCTAGGAAAGAAATTTCGCTAAAACCAATATAGGCTTTAGAGGGTTTCGCTGTCAGGTTGTGCTCACGCAAAGTAGACAGCAATTCATCTAACCCTGAATAGTGATCTTCCCAAGTATCGCTGAAAAGACAGATGTCGTCTAGATATGCAATGACATCTGACCGATAAGATAGGATTCGGCGCATCATGCGTACGAATGTAGCTGGTGCGTTCATAAGACCGAAAGGCATAAAATTCCATTGGAACAAACCTCTAGGTGTTGAAAAAGCCGTGAGAGGTTTGGCGCGTTCAGATAAAGGAACTTGCCAATATCCTTTAGACAAATCAAGTTTAGTGAAAAAATGAGATTTGGAGAGTCGAGTAAGTAGCTCTTCCAGTAAAGGCATAGGTTCGGCATCGAACTTCGTTACTTGATTCAATTTTCGATAGTCAACGCAAAGACGTATGTTATTGTCTTTTTTACGCACAATAACCATCGGCGAAGAATATGCAGAGGTGGATGGTTCGATTATTTTCAAATCTATCATCTCATCCAACTCTTTCTCGACCTGTGCTTGAAAATGTATAGGTATAGGATAAGGTCTAACCCTAATAGGAGTATGGTCAGTTAGAACAATGTCATGTTCAATGACATTCGTTTGTCCAGGGATGTCAGTGAGTACATCCTGAAATGTTTGCAACATAGTTGAAACTTGTCGCTGTTCTCCTAGAGACAAATCAGGAGAGACAGTAACGTTCTTCCATGATTCACTAGAATGAAGTGGGATCATTGGAAGAGGAAGATTTACATCTGAAAAACTTGTTTCCTCATCCTGTATCACGGACAGTGATGAGTAATGACCATGTTGTACTGGAGAATTGTCCGTTGCTTGGAAAATGGGTTGCAAATAATCCGGACGTTCATGGAATTCAGTAAGCATATTGATGTGGAAGGTTTTATGCTTCCCATCAATATCGACAATATAGTCGACATCGGAAATTTTCGATATTATATCGTACGGACCTTTCCAAGAAATAAGTAATCTGTTTTCCCTACAAGGTAGTAATACAAATGCTTTGTCACCAGGACAAAGTTGTCGTAAGCATCTCTTCTTATTGGCAAATTGCCTTGCCTTCTGTTTCGCAAATTCAGAAGAAGAAGTTGCTAATTTGCATGCTTCGATAATCTTTTGTCTCAACGCGATGACATATTCGTAGGATGACTTTGTGTCATCGTCAATATTGTCAGATGTTATGAGATCGTGAAGCAACGACATAGGGCCACGCGGACGCGCGCCAAAGACGAGTTCAAAGGGAGAAAATCCCGTATGTTCATTGGGTACCTCTCTGTAAGCGAAGAGGGCCGCAGGTAAAACTCTGTCCCAGTCTTGAGGATGATCCTCAGTTATCTTCCCCAGTAAGTTTTTAAGTGTTCTATTAAGGCGTTCGACCATACCATTAGACATTGGATGGTAGATACTACTTAAAGATCTATCTATCTGCAGAGTAGACATTACTTGAGACATGGTATCTGATATTAGTTGGGTGCCATGGTCTGACAATATCTCTCCGGGGAACCCCAGACGAGAAAATATAAGCCAAAGAGCATCTGCAATATCAGCAGTAGTAATGCTCTTCAGAGGAATAGCCTCTGGCCAACGTGTGCACATATCAACACACGTCAAGATAAACTGATGTCCTCTGGCAGACTTGATCTTAAATGGACCAATAATGTCTATGGCCATTTTTTGGAACGGCCGAATAGGAATGTCCGCCGCCTGAATGGGTGCAGCATGCCGTGGACCTTTGGATTTAACTTCCTGACATACTTTACAAGATCGACAATAAATCCGTATGTCCTTGTTTACCAATGGCCAAAAGAAAGCCGCAAGGACTCTTGACTTAGTACGGGAAAAACCCATGTGTCCAGCACACTGAGAGTCGTGAGCGTGCTGCAAAATTTTAACTCTCAAATTCTTGGGAACCAGGATTTGAGAATGACTTGACGTAATGGAGTCTTGAACCATACGTACAAGTACGCCATTCTTCTTTGTAATCCACGATTTACGACTTGTGTCTTTATTCGGATCACCTTTAGTTGCAAGAATGAAGAATTTCTTCAGAGTGGGATCATCTTCTTGCTGTTTTATAAACGAGTCACGAGAAATTACCAAGGGATTATCTTGGTTATGCACTTCATTATCTTCAGTAGATGAAGTTTGAGGCATATTAAGAGCCTGAGCTCTAGTGACTACAGCGTTAGCAATCTGCATGTTTTGCCTTTCCCACGTGGAAATTTGTTGCGGAGTGCATTCTTTGACTCCATGAATGCGACCGATGATGAGGTCAGCGATCGGATTCGGAAGAAGACATGCGTGTACATCTCCTGTAAAGAAAGGAGTAGCAATCCTAATGATAGCAGTAGAGTATTTCTCTAATGTGCCGCCAAATGTTACACATTTGACTACTTGTCCAGTGGCACGGGAAGGATCTACGAGTGACTGCCTAACACCAATTGTGGTGCATCCAGAATCAAATAGCACAGAGACTGGATTGTTATTCACTAAACCCTTATGTAAGACAAGAGAACCTCTTCCATCATGCGCGACTGATGCCGGAAGAGCAGGAAGAGGATGGCCACAGCTTAAAGTAGACACTGTGGTTGGCTCAAATAACGTTTTGCATTGGGGGCACTGAGATGCTCTCCCAAAATCAAAAGCGGCACATGCCATATTACTAGCATCATTATTATCTTTACTCTGTTTATAGGCTTCATGGGACTCTTGTTGTGCAGAGTTTGCCTGAAAATGTGGTTTATGTCTTTTGTTTTGAGATCTACCTCGGTTATTATCACCTCTGTAGTTATTGTTACCTCTATTGTAACCCCTATTTGGGTTTGAGTCATAGTTCCCTTGGTTACCATTATCATATTCATTATAATGAGTATCTCTGTAATTATGATCTTGTTGACTCCAAGACGGATAACCCTGATAGTTTCTATAATTACTTCCTCTACGGAAATTCCTATAATTATGACCACCCCTGTGTCGAGAGCTATCAGCTCGTCTCCAGTTCTTTGAAGAAGAACCCTGAAATGATTGGTTACCTTGGTTTTGATAACTATTATGGTTACCTTTTTTATCAAATCTGTTTTGAGGTCCCTGAAATCTGTGTGAATAATTGGGATTGTATGGTGTTGCTGAAGCAACTGGCATACTCTCCTTAATCTTAGTGTTGCCAAAAGTCACGTCGGGGTGTGCAGTGACATATTGGGAACAATATTCTTCCATTTCTTTTAGAGATTTGGGTTTACGCTCATGTATAAATTCAAGGAAAGGTTTGTTCACACATGACATAATCTTATCTCTGAGCAACAAATCCATAAGTCCTTCATACGTTTTTTCTGTTTTGGAAAGCTCAATCCAACGATCAACTGTGAGACGTGCCTTTGCAGTGAATTCTGAGAATTCTACACCCGTCTCAGGCACCATCGTTTTAAATAAAAGGCGATAGCCTTCCTCACTTAGCTGATATTTTTTTATCAAAGCCGCCCTAATGACATCATAATTATCCTTATCTGCTTCTCCTACAAGGCATAATCTAGTCAAAGATTCACCTTTCAAGTTTTCTGATAATTGATTAGCGTATTGTGATTTATCCACATTATGTGTACGACAAGAACGTTCAAATCTATCCAGCCAGAATGTAATATCGTCACTGGACTGATTGAACGGTGGAACCTTAACCTTGTAAGTAGAAGGTTTACCATTACCACTAGATGCCTGATTAACATTACTCATACTTGTCAATCTCAATTTCTCTAACTCAAATTCATGTTCTCTTATTGCTTTTTTCTCTTCAGCATCTAATCTTTTTTGTTCAGCCTCCCTGTCTAATCTTTTTTGTTCAGCTTCCCTGTCTAATCTTTTTTGTTCAGCTTCACTGTCTAATCTTTTTTGTTCAGCAGCAGCTTCTCTTTCTAATTTTTTTTGTTCAGCTTCACTGTCTAATCTTTTTTGTTCCGCAGCAGCTTCTCTTTCTAATTTTTTTTGTTCAGCTGCAGCTTCTCTTTCTAATTTTTTTTGTTCAGCTTCAAATCTCCTTTCCTCCACCTGCATCTGCAATTTCTTTTGTTCAGCAGCAGCCTCAGCTTCTCTTTCTAATCTTTTCTCTTCTGCCATAGCTCTTCTCTCTTCTGCAGCTAATGCTTTGTCATATTGAGCAACTGCCCATTGTTCTAATTGTTGACCAGTCTTATCAAGGGCTTTCCCTTGTGTAATGAAGTAATCCAATGTAGACATGATGTCTAACAATAATACTAATCACCTGAAATAATAATAATACCACAAGTTCTTAATGACTTGATTAATCAGTATACTATCCCAATATCTGTGGGTCACAAGCCTTTAATAAGGTCTTGTATAATAGTAATAATAATCAGGTACTGGTTTATACCATAATCCAAGTGCAGTGCACAGGCAATTGTGTCTTATGAAATATACCTATATAAAACATATGTCAACCAACAGAATACATAAAGTACAAATAGGACTGACAATACAAGAACGTTTGCAGAAATCAAAATAAATCAAATAGGGAAATCAATGAAAATAATCACTGAATCTGCAAAGAATAACAACACAAATGACGTCACAATATATGAATATAAATTGTGAATAGAACTGAAAGATAGAAAAGGTTAGACCAACAAATTACAAACAAATCAAAACAAAACTAAAGAACAAAGAAATATTACAAAAATAACAATAATTACAGACTTCACAGCTAACACAAAAGCAACAGTTGTCGCAGCAAATTTTCAATCAAGAAAATTGCACCTATAGAAAACGCCCACAACGGACCCTCTATGACGTGGGATATTCTGTTGTGAGGACGCCGCCCAACCTTAAACACAACCCGCTGACATAGAAACTAACATACTATACAAACAAATAACATGTAAACATAAATATATATAAATTATGTGTATGATAGTATGTGTTGCAAAATAGGCTCAGTTTTACAGTAATGGCAAAGTTATTTTTATGAAAATAAACAAACTGCCACTTTATTCAATTAAACATTCTGGCCTTAAATATTAAAGTTCATATATGGAAAACAAGAAGATCCATCGATGAAAATAGGACTTCTTAGTTCACTAATACTGTCTTCCTGTTAATATTGACAAGAATTGATCCAACTGTTCTGTGAAACTCTGTAATGTCTAATGTAAAAATGTCAACAACGCTGACCTACATACTGCATTCACTTGACAGGTCACGTGACGAAGTGTTGACAAAGAGCAAACCAATACTGCAAGTGTGTCGTATCAGCCACAGGAAACGGTCTGGTATCGGTAATCTGTTGACTTCTGAACTTCTGCGAGGTCAAACCCAGAAAGCTGGTCCACCAGTTGATAAAGTTCACCAGAACACTCCTAGGCGGGAAGACGTCGCCTATCAACGACTGTGTACCTTTTCTAAAGTTTAATTGGACGTACACACTCGACAGCACAGATAGTGACAAATCACAGGTTGGCATAATACATCATGGTACAGTGGATAAATGGTCTTGCAATGTTACATGGGCACTCATGCAGCATAATAGTATAATGGACTGTCAGTAGCCAAGCACTCAGTATCGCCCATACATATATATCATCTGACTTCACTGACTGAGCACGTCAGCTTATAAACAATATTTCAGATGGCTTCTAAACCTAATCTCGTTTAGCGACGATTCTCCAACATAATGTTCAGCACATATTTTTCCATATAATAATATTGAACCGCTAATAACGGGTTCTCATGTGTAGCAGTGATCTCTGGACTAAACAAGCGATAATACGGGCATCCCTTTTCTCTTCTTGAAAGTCACTACATGTTTGGTTCCAAGATGGCTTCACTCGTGAGCTGTCACTCACGTTTGGATACAGATAATGAATCTGTCCTAAAGTTAGTCATTCATAAAACATTTCATTGCTCTGTAGATTTGATCATGAACAATTGACTGCAATCTACAGGATATAGTGCTGCTAGGAATCGAAGTCGTTTTCATCGAGTCAAATATATTCTCTTAGACATTCAAATCGTACCTATCGAAAATGGTGGCTTCGTACGAGAGTTCATAAGAGTGTCTTTATTACCTTGGTATCAGAAATATGAAAATGCCATTCCTTGGCAATACGAATAAACACTGGGGTAAAGCATACACGATAGGTCTAGACGACTATCACTTTCCCCACCAATACTGAGATCACTTTTTTCCCGGCGACAAGCCGACATAGAAAACACAGTCCCTATCAGGACGAAGCCAAATCACACCACACTCTAGCGACACATCCGCCGAATAGCCTTTGACCTCTCTAGAGACAACAGAACATATAGTTCGACTTAGATATGTAAAGATATACAGATATAAGACAGACTCGTCCTACTCAGACAAACAATACACATAAATTCAGGCCATAGATATTCTGAAGCAAGAACAATCTATTACTACCCAAACGAAGAATAAATCGCAGAAAACTGGACTCATCCGCGGAGTTCGATCGAAGAGACGGCACAACTTTCAAGGGAAGTAACTCAATAATGACTTTCCCTTAAGCACTAAAAAATTACCTATTTTGTTTACAAAATATTTGCGAACATAAGTATACCAATGTATAATATTGTAAGATATCAAAGACTGCACGTAATAATTGTTGAATCTGCACGTTCGAGGCAATAAGTATCTGATTGCCCAAAACTCTGAAGAGTGCTGTAGCAGTGTCTATACTTTGCAGTCGTGAAGACTATCGTTGTGGAAGAAAGACCACAGTGCACCAGGACTTTAAGATAAGAACCATCCACGGGTTCATGATTTTTCACTTGACATAATCTCTCCAGTATTACATCAACACAACGTTCTTGAGGTGATGAACACAATCGTTCCTCATAAGAGTGACCCTTTATAGAATTTAGTGCTTCGCCAAGACATTTCAAGTCATAGACATTTACATAATAAAAATAGACAAGTTGTCTTTTTTGTTAATTCACCTTTCTATAAATACATTTCCATTCTATTTTGAGTTTTAAACATTCCTGTACCCAAGAAATTGAGGTACAGGAAATAAATATTGTAAAAAATTGTTACTCAAACTTTAACCATTGATTTGTTTAATCATTTTCATTGAGTTACATTAGTGGTTGTTGTCATTCTCTCTACTTCACATAGCACATTACCCTAGACATCTAGCCAGATAACAACCAGACACCTTTACATAAACGTAGGCTCAAAATATATCGCAGATTGAGGTCGTAGGGTGGTAGCAGTCAGGTCCCCCTGAGAACCAGCATCATCAACTATTAGACTCAGGGACTTGCATAGCTGACCTCACTCTGTAGACAAGTAATATTTATCTCAGTAACATCTAAACCCACCACATATATTGGGACGCTCGCTCTGGGATTTCAAAATTTGTAATATTAAGCTGTGTGGAGAGTTAAGTGAAATATCATTGCCCATTATTATTTAATTAATTATAAATATTTGTTGGCTATTTTGATTAGTTTATCATATTTAGTACTAGCAATAGGATGGCGGACTTGGCCAAATTCAGATCGGCTGCTGTGCAGTCTGTGAAGGAAATGGGAATGGAAAGGCAAGGTCTGATTGCATACGTAACAACAGAGTGTGATAAATTTATTGAACGAGAAGATAGAAGATTAACAGAGGAAAAAAGAATTCTATTAGAAGATGCTAGGGAAGCTAAGAGATTAGAAGCTGATAGGGAGGCTGAAATAAAAAAGGTTGAAGTTGGAGGAGAAGAGATTGGAGGCTGAGGCAAAGAAATTGGAGGCTGAAAAGGAGGAAAAAATGATTACAGATGGAGGCTGAAAAGGAGGAAAAACGATTACAGAAGGAACATGAGCTACGACTAAGGGAGTTAGAGTTGCAAGACCATGCTCCAGAAAATAGTAACAGCCCATCCACCTCCGACTCTGCTGCAAGCCAGGTGGCCTCCAACTCAGCCATGGGTTTTCATTTAGACCCTTTTGTCGAAAAAGATGATGACATAGAGTCCTTTTTAAGTAGATTTGAGAGACTAGCTACAACAAGTAATATTTATCTCAGTAACATCTAAACCCACCACAGCCGCTCAGGTGAGCGATATTCATTGCAGTGGTGTTCAATGTAAGTCGTACTGTCGTGTTTGATGCTGATAGATTTAGCTGCTAAGGCAAGTTTACAGTGGCATTTCATTATTGTATGTGATGCGTTATTGGCCGTGTGAGGCCTTATTGTATTGTGCATATTATTAAAGGGAAGTTCCTGTTAAAGGTGTTCATTTCCATTGTCAGCCGTTGCTGTGTGGTATACTCTTGGAAGAACGAGCCTTTAGTTATTATTACAAATCCACACTGCAGTGGTGTAACCAGTGGAGTATTTTTCACAGTAATTGGTTCTTGACAGTCATCCTATGTTATGCACCAACTAATGACAAAGAAGAGTCTGTGAAAAAAGCATTTTATACTAGATTGCAAGATATTATGGATAAAATAGAAAGAAGAGACACCACAATTTTGATGGGTGACATGAATGCAAAGATAGGTACAGCCAACACTGGCTTTGAAGAAATCATGGGAAAACATGGGCTAGGAATAATGAATGAAAATGGGGAACTTTTCACAGACGTCTGTGTTTCAAATCAACTGGCCATAGGAGTAAGCATGTTTCCACATAAGAGAATACACAAGGCAACATGAATATCACTACACCATAGAACAGAAAATCAGATTGATCATATATGCATAAACAAGAAGTTTAGATCATCATAGCATTGTAAAGGTATGTAGAGGAGTATCAGATCACCATCTTCCGATAGCCAAAGTAAAAATGAAACTAAAGAGATATGCAACAGTGGATAGTTATAGACAACAATTGCATGTAGGACATCTGCGATAAACGAGCGCCAGGTCTTATCGCTGTATTTCCCATCATCTCTGTATTCTTTCATTTTCAACCACATTTTCTCTTTCATCGTTGTTAAAGTAATCTTTTAACACGACTGGACAGTAATCTTTATTACTCGCGACTTGTATCTAAACAAGTGACTTAACGTTCCTTTGATTCAGGTTACCACACTGTTAAACACATCTGGTTTCATCATAATCTTGGGAAACACACCTAGCTATAGAACTGTTTCTTTTGAAACGTAGGTCCCTGTGCAGATATCGTCGGACATACCACATTGGAGTATTGAATATTTTGGAAGACGCGCGGCTCACACCACATGGTAGTCTATTCATGGCTAAGCCGCTGTTTGTACAAACTACGGTCATCGCGCACAATACAATGGACGCACGCAAACAATAGAACCCGGGCGTGGGACATAAAAAGGCCCGTGACACGGACTACTACCTTTGTTTCCAGATGGTAGCCGACGGTAGAAGGATAGGTATCTTAGACATGAAACATGGAGATTAAAGTGTCGCTGCATGCATGGAAAACAAAGTTGACACGGAGGGCTTTGTGACAGTTAGAGGGCGGGTGATTTTGTTTGCATTGGCCAGCCAATTGTCAAACTCCGGTTTGCCATGCCGCACGGCATTGAAAGTTTATGGCGAATAGCCCACTCACTTTTAGACTGGCAGGGGACAAGAGAGATCCAAGGTCTGAGCCACAAGATGGATGCCTCGCTATTGGTTTAGAGGCGGAGTTTCACGTCACAGGCAAGATTTGGGAACATGCGGGCAATTTAGGAATATAATGTACTGCGGAGTTCATCAGATATCAGTACAGTTTCAGTACAACGTGGTGTAGAACATATCCCAGACGCCTAGCCTTATTAGGCGTGTTAATTCATGTGTGGATATTGAAATTCATATGTCTGGAATTTATAGTGTTTTTATAGGGATTCGCGAAAGGGAAAATGGAGGTTAGTGAATCGTCGTTCACCATCATCACGTTTTAACCACTACTAACCCTATATGTGTAGATATTTAATTAATAAACCCAATAATTGTGTGATCATTATCTAGTTAGTTAATGTATCCCTCGTGTTGTCGGTTTTATATGTTTACTTATAGGTATATTTGTTCATTCAGATGAGGATGGGGGCTCTTTCTGTTACGGATGTAAGGGCAGAAGCTAAGTCGTGGGGAAACAGAACTCTTTCCATAATTCACTAGAAAACAATATCTAGTGGAAAGCATTCGCATTCTCTTCTTCTCGTCCTTATATAGAATAGGTCTCTATCTTTTCTTAACGAGCCAATTTCTGGAGACCTTCTTCATAATATTTCATAGCCTATTTCCGGCGAAAACTACTCTTGAAGTTGCCCCAATATACACCATACGACAACATCTAAGAAATCAAGAAACAAGAGACAAATTTACGGTCAAAATATCCAACAAATACCAAGTGCTCCACAGCTGGAAGATGTAGTGAATACAGAAGACCAATGGCAGCAAATCAAAACTTTACGGAATGAGCCATGAAGAAATATTGGGGAAAAGGAAACGACAACAAAAAGCATGGATAACAACAGAAGCCATCAATAAGACAGAAAAAACAAGAAAGCAGATTTAAACAGAAGTAAAACCAGAAGTTCCAAAGCCAAGGGTCAAGAAGTGTACACAGAATCAAACAAAGAAGTAAGAAGAAGCATCAAAAGAGACAAGAGAAAAAATATTGAGGAGTTGGCAAGAGAAACAGAAAGTGCTACATCCTAAGGAAATATGACATAACTTATATCAGCACAAAGAAGTTAACAAGGAAATACAAGCAAGCAAGATGCCTCATAAAAGGCAAGAATAGAGAAACTGCTTAGCACTGGTATACAAGAGCAAATGAAGAGGTGGACGGAATATTTTGAGGACGAACGAAAGAACGAACGAACTTTATTTTCAAAGGGTTTAGAATTGGACACGCAGGCCCGTCTAACCTTCTGCCCTTCCTTTCTCTCGTCTTCCATACTAAATCCATTTATTCTCACATGTATCTTAAATATTACTTAAATAATAAAATAACAATAAAATAAAATCCCAACATTGCAACAGTACAATAACAGTTACACAGATTTATAGTACCTTATCATAATTAATACTAAACAGAACCAAATTATCTTTAAAACCTACATATGATGTTATATAATTATTTAAGAACATAACTTAATTATGGTGGCACATAATCCGCCCTCATGATGTATTTGAAAAGTCTGTGATTGAATGAATATGGACTAAGCGTGTTTTTAGGTCGTGTGGAAGATTATTCCACTGATGAGCAGCAGAAAAAGCTACCCTTTTCTTGAATACGTCGAGCCTAGGCTTGGACATGTGTAATTTGTTTACGCGTTGGCTGCGTCTTCCATTGTATTTGAAAATAGGTCACAGACACGTTGGGGCATTCTGTGATACAATTTTGTAAATAAATTTGCCTTTGTCGAAGAGAAAGCGCTTTCTTGGTGGTAATATGTTAAGATATGTATATGGGTCTACATATTGTGTGAGGTTTTTGTATGAAACTAGGCGCACTGCACGTTTTTGTAATGAATAGAGTCTTTTAGTGTTGGACATGGAGCAGCAATCCCAAATTGTGGAACAACAGTCTAGATGTGTTTGTATTTGGGATGTATAGAACATTTTTCATGTCTCCTCATTTAGGAAATGTTTAATTTTAGCTAACTGGTAAACGTTTTGTGCCGTTTGTTTGGCCAGTGCTAGTACATCCGAATTCCAACTTAAATGTTTGTCAGTTATGAGCAATAGTGTTTTATTTTCATTTACATTTTCAATTAAAGAGGTTCCAATGTAGAGCTGAAGTGTTGTTTTCTGTGAGTTTTGTAATTTTCGACTTATTGATATTATCATACATTTTGTTTTAATAATATTTATTTGTATGCAGTTTTCGTTGCTCCACTTAACATGATTGTCTGTGTCGCTTTGTAATAATATTTCTAGTTTGTTGCAACTTTTATCACTAGTATAAATGGTACAGTCATCGGCAAATAGGTCGCAGGATGAGTGCTTGATGTGAAGTGGAAGGTCATTTATGTAAATAGAAAAAAGTAGAGGGCCGAGAATAGAACCCTGAGGAACACCGGTGTCAATAGTAGTTGGGCTTGACAGGGAGTTATTTGCTGTCTGTCGGACAGGAATGATTTAAGTAACGTCACTAGTTTAAAGTTAACTTTCATTGTTTCTAATTTTCTCATTAAAACAGCGTGATCTAACATATCAAATGTTTTCCTAAAGTCAACAAAGATTGCTCCAGATATGTTATCGTTATTGATGTTTAGGTGTGTGATGGTATTGCCTCCACTGCTTTGCAGTAGTAGTCGAACAGTGGCCAAAACTCAAGAGTATCTAATATGGGCTTCAAAGGTGTCTACCTTCGCAGAAGATTACTCTTGGCAGATGTGTAAATAGAAGGGTAATGACGCTTCTATCTCAATTGAGTGATCACAAGATATTCAGATAAGCGAAAACAATGCTGCATTGGCTGAGCACGTTAATTCTAGAATCTGCAGACAACTTTTGTGAAGAATTAAGCAATGGTTAATCTTAGCTCGTTCAAGCCCCAACCTCTGATTTACTCAGTGGAATTCTTATTATTCTGGTATAGCTCTGATTAGAGCTTGTGTTTAGTAAATTGACTGAGACAAACACGCAGTAACTTTAAAATGATTAAATCTAGGTTAAATTTGTAAATTTACAAATAACAAAATTTAATAATCACTTATGTTTTAACAGTTTGAGAATAATTGAATAATTTAAAAGACAGGGTTCATCATTGGAGGATGATAAAATTATTTCTTAAACGTTCAAGTGGCAGCTTATATATTGCACCTAGCTGCCAGTGGTTGTTTCTGCTCCCGCTGGATTAGTTCTTTCTACACTGCTCACGCTCGTCGCTGGTCAAGGTTGTAACTCGTTCTCAGGAGTGTCAGGGAGAGTCTACAAAGTTGGTCCCTCGTCTTAAAGCTCATTCCACTATTCCCTTCTTGTTCCAGATATAGTACCCTTCAGCTGGCACCACCATCAACAATGGTAAAAGAATAGAAACGAAACGCTCTTCTGAGCATTGCGTTTCCCGACACATACTTATGTGTCCTCTTTCTCTTATTCTACCATCCAATTAATTCAGAATTTACCCTCGATGAGAATTAACTTTAATCCCTCGAGAGTAAACTTTCTTGACATTTAAACTGAATAGCTTTATTGTTATTTTACGTTTAAATGAAAATGTTAATAGTCCAGATATAATATGTTTCCATTTACATTTCCATTGATTTGAAAAGTGTTCACCATATAAATTGAATATGTTTTCATTTATGTTTACACTGATTTGAAAAGTTTGAAACTTCCCTTAATTTTAAAGTGAAAATGTTAACCTCGACATTTACACGGGTTTGAAGCTGGAAGTATTATAACTAAAATGTACATCATTTCTTTCATCTTTCCCTCCCTGCTCCATATGGAACTTGGGATTACCTTTTGCTTTTAGTTCTCTTTAAGAAACTAGCAATGAAGCAATCACCAGCCCGTGCAGTAGCGGTTCATGAAATCACCATACTATGCGCTGAGGTTGCCAGCCTCAAATGACTGGGACATCCACTAGCGATTTTCACATATTAATATTCACATGGTAATATATACATATTATTCCACATGTTAATAATCAAAATATAGAATGTAAAATGACAACTTACGCCAATCCTGGCTCACGTACTTTTTGCTCAGATGAATGAAGTTAAGGCCTAGCCGATGCCTTTTTACACGTGTACTTGGGGTCGTTTAACTTTTAATTCCCTCTCTGACTCCGTGTTCAGTTTCCTCAGATATTCCGGTTTTTCTTCTTTAAAATTATAGAGATTTCCTGGGCTGTTTTTGTTAGTCTGTCAAGGTTCTCAAATGAAAGGTGTCCAGTCTGATAAAATGGAATTCTGAATTCTAGGCTTCACTCTGGCAAGGTCTGGTTGTGTCGTCTTGGCAAGCGATCATCACAGTAAATTTGACTGACTAAAGCGTCAGGTTATATTTACTGTCCTCCACCGCTCTGTTTGTTATGGAGCTAAGTAAAAGCTCCAATCATATCACATATGCTGGGGGGGGGGGGGGGAGGGGCGATTTCAAAATATTCCTGGCATGGAACAATTTTGAACGTAATGTAGGGGTCAAGTATTCCGTATATGGCATGAAAATATCCGATCCCGGGCAGGTGAACTCACAAACACATCTGTAAACTCATACGACAATGTGTTCCAGATGTAACAATTTATTACTTTATCACAAAGTAATCTATTCGTAGACGGATAATATCGTTATCTGTCCCGCACTCTGGCCTTTATCAGCGATTTAAGCAAACACGCTGACGATTGTAGGACTTGTCGGTAGCGGCCAAGATTTAATTCATTCATTCATAACCCTCCACTCCCAAAGGAGCATAGGCCTTCAACAAACACATGCCAAGTCCTCCTGTCACGTGCCATCATCTCAAGTTCTTTCCATGTTCTCCTCATCATTTTCACCTCTGTTTCCAACTCTCTTCTCCATGTACTTCTTGGTCTTCCTCTGCCTCTCTTGCCCTGGGGGTTCCAGAACAAGGAATGTCTTGTAATGCTATCAACAGGTTTCCTCAGTGTGTGTCCTATCCATCGCCATCGGCTTCTTCTCATTTCTTGTTCCACTGGCACTTGTCTAGTTCTTGTCATCAGTTCCACGTTGGTAACCTTGTCATACCATTTTAATCCCTCTATTCTACGCAAGCACCCATTTATGAAAGTCTGTAGCTTTTTGGTTGTTGTCTTTGTTGTTCTCCATGTCTCTGAGCCATACAATAGGACTGACTTCACATTTGAGTTGAAGATTCTTATTTTCGTGTTGGATCCTATTTCTCTTGATCTCCGTATATTTCCCAATGCAATGAAAGCTCCTCTTGCCTTTTGTATTCTTATTTTAATATCGCTGTCTGTCCCTCCAACTTTGTCTATATTACTGCCAAGATATGTGTATGATTCTACATCTTGTATTGGTGTTTCTTCAAGTTCAACCCTGTTATCATTACCTGCATTTATTCGCATTATTTTTGTCTTTTCCATGTGTATTTTCAGACCCAATTGCTGTGACCTCTCATCGAGTGTTTTCAATTTGTCCTGCATCTGATTACGGCTATGGGACAGAAGAGCCAAGTCATCAGCAAAATCCAGATCATCCAACTGCTTAGTCAGAGTCCACTGATTCCATTTCTGTTGTGTGTTGCCGATGATCTCATAACCCAATCTATTGCCAGCAAGAAAAGAAATGGAGACAAGAGGCATCCCTGTCGCACTCCTGTTCTTATCCCAAACGGTTCTGTAAGCTGTCCTTTGTGAAGAACTCTGCATGTCATGTCTTCATATGTTTTCTTTATTAAATTAATGATCTTCAGGGGAACTCCATAATGCCTCAACAATTTCCAAAGTGATTCTCTGTCTACACTGTCAAATGCCTTTTCGTAGTCCACAAATCCGATGTATAGTGGTGAATTTCATTCCAGACCTTGCTCAACTATTACTCCCAAAGTGGCTATCTGGTCCGTACATGATCTGTTTTGTCGAAAACCTGCTTGTTCATCTCTCAGTTTCTTGTCTATGGACTCTTTTAATCTCTCAAGGATAATCCTGTTTAATACTTTTTCTGGCACTGATAGCAACACCATTCCTCTATAATCTGTGCACTCCCGTAAATTTCCCTTCTTAGGCAACTTAACCAGATATCCCTCCTTCCATTCCGCCGGCATCTCTTCCCCCTCCCAGACCCTACCAAGCAATTTATATAACATCTCTGTAGCCGTGTCGACACCTGCCCTGATGGCCTCTGCTGGAATGCCATCAGGTCCAGACGCCCCTCCATCCCCCATAAGCTTTATGGCTTTCTTTATTTCTTCCTTCGTTGGTCTTTCACCGTTAATTTGTAGCTCTTCCTCTGCTGGCTGGATGCCCGGCGGGTACTGTGGAGCTGGTCCACCGAGAAGGCCAAGATTTAGTACACAAGAATTAACAACTTGTCTGACGTTCAATATTACCTCAGCCGCTCCTAGCAAATGTGATGTGTTTATCATAAACAAGGAGTGTCAAATGTTTGAACAAACAAGCTCTCTGCTACATAGCAAACAGAAAGAAAAGGGTGCGACCATGGAAAATCACGCAAATAAAATCAGTACAAAAATGTAACTGATTACTGCCGTAGTGAAAGAGAGATCGGAAAGAGGTCGCCTAAAAATCCATCTTGGGACAAGGTGCAAGATGACTATCATCTTAGTTAGACCTGTGTGACATGAATGCTTTTGTCTAAACACTGACTGGCTGTCAGTTAGCAAGTCGTTGCTAACTAGGTACTGTAGTGTTGTTTTATATATATGCTTTTCTAGTGGTTTAGATAGCGATGATATCAGAGAAATAAATCTATATTTGCCGAGGTTTCTGGTATCTGATGAACCAGGTTTGAAGTGGGAATGTAGTTTGGCGATCTTAAAGGCCGAAGGAAAATAACGTTTAGCAATACATTGATTATATATATATTAGTTAGTGAATCACTGATAGCTGGTGCAGCATAACGCAGTATTCGATTGCTAATTTCGTCAAGCCCTGATTAGCTATTATCTTTAAGGTCAAGACGATAGTTATACACTTCATTAACTGTCATAAAAGGAATGTCGGGTGGAACTGGGTTTGTACATTTGTCCTCACAAAAGACTGAAGTGTGTCTAGTCACTAGGGGAATGGGGTATTGTGGATTTCAGACTTTTTATTTCTGCTTGAAAGTGATTGCTGAGGTCTGTGCAAGTAAATGAAGTGTTGGAAGAGAATGAGTGTGGTGCATCACGTTTTTTCACTAAGGTGTTAATTGCCTTCCATATTTCCTTACTATTTGATTAGTTCTGAACCATATTTCTAAGGTGATTTTTCTTCTTTTTTTCGAATTAAATATTGAACCTTGTTCCTGTATACCCTGTACAGGTCCTTATTTTTGTGCGCTTGATCTCTCTGCCTCATAGCCTCCAACACTTCCTGCGTGATCCAAGGAGATTTTAATTGTCGCTTGACGCGAATTTCCTTAGCTGGAAAGCGCATGTCAAAAATACTGTAACAATTTTTTGTCCTGTATGCAATAGCGTCATCCGGATCAGGAAGTTGGTAAACACGGGCGAGAGGTGCAGTTAGCAAGTCATTTAAAAATAATTCCCGACTGAAATATTTGAAACTTCTAAATTTAATACTTACATGTTTATTTTTGGGAACTTTACATTTATTCTTTGACCATGTGCAGCATACCGGACAGTGGGCACTCATTGCAATATTAGGGACAGCGCATTCTATGATGTTTTTTTGAGCAATTACGTAGATGTGGTCGATTAGTGTGGTTGATGCTTGTGTTACTCTTGTAGCCTGGTTAACTATTTGTTTTAAGTTATAAGATAGTATTATATTCGTCCATGTTAGATTTGAATTGTGTATATCGATATTGAAATCACCAAGAAGAACAACCTCCTTGACTGTGGCAAATACATTGTCCATCATGATGGTGAAATCTTCGTACCAGATAGGTCCTGCACTAGGATTTCGATAAAGATACCCCACTAGAAATGGGCCTTGGTTTGGTAGCTTTATTTCCAACCATATACATTCTATCTCTGCTGTCTCTAAGTCGTTTTTGCGGCGAAAATTAAGGGAAGTGGAAATATAAAGTTATACCTGTCTCTTGATTTTTGCTTGCGTCTCGCCGAATAGTTTTAAAACTATTTAACGCAATGTCATCGTCTGTTATTCTGTCATTTAGGCGACTTTCTGAAAGTCCAAAAATGTGAAAATTCTTATTTAGAATATGTTAAAGTTCGGGGAGTTTACCCAGACGATGGTAAATATTCAGATGACCAAGTCGTACACCATCCTTGCGAAGCCATTGTACATAATTACACTAGTCAACAACCAAAATGTACCAGAAATGAAAATAGCTGATCTTAACTAATTTTGGTGTGACGAAAATGACATTAAAAAATGTTGACTGGCTCTAGTTTTCAAGATATATGCTACTAGTTTATTTAATTACGGTCAATTTATATATATATATGACGCAACTGTTGTGGGCGATTGCATAATTTTTTCTAATGACCAATAAAAATGTAACTAGAAGTTGATGATGCAATCCTACCTATGATTACATCACCTTTGTGTATAAATATCTTATCTCTGATAAAATTTTGCCATTAGTTAGTGCATTTGTCCTTATCAAAAGTATCGTAGTTAGAAATGCCTAGGACATGTGTGATGAGTGCTAATAATTTCTGTTATATATGTGGTGAAGTGACATTTCTATCACAAAAACGAAATATAACTAAAGTGATTAAGAAGGCGTACAGTTTATATTTTGGCTGCAGAATAGGAGATCAAGATAAGAGCTGGGCACCACAAATATGCTGCAATACATGTGCAGCACATCTTAAACTGTGGTTGACTGGCAAAAGGCAAGCTATGCCTTTTGCAGTCCCAATGATTTGAAGAGAGCCCACTGATCATCTCAACAACTGTTACTTTTGCATGGTCCCTCCAATTGGGAAAGGCATATCAAAGAAGAAAAATGGACTCTGGATTATCCAAACATCCCCTCTGCAATACGTCCGGTACCACATGGCGATGACCTACCAGTTCCCAAAGTGCCAGAGTCATTTTCAGCTGCTTCCACTGATGAAGAAGAGGACATTGGTGGTCCTGAACCATCAACCTCAAGCGACCCAGATTTTGAGCAAACTACATCCACTAAACCACAATTAATAACCCAAGGTGAACTGAATGATCTTGTAAGAGATCTGAATTTACCGAAGAACAAGGCGGAGCTTTTTGTTTCCAGATAGCAACAGCGGAATCTCCTGGCAGAAGATGTTACAATTTCTGTGTATAGGAACCGCCAGAAGCCGCTTATTACATTCTTTTTCAAAGAGGGTGACCTTTCTGCGTGCCACAACATTTCTGGTTTAATGGCAGCCCTCAAAATCAATTACATACTGGAAGAGTGGAGGCTTTTCATTGATTCATCCAAGACAAGTCTTAAAGCTGTTTTGTTGAATAATGGTAATGTGTTACCGTCAATTCCAGTTGGTCACGCAGTTCATATGAAAGAAACTTATGAAAACATTAAGCAGCTTTTGAAGTGTATAAACTATGATCATCATCATTGGTCACTTTGCGGTGACTTAAAAGTGGTCGCTCTTTTGCTTGGACTACAGGGTGGATACACCAAGTACTGTTGCTTTCTCTGTGAGTGGGATAGCCGTGCACGAAGTGACCATTACATCAGAAGGCATTGGCCAATCAGGCAGTCATTGCAGTCTGGCAGTAAGAACGTTGAGAACCGCACTTGTCGACACCAGCAAGATTTTGTTGCCACTCTTGCACATTTAGCTGGGTCTCATGAAAAACTTTGTCAAGGCAATGTAGAAAACAGATGAGGCTTTCAAATATCTCATCAGAAAATTTCCAAGACTGAGTGAAGCTAAAATAAGAGGGGGAGTATTTGTTGGTCCGCAAATTCGAAAGCTTCTTCATGATGACGAGTTTCTTTGCGTGTTGCATGGCAAGGAAAAAGCAGCATGGCTAGCATTTAAGTCAGTGGTGGACAATTTGCTTGGAAACAACAGATCTGATAATTACATTGAAATTGTAGAAAATCTCCTTCTGAAGTATAAGAGTCTTGGCTGCAACATGTCTTTGAAAATTCATTTTCTGGATTCTCATCTGGATTTCTTTACGTCAAACTGTGGAGCGGTCAGTGATGAGCATGGTGAACGATTTCACCAGGACATTGCTGCTATGGAGACAAGGTATCAAGGCAATTGGAGCCCTTCAATGCTTGCTGATTACTGTTGGACTGTGACAAGAGACACCTCATCGATTGACTACAAGAAGCAAGCAAAGAGAGCTTGAACAGCGACTGAATAATGACGGAATGGGTTCAAATGTGCCTTTTAAAAACATGATATGTGAACTTTAAATAATGTTTTTATTTTTTCTATCATTTTATGTTGAAATATCAATTAATTGAGTATGTAACCACAATTTTTATAATGCTAAAGTAGAAAGACTAGCTGTTCACCCCAGAGAATTAAACAAGCATACATTATTTGTATTACTGTAATGTAAATTCATCGTTTAAACAAAAACCAGAGCCAATTGGTGAATTTCATTATGATATTTGAAATCAGCATGTCAAAATCAATAAGAAATGGTATATTTAATTTCTGGTACAAATAACTTTTGAAAATTTGTTGACTAGTGTTATCAGCCATGTTAGTATATTAAAAAAGAAATTTTTTTTTTTTTTTAAAGTTAAAAAAGCAGTTATGCATACACAAAAAAGCGCAAAGTATTTTTACGAATTAATACTTCACCAAGGAAGTGGAATTTAAGGAAAGAAGAATTGCAGGAAATACAATACTAAAATAATTAATACAACTAATAAAAACAAATTTTAACTGAGTAAAATGACTGGAGTATATGAAAATTGTCACAAAACAATCAGGCATACAACATATCACATAAGAACTGCTCAACGGAACAAATTGAAGTTAAACGAGAGATGGAAGAAATTAAAATTGTCACAAGGTCAGACAAGTATACAACACTTCACACCTTAACACCGTTACTTCTAACAAATTAAAGCTACGCGTGATAATAAGAAATTGAAACTGTAACAAAATAAGCAATCAAAGAAAAATCTTAGAGGCTCGTAGCCGATAAGTTGAGAATGATCCCAACTAGAAAAAGTCCTGATTATTTTTACCGTTGTATTAAAATATCAACAAATGTTCAAAAGGAGTGAAGGCTTCAGTCACAGTGATGTAGTGAGGCAAAGTGTTTGTTCGTCAATAACTGATGTCTCTGCCTGGCATATAATAGGGGTGACGTTGGGCAGACATCATTAATGCTTGTCTAAGTGACGCAGGGCTGAATTGCATCAGATAGACAAGTTCAGGGTTCCACTGAGGACGATGATAAGGACTAGCGGAGGACGCGTGGTGATCTCTGATTTCTTCCGTCCTTGTTCTAGCGTTGGTAGGAGTATTCTGAGCCTGGGACATTGGAATATTGTTGGTAGACGTATCTGAGTGGGGCTGCCTTGTGTGTAATGGGGGAAACATGGTATCATAATATTCGGCTTCCCGATTGAAAGTGGCGTTGTGATAGCTGGAAGAATGTCTGCTTGCAATAGTGTCGTAAAGTGAATCTGTGTCACAACGCGTTCAAATTTCCCCGCTTCATAAATCTAGTTAACGTAAATTTACAACCTATAACCCACTACTACTATGTTTGAAAATTGCCAAGGGCAATGTCAAACTCACCGCTAAAAATTGGACAAAATAATTTGAATTTTCCACTATTACAGTTAAAAATCTATAAATAAATTCCATGTTTGACCTTGGTCTCAAGGCCATCGTCAAATCAAACCGCTAACATTTAAAATAAAGAATTTGAATTTTCTAACGCCAAGCTTAAAAATACCAACCCCCCCCCCCCCCCCCTTCCCTCAAATACACACGCACACGCTCGACCCTTCCCAATATTTATGACGAAAGCCGTAAAGCTTGGCCACGAACCACCTTTTTACCTCGTTTTATAGGGGAGAGAGAAGGCGGATTAAAATGGAAATCAAGCCTAACTTGTGCGTTTGAAAAGAAACTTAGATAACACTGACAAACAACATTTTTCTTTCTTATATAAAAATAAGTGTTCTTAGGTCAGTTTCTTGCGCTGATTTCAAATCTGAAATCCGTTTATCTCTATCACGTCGGGTTCTTAAGATATTTGTGAATAAATATATTTTTGGGAAACCGTTATTTGCCCCGTTTCATTTTTACTATATAACTTATTAAAAATTAATAAAAAGCAACATAATTCTACTTTTTATACTGCTAAAAGATGCATGACATATGTTACGCGATTTTTCAAATAGTTACTGTATTTTGAAATAATTCTGAGCAAAATATGGCTTCTAGAAGTTGTAGAAATTCGGCTGATCTGTTCTGTTACGTGTGCGGATATTTTACCGATCGTGTTGACCAGAAAAACTTTACACCATTACTAAAGAAAGCATATGAACTTTATTTCGATTCGAAAGTTGATGATGCAAATAACTCTTGGAAGCCAAATGCAGTTTGTTCGATACATTGGCAGGTTGGTTACGAAAATCGCCGAAGCATAAGTCGATGCCTTTTGGAGTGCCCAATACTCCGATATCTAAATTTCGTCATAGACACAGAGAACTTGTTGAATACTTTGAGATGGATGATGACATTTGCTATTGCAAAGATGTAAACGGTCATGAGCACATAGTCAACGAATGGCGATTTTTCATCGATTCTTCCAAGACTAGTCTAAAAGCCGTGTTATTGCATAACAGAAATTTATTTTCATCAATTCCAGTCACCTACTCTGTTCATATGAAAGAAACTTATGACAATATGGCTATACGTTTGGAAAAAATAAAGTACAATGACTACCAATGGCGGATTTGTGGAGACCTAAGGTCATTGCAATTCTCACGGGCATGCAGACTGGGTATACTAAATTGTGTTGCTTCCGATGTGAATGGGACAGCCGCAACAGACAGGAACATTATGCAAGAAAGGTGTGGCCTATCCGGGATCGTATGCAGCTCGGGCATAAAAATGTAATACACGAGCCATTAGTTAACAAAGACAGCTTCATTTTACCACTGTTACATATAAAGTTGGGGCTCATGAAGAATTTTGTAAAAGCGTTAGATAAAACGAGCAAAGCTTTCACTTATCTTCGAGAAAAGTTTCCGCAAGTTAGCGATGCAAAGATAAAGGAAGGTATCTTTGTAGGACCTCAGATTAGGAAAGTTATTGCAGACAAACAATTCGAGAACTTGTTACATGGTAGTGAACTTCGCGCATGGATGGCATTCAAATCGATCGTCGATAACTTTCTGGGAAATCACAAATCTGTTGACTATGTTGCATATTGTTAAGCAGTGCATAGATGCATACAGAATTATGGGCTGTAACATGTCCCTCAAAATCCATTTGCTCGATTCGCATCTTGACTTTTTCCCTGACAACCTTGGCGAAGTCAGCGATGAACATGGAGAACGATTCCATCAAGATATCGCCGTAATGGAGTCACGTTATCAAGGACGGTGGAGTGTGACCATGCTTGCCGATTATTGTTGGATGCTTCATCGCGATGTACCACATGCCATTCACCGACGAAAGTCGACTGCAAAGAAATTCAGCCTACATAACTGTTATACTTCTTGTACGAATGATGTTGTAATACTGTATGCGTTGTTAAAAAACTTCAATTGCGTATTTCTAGAGATCCCGACCTGATAGAGAAAAACGGTTTGCAGATTTAAAAATAGCGCATTAAAATTGACCAGAAACACATAGAAATGTTAGAGAAAGAAAAAAAAAGTTTTTTTTTGTTAGTCAGTGTAATTTATTTCTTTATTATCTGGCCTTAGAAAATTATTTTATTAACCATGTGAGGTCAAGCACATGTAGGCCCCTGACTCTATAAATGATGATGATGAATTATGTGCAGGGAACCTAACGCTACCTCCCTAGATCTCACACGGTCACTATTTTGGCTCTAGTGTCTGGTGTATGATGTACCTAGTGTCTAGGGGAGAAATGAAAAAACAACACAAAAACACTTTAATTTTCTATGAGGAAGTGAATAAAATCAATGGTTAAGTTTTTCTTTAAAAGGAATATTTTTTTTCTGTACAATTTAATCTGCCTGTCCAGCCATATCTTTTGGACAGGGCTTTGAAAATGAGGACAAGATAGTGTACAGAAAAGATCAACTAAAATATCTGGACTCTTTGTCCACTAAATACAAAGTCAATATATATATATCTATCCTGTTGGAATGTTCACAGCTTACACTTTATTCATCTAAGAGGGAGAGTCACTGTGTATGAGGGGCTGTAGTTTTATCATACCCCATAAACTTCCTGAGTATGATTTGAAATACCAGTGTTTATTAAACGAAAATGTCAGATATACCCAGATGCTTAACACATCACCTGGGATTCCTTGTAACATAATAATACAGTATGAAGTTGCAGAAAATCTCGATCTCTCCAAAGGCCCAAGCTCCTCCCGATATCTTTTGACAGCATAAACGAATGGTCGGAGACTTGACGGCTTTATTCTCACTCAGCAGGTTTCCTGTTACCAGCTGGCAACAGGAAATAAAACCTCTGCAACAAAAGGACACCCTGGCCTTTTATATCTGATCTCTTATTATATTTATTATTCTCCTACGGTGCTATAGGGTCCGCCTCGTGTGCATTACAGGTGCACTCGCCCCTAATTTTAAATGACTCACACCTCAGGTCCCTATGGCAGATACGCCACTGTACGTTTACATAGTTTTCCTCAATAAAATAATGTGGAGTAACCACATTTCCTTTTGTATGATTTTCTCTTCTTTTCCTTTTTAAATATAAATGCTTCAGGCATGTTAAACAGTGTTCATGGCACACAGAGGTTTACTAATATATTCTAATGCAATAATATTAAAACACAATCATGACAACATACATCAGTTAGATACAGTTCAATGTGAGGACTCAACAATGTCTGCTCCCGGCACGTCCTTCACTTTTCCCAATAGCAGTATCTAACTTTGGCAGTGGGATTAAACATAATAATTCATAAAGCATTCTTACCACAAATATCAAGAAATATAAACAAATGACGCTGACTTGCAAAGAAATGGCCTCAGTTTCCTCTGCACTGCCCAGACTGTGAATACTTCTTTATTTAATTTTACATATAACACAGCTGATCTCAGCGTATTTGAATGAAAAGTTTTGTTCAACTGGCAATGAATAGTGAAAGCCTTTTGCTAATATTTATTAGCACTGGCCAATCGAAAGCTTGCGACTACCAGAATTCAAATGTAGCTTTTGAAAAAGAAAAATAATTCCAAACAAACTCGGTGTCTGGTAGTCGATTTGCCAGCCTGCTTTAGTTATGCCAATACAAAAAGATGTTAGTTGTGGGTAACAATTTTCCTACCGCTCCCCTCTTCCCCTATACTCTTGTTACCTAAGCGAATTTGAAACCACCTCAATGCCTCTTTTCTAAGCTGCCGTCCCCACTAACGTTATAAAAAAAAAACAAGCAGGAACAACAGTCTGTCTGGTCGCGCGTCCATAGACATTTAGTATTTTCTCAATAACTTGGTTAATACTTGAACTATCATATTATTTAAAACATATTCTTGCTCAGTGGACGTTAAGCTATACTACCATATGATTTTTATGGTCAGTTTCATTATGGTTTAGATTTTCAATTTTGTCACCGGCAATCGTCAAAAAAATATTTTACACAAGACGGCCATCTTTCCCCCCTTTCTCATCTCTCGCTAACATGTATTTTTCAAATAACTACTTGTTTTAGTGACGTCAGAATTACTACCGCGAGGAGGAAATAAAATTGTCTGCGTGTTTGGCTCTGTTGGCTTTGCCACATCGTGTATATACTATTAATCTCGCGTGCAGAACGACGCGGGTTTTGGCATGCGTTGGTAGCATTTTGCGTTAATGTATTACAGTCGTCTCGTTATTGCTACTAGAAAAAGTCCAAAAGACTACCAAATTTTTCGTTACTGTTGACAGATTACGTTACTACAGACAGCAGTTTGGCGTTACATTTCTAACAAATCGTTAATTATGGCTAGGCTGCATTGTGTATGCAGCAGATCTGGCAAAATGTTAAATATTAGTAGTATGTTTTCGAAACCGAAACTAAAACGCGTGTTAGATTTTTACCGTGGGATCGTTCTGTAGGCTTTA
Organism: Oreohelix idahoensis; assembly: GCA_024509875.1. Classification (NCBI taxonomy): domain Eukaryota; kingdom Metazoa; phylum Mollusca; class Gastropoda; order Stylommatophora; family Oreohelicidae; genus Oreohelix; species Oreohelix idahoensis. Next base: position 351,179 of record JAMPIV010007514.1, read on the forward strand.
GCACTGCACAAAATAAAGCGCTATGCTGGCGTGTGAGAGTATCACCGTCAGACACAATAGGGCGGGTTTATTTATTATCATTTTATGACTACAATCTTACTGAAATGAGCGATTATTCTCGCAGATTTTACTACATAAGTGAGCAATCACTGTACCACGTTGGATAGTCACAGGTTTCCCAGAAGTATTTAACAGCATGACGGGAAAATCACGCTTAGTGGAAATCTGAACAATGCCATCAACAACATTGATGCAGGGGTCATCAATTATGTCAATATCAGGCAATGGTTCCACCATGACAGAATGGCCAGAAGAGACATAGTCAGATCGTTTGACCCGACCAGTGGCAATAGTCAAAGAGTGAGGCTTTAAGGTGACAGGAGCAATGAGGCGGACAAGGGATGCGATGTGAATATCATCCTGCAGAGGGATGAATTCACCATTGACGCGAATCTGTCGCAAGTCAAAATAAATTCGGGCGTGATGACGAAGGAGAAAATCACGACCAATAATAAAGTTACGGGACATGCCTCTTGTGATGATAAATGGATGGACAATAGATTGAGAACCAATCTTGAGGCTTATCATGGCAGTTCCAATGGAACGTAAAGGTTGGCCAGTAACGGAGGCTAAAGGAGTAGAAGATGGAAAAAATTGTACGTGCCTACGAATCTGACGAAACAACTGTTCACGGATGAGGCTAACAGTTGCTCCAGTATCAACAAGAGCACGGTAGCTTTTCATGTTGATGGAGATAAGGCACGATGAAGGATCCGGAGTGACAGAAGGAGGAGAAACATAAGAAAGAGAGGCGGAAGACACCGAAGGTTGGTAGGAAAGAAAACAGTTATTACGGAAGGACCGATGTGAGGATGGTTTCAGGCTACCCGGTATGGTCCTGGCTACTGGGCAACCCAAAAGTTTCCCTGATTTATTAAGGGTGGAGGACGGGACTGTACGTGAGAAGGAAATCGGGGGACCTTGGGGGAGGGCACATGAGCGGTAGGGAGCCATGAAGGTTGGCGAGGTCGTTGCTGTCTGTTCTGGTAATGTTGTGGCTGTGGTACAGGATTACTTTGAGTCTGTGGGCTGTATTGTGGCCGCTGAAAACAGCTGCGCGAGACGTGTCCTCGTTGCCCACAAGTGTAACATATAACTGAAGTTACTTGATGGGCCTGTGGCGCTGGTAGATGGTGAAGGCGTCGAGGTTGGCACTGATGGTGGCAATCATTAGAGGGGGGCTGTGGCGATCTCGAAGGTTGCTGCCAAGAGTGGCGGCAATGGCTAACGTCCATCGGTTCTTCTTCAATTCTGTGATCAAGACGAGGCTCACGACCGAGACGGTTGGTAAAGCGTTTCTTCACATTGTCCTCTGTGATGGCCCGTTGAATCGCATCTGTGACAGTCTGAGGATCCTTGCGGATCAAATGCAATTTTAGTGTGTCGGATGACAACCCATCAATGAAAATACCAACAAGCTGCCGATCAATATCCGCAGATGTGGACGAAGAATCAATGAAGGCATCTTCAGCTAAGTTCAACAATCTGTCCGCATAAAATTGGATAGGTTCCTGTCTATCCTGGCGTATTCTACAAAGAAGAGTCCATGCGTGTTGACAGTCAGTTATGGAAGAATAACGGCTGACCAGTGCCTTCTTTAGTGAAGCGAAAGTTTCAGTAGGAAAAAGTTGTGCACGACGGCGCAAAAAATCAGTTACTAATGACTGTGAAGAGAGGAATGCAACACGCTTTCGATCATCATCAGTTGCCGAAGGGATCAAAGACACAAACTTGTCAATGTCAATAAGCCATTGGCGAAATTGAGTAGCATCACCATGAAACGGCTTGACAATGTTATTAATATTTTGGAAGTTGGCGCTCTGTGTTATGGAGCTAAGAGTATTAGCAATCGACTGTAACGTGCTAGAAGAATTTTCAGAAGAATCAGGCAAATTTTGACTCGCTGCTTGTTGCTGGGATAGTTGTTGTTAAAGCAGTTGATTTTGCTGTTGCAACAAAAATACTTAATGCTCAAGCTGTTGAGTAGCTGAATCCATCGTAAAAAAGCAGTTACGAGCTGGTCACTGGCACCAAATCAAGTTAGATGTGACCTTGGGAGGAGTTAAGGAACGGCACCAAATAATGGTATATAGTGTGACAGTCAGACTTTGTGGAAAAGGAGGAGAATCTGTAGATCACTTGTGCTAAGGGAAATAATCACAAGAATTTCTTTGTTGTGGTTCTTCTGCAGAAGACTGGTTATTCACCAGAGATGTTGCTTCCAGAAGTGAGGAACAGCCCAGGTAATCAGGAGTACTCATAAGTGCCTTTATGGTTTTGAAACTGAACTTGAAGAGTTGACTATAAACATCAACTTTAACAGTCAAAGGAAATTTCAATAGTGCAGAGTATTTGATAAGTCCAAATGGTTATAAAAGATATTCTTTATTTCGTTTCGTTTCCAATGCAAAATGTGGAAGCTCCAAGCTTATTTCTGGTGGAGAGGAAAGGAAAAACTGCCAGCTTTAGCCTCTAAGGCGAAATGCTTACGGCTCCTCAATACTGTAGTCGTTTAGTGGCATCTGTGGAAATCCTAGCGAAATAAAAATTCGAACGAGACTTTGATTAAAACTAAGTCGAACTTACAAGTAATGGACCAAACCACAATAAAATCGTAGCAGGGGTTAGTGCTGGGTCACTAATTTACCCTGGTTGGTGGGAGATCTCTAGACGGTTATATTCTTGTCCTAACCGTATGAGTCAAAGGCTTAGTGTTCAATAGTAGGGGATTCGCCATGTTGCTCCACACCTCGACTAGAGAACGCCTTATGTTGGTTTGACTCTAGCTCTGAGATAACTGTCTCAAGCTCTGATGGTCACTATGATGCATCAGTCTTTATACTAGTCTGGTACTATGGCTTGCCAGAAGAAATATTTCTCATTGGAGTTAAGACCGGAAACCTTCTAATGATTGGTCTTGGGGGCTAGTGAACTGTTGAAATACTCTTTAACCTAACTAACTACGAATCCTCTAGTCTAAAATTATTGTTTCTATGTGATGATGACCAACCATTGTTTAAAGTTCTCTCTAATCTAAATGTTTTCCGGTCTGACTTGTATGGAGGCCACACAAGGTTTGATGACATCATGGGTTCATGTGTGTCATGACTGATGATGTCATTGATTCTTGACTAGTGGTTTATTTATCTCTAACTAGTCATTCATAAAATACTTTACTATAAGGCTAACAGTTGTAGCGACGTAATAGTCTACACTGTTACAAGGTGGCAAATGCAGTTATTTGAATGGTGTTCCGCATGTGCTCCCAGTTCTCTGTAACAGTATCACCATGATGAGGGCTACTGAGCACTTTGTTGAAGGACGCGGTAAATTGAGCGATCATGACAGAGTCTGACATCTTGCTGGTATCAATGCGTGGTTTCCCTTCATGTCTGACACGATGTAGTTTTCTTGGTATTGACATTTATTACATATAAGGAAGGGAAACCCGAGGCGTGTAAACGGTAAATTAATATGAAACAAACATAAAGGTATGTTTTCAGGCACTCGTAAGAAATAAAGAAGTAGAACACTAGACAACAGAAAAACAACAGACATGAGTGGCTTACCCAGGATTTGAACACTGGACCTTCCGTGCGACAACCCCGCCTAGCTATGTGATTCGCTTGTATGGCTAGGCGGGGTTGTACTACAACTACAGTGACTAAAACTACCAAAACTAGCACTACTACAACTAATAATAATAATAATAGCCCCTTCAGTCATAACTGACTATGGGAATGCGCCCCTGAGGTGACAGCCCTCAGCTGCTTATTTTCCTGGTGCTCCTTTCGACGTTTTCTCCTCACCTCTACTACAACTACAGTGACTAAAACTACCAAAACTAGCACTACTACAACTAGTGACTAAAACTACCAAAGCTAGCACTACAACTACAGTTACTAAAACTACCAAAACTAGCACTACTACTACAGTTACTAAAACTACCAAAACTAGCACTACTACAACTACAGTTACCAAAACTACTAAAACTAGCACTACTACAACTACAGTTACTAAAACTACTGAAACTAGCATTACTACTGCTACCACCAACTACTAGGACAACCAAACTTGGCATTACTATATACTACCACAGCTTCTAAGACTACCAAAACTAGCTCTGCTAAATAAACTGTTACATTGGTCGACTAGAACATGTCATTTCTGAATTTCTTATTGTCTCTCCTCACCTCATCCTGTTCCCAAAATGTAAAAGCTAATTGCCCCCACCCCCTTTTTGTCCTACATCTTTATTCTTTTCACCTGCATTTTATGGCATTTCTGTGTCTGAGTGTTGCTTTCCGGTCTTAGCACGTAATCAAACCACGTGAGTGTCAAGAAATCTTCGGCGATATCCGCCGCGCAACTGGAGTGGTGTTTATTAAGAAAAATTTCACAAGGCCTGTCAGTGCGCCACATTTTTGTTTTTAATGTCGTGGAAGATTCTCTGGGATTGAGTTAGTACAGTTTACAGAACAAGAAAGACTACTATGTCTGTGTATAGTTTTTATTTTGGTCGGTAGCCGAACATTTGCAACATCCAATTATCAACCATGTCAGCTCCGAGCGGTTTGATCAACTAGCTCCGGTGGTCATTAGCTCTTTTTGTCATTTCTGCCAGTCTATTTTTGACTTAACCTAATGCTATTCTTCTAATATATTTCTAACTCAGGTCGTCGCCCTCACCCATCCAGTTTCAGTACAACAGAGACATCAAAGAACGAAGATAACTTATTCTTGATCAAACAACAAACGCGAGTTGCAACATCAAAACTCATATTACTTGTTGCAACTTTAAAACTGTTATCATTAGAACATTCTGTTCTTGTTGCAACCTTTTTATGTAGATAGAAAATAATTCTCTGCGTGTCTCACAAAAACAGTTTACAAACAAGGAAAGATCACGTTTTTAGAAAATAATTTATATCCATAGGTGCGATTTAAAAAAAGAAATGGAACTGAAAATCATCGATGTGACAGCTAGACAATCATGTAAATCATACGATCATGTCAACTTTTGTGTTTGAGTCTTGGACGGATATTTTCTTGTAGGTGTCAAGATAGTAAGTGCTATATGGACATTTTCATCTAATTTGAGAAATGACCCATTTTCGCCGGTCGTGAAATTATAAGATCTTTGCGAGGCTATATAAATTAATCTGATTTGAAACTCACAGACTGGTAAGTCGTTTACAATATATATTCTACCAGATCACAAGGTCTTTTATATTTGGATAGGGCCTAATATAACCGACGGACCATGTGCATAGGTGAAACGGGGCGCAACTAGCTAAAGCGAGGCAAATTTGTTGTTAATTAGAAGACATTTGTGATATTAATTAGAAGTCCTGTATGACGTTAATTAGAAGTCCTGTCAGATGTTAATAAGAAATCCTGTTAAATGTTAATTAGAAGTTCTGTCAGATGTTAATTAGAAATCTTGTCAGATGTTAATTAGAAGTTCTGTCAGATGTTAATAAGAAATCCTGCACGATGTTAATTAGAAGTCCTGCAAGATGTTAATTATAAGTGCTGCATGATGTTAATTAGAAATCCTGTCAGATGTTAATTATAAGTTCTGCGTGATGTTAATTAGAAGTCCTGCATGATGTTAATTAGATGTCCTGCATGATGTTAACATGAATATCACCAGACCATAGAATAGAATATCAGATTGATCATATATGCATAAACAAGAAGTTTAGATATTGCAGGATGTAAAGGTATATAGAGGAGCAGATGTGGCATCAGATCACCACCTTCTGATAGCCAAAGTAAAAATGAAACTCAAGAGAAATGCAACAATGCAAAATTATAGACAACAATTTAATGTAGGCCATCTAAGAAATCAAGAAACAAGAGACAAATTTGCGGTCACAGTATCCAACAAATTCCAAGTGCTCCAACAGCTGGAAGATGTAGAGAATACAGAAGACTATTGGCAGCAAATAAAAACTGTATGGAATGAGACATGAGAAGAAATACTGGGGAAAAGTGAACGAGAACAAAAAGCATGGATAACAACAGAAACCATCAATAAGATAAAAGACAGAAAAAACAAGAAAGCAGATTTAAACACAAGCAAAACCAGAAGTTCCAAAGCCAAGGCTCAAGAAATGTACACAGAAGCAAACAAAGAAGTAAAAATAAGTATCAAAAGAGACAAGATGAAGTATATTGAGGAGTTAGCAAGAGAGGCAGAAGATGCTGCAGCCAAAGGAAATACGAGAGAACTGTATAGCAGCTAAAAGAAGCTAACAGGGAAATACAAGCAAACAAGTTGCCTCATAAAAGACAAGAATGGAAAACTGCTCAGCAATATACAAGAGCAAATGAAGAGGTGGACAGAATATTTTGAGGACCTTCTCAATAGACCAGCTCCACAACTTCCCCCCCCCCCCCTCCCCCGGACATCCAGCCAGCAGAACAGAAGAAGAGCTACAAATTAACGGTGAAAGACCAACGAAGGAAGAAATAAAGAAAGCCATAAAGCTTCTAAGAGATAGAAAAGCGTCTGGACCTGATGGCATTCCAGCAGAGGCCATCAAAGCAGATATCGACACGGCTACAGAGATGTTATATAAATTACTTGGTAAAGTCTGGGAAAAGGAAGAGATACCAGCAGAATGGAAGGAAGGATATCTGGTTAAGTTGCCTAAGAAGGGAAATTTACAAGAGTGCACAAATTATAGAGGAATAATGTTACTATCAGTGCCAGGAAAAGTATTAAACAGGATTATCCTTGAGAGATTAAAAGAGTCCATAGACAAGAAACTGAGAGATGAACAAGCAAGTTTTCGACTGAAATGCCCGATTCTCAAGGATCTGACATTGCTGCGACCCATTGACCAAGGTACAGTGCCGATCGTATACAGATACCTCGCGAAATGAAAATCTCTATCTTAAAAATATCCATAACCAGGCAGAGGTAGATACATATTACCATCACTATCAAGGGAAACAAGTCATTTGAAGTCATTGATGAGAGACGTTTTGTGTGAATACATGCAAATCGGTTCACACTAAATCAAGATCCATGAAAAGTTACACAGGATCTGATTTCCGACCAGTCATGACGTATGGGGTAAATGAACCGAATCAAACAGTATCTCAGAGAAACAGTATAATAGTCATTGTCATATCTTATTGCAATCCTTCACAAAAATGACTGTGATGCAGAGCTATAAAAAGATCTTATTTGCTATTTCAGCAATCGAACTTGGACATTTTTGGGCTCAGAGACTGTGACACTCAAGAGGCAACATGTGGAAACAAATCTCACAGAAGAAACAATCGATTCGTTACGCCTATGGAGAACTTCGCCATTTGAACATTTTTTTTTTTTTACTTAAACCAGTTCTGTGACTCTAAAGTGCTGAAATTACAAATAGTAAGCTTTCACACTAATGATAAATGAACCTACCAGTGGTGCGGTGAACGAAGGTCATCGTTCGGGCAGTTAGTTTTGGCTTGTGTTTTCAAAGTGTACGGATATTTATGTGAGAGCGACCGACCAGTGTTCAATGTTATAAAATATTTCAGAGTCAGGATAATTGACTTACTACATTATGATGTGTGCCTGATTGTATGTGGCGTAAGGAGAAGGACAGTAAGTTATTTGAGTGAACACGGTTCTGATTTGTAAAGAATGAAGGCGTCGAAGACGATACATAGACATTCTGACTTTAAACCAGCACAACGACATTATTGCTTATGTCTGCTACTGAATACATTTGTATTACTGATGTACCGTCATATCATCATATGCTCTCAAAAGAAGTGAAGTACGCTCATGTTGTATTGTTGACATATTAAATGTTAAAAACGTACAGCAAGCTGTTGACCAAGATTATTCAAGTTGGCCATTCGTCACGTTACTGTTTAGACTGTGGTCTATTATAACAAATATATCTTACAAGCCCATTAATATACTTGTTACCTATAGCCGTCAATAAGTAGAAGGTAACTATATATATATATATATATATATATATATATATGTATATATATATATATATGTATATATATATATATATATATATATATATATATATATATATGTATATATGTATATATATGTATATATATGTATATATATGTATATACAGTACTTTGCAAAAAAAATGGCAGTGATATTTTCGGAACGCAGCACACTCATAGAAGCAAATAATAATAAAAACTGTATGTCCAGAGGAAGATTGGTATCTCCCCTATCTATTAACAGTGGTTTCAGTACAATATAATGTTGCCTTCTCCAGCAAGGCAAGCCTGGATGCGGCGAGGCATACTTCCCACAAATGTTTGTAGGTAATTGAGAGTCAGACTGTCCCAGTATTTTTCAGCTACCTTCTTCAATTGTTCAACGTCTCTGAGTCCACTCTTTTTTAAATGATTCTTGATTAGTGCCCAAACGTTTTCAATTGGGTTTTGATCTCAACGTAATGTGTTCTACCGCTTCAACTGGAATTTACACTCATGAACATCAGTTGGAAAGAATTCAAGACTAATCGACAAATAAGAGAAGACTCTAGGCAGAAATATGTCTCTGACTATATAAGGAAAAGACGATGGTCATATATCGGTCATGTCCTACGAATGCAAAACAACAGAATACCACTACAGGCGCTCACTTGGGTTCCTGAGGGTAAGCGGAAAAAAGGAAGACCAAAAGAAACACTCAGAAGAACAATAATAAGAGAAGGAAGAACGTTGGGCCTAAATAATGTGCAAGAGCTAAGAGGAGTGGCGTCACAACGAACAACCTGGAGAGCACTGGTTTCTGCCTTATGCGCCGTGTTTGGCGCTTAAAGAATTTATTATTATTATTATTTGATCGGGACTGTTGCTGGGCCACTTCAGCACTATCACATTCTTCTCTTGCAGCCATGCTTTGGGGTATGAGCTGTATGATTTGGGTCATTGTCATGTTGAAATGTGCAACCATCGGGGTACATGACCTGCATAAATGGCAGAAGGTGTCCCTCTAGTATGTCGATGTACCTTTCTTTCGTGAGAATTCCTGTGAAAACACACAGTGGGGTGGCACCTCTTGCTGACACCCCTCCCCAAAGATGGAATTTCTAGGTATGTTTCGGTCGCTGGTACACAGGCGTTACAGAGCCTTTCGTCCAAATATTTATTTGAGCAGGATAAGACCAAAGAGAACATTCATCTGAAAAAATCACATTGTCCCATGACAAATTTTGGTGTTCGTGGCACCAGTTCAAGCGCATCTGTTTGTGAGTCTCTGTGAGCAATGGTGACGAAATTACCCGCTTTTTTGTGTAATTCATCCTGTGTAGCTCCCGGTTGACAATAGCATTAGATACCTCTGGGCTTCCCAACTCGATCATGCGCTGCCGTATGTTTTCTACACTCTTCATTGGCCCAGCCCGAACGATTTGGGCGAGACACCGATGGTCCTTTGTGACCAAAATTCTTGGCCTCCCACTACCTTCTTTTCGCTCGATTCCATTACCTGCTTTTAATTTACTCACAACTCTGTAGACAGTCCGCTCAGGAATGTTCAAGGTTTTAGAAATGTTGGAACATGTTTGATTTCCTTCATTCCAAAGCTGTGAAATTAACATACACTTTGACTTTGTATCCATTTTCTGCCACTAGCATTAGAAATTGTCGTCTGCGCTTATATCAAGGGACGTTACTCTACGCTAATTTTTTTTTTACTTTTGGTAGTGTTTGCTCACTTAAGTGGAGTGCAAATTTGGGGCAGAACATGCATATTTAATTAGATTTCAGCTTATTTAGCTGAGCAATATGACTGCCATTTTTTTTGCAAAGTACTGTATATGTATATATATGTGTATATATGTGTATATATGTGTATATATGTGTATGTATGTATGTATGTATGTATGTATGTATGTATGTATGTATGTATGTATGGGATGTTTTCCACACAGTCTAAACTCAATTGTGCTCCTCTGTATACTATACCATACGACTATTGTATTTGATGCTATATTTAATATCTCACTCCACTAGCGATCAAAGTTTTTTTTTATGGCAAACAAAATTCTGATAAAACCTCCATGTAAAAACAACCATATTGCTCTACTTGAATGGTATTCCTCACACATTTTGTAAATTTCAATAATTCTCATTTTTGGCAGGGTATACCATATCATTATATGCCAATGTCTTTTAGAAAGCTTAAAATTTTTTTATGTATGTGTAAAACGAAGGTTCGATGTAAAAACACCCACATATAACTACTTGAGACGTCTTCAACACTTTATGTAAATTCTAATGATTCTCCTATTTGCCATGTTGTATCTATTATATCATGTCTGTACATATTAATGTATTTTATGGAGAATAAAGATTCTGATATGTATGTATGTATGTATGTATGTATGTATGTATGTATGTATGTATGTATGTATGTATGTATGTATGTATGTATGTATGTATGTATGTATGTATGTATGTATGTATGAATGATCCAAGATGGCGTCGTGACAAGCAGCGCTTTTGTGCTGTCCTGCTTATTTCGTCTTATTGGAAGATATATCCGTTGTTACGACCACCGATAACGTCGTTATGGATTTACAAAGTGTTGGACTTGTTTCTAAGTTAAAATTTTTCAAGAAGGAAGCTATAAAAAGTGGTAAAATAAAGTTCTGTTGTGAGAAGAGTACCGTGTTCACATTCGCAGAGCCTAAGCAAGATGGCGACCCTTTGAACATCGACTATTGGAACACGTTTAGTACCAACGAGTACACATGGCAGGATTTTGTAATTGCTGAAGCCAGTTTTAGAAAGGCCATATCAACGCGGCCTATTAAAGTAAAGCCATTTTATGAACATTCAAATCCGTTGTGGTGGGTACGAATTATTTCAACACTGTGTAGTTTATTTTACGACAGCGAGAATAAGTTCAAATCAACACGGCCTGACGGTCAACCCTTCAGCATTGAGTTTCTTAAGTTTATCAAGCGTATTTTGCTGAAGTTTCCTGTTACTACGCCGGAACCAACAACCAGTACTGAAGAAGTGAATGACACACAACAATTGAATGACTTTATTGAAGCGGCCCTATTTTTTATTAGGCATAACATCTGCCTAAGTTTAAAACGAAACAAAGAAAATGGTAACACACAAAATGCGGGAAGCGTGACACGAGAGGAACTACTTTACTTGTTAGAAACAGATCAGAGTAAAGCCATCAATGTTATAAAACACAACAACAAGTTGTCGACCACCACCTGTAACATAGACATACAAGACATAGAAACACATTTTAAGGAACGCAGCCAGCGCAGACTTAATACACTTGCAAGCGACCCCCCATGGAAAGCAGAAATCGTCATCCAAGAGCCAAAGCACGCCCCGGCCACTGACCCATTTACCGTAGGCGAAGTAATGTCGTGTATAAAAAAACTGCCTAGTAGGAAATCACCTGGGGCTGACGGTGTGACGTATGATACCATCAAGCAGCAGGCACACAAGCTCGCTCCAATCCTAACGGTTATTTTTAACACATGCCTTTTTAACCAACGGGTGCCACCAGACTGGAAGCGCGGTGTAATTACCCTTGTGCCTAAAAATGGAAATTTAAGCACCATCGAAGACTGGCGACCCATCTCTCTACTGCTATCATCATACAAGTTGTTTATGATGGTAACACACAAAATGCGGGAAGCGTGACACGAGAGGAACTACTTTACTTGTTAGAAACAGATCAGAGTAAAGCCATCAATGTTATAAAACACAACAACAAGTTGTCGACCACCACCTGTAACATAGACATACAAGACATAGAAACACATTTTAAGGAACGCAGCCAGCGCAGACTTAATACACTTGCAAGCGACCCCCCATGGAAAGCAGAAATCGTCATCCAAAGAGCCAAAGCACGCCCCGGCCACTGACCCATTTACCGTAGGCGAAGTAATGTCGTGTATAAAAAAACTGCCTAGTAATCTGTTGAAGGCGATCTTCTCTGTTGTTCTGGAACATTCAATTTGACAACAATGTTCCATATAATGTCAATAAAGTGGTTATAAATTCTGGCCATGTTAGTTGAGTTCTTATATGGTTTCATTCAAGATTTTCATCGTGTCAATTGGTGTTGCTTTACGCGAATGCGGGGTGGGATAGAAAAAACGTGTGAGCAAACATTTGAAAGTTGCAATTATATTGAACTTGTAATTCCATTGACGTGATAAGTCGGTTCATTGAGTCCATACATTTATTCACAGTGATACATACATGATGATCAATTCCAATAGGGGTAGAGCGTAAGTCCATATAAGTCATGCATAAATTAATCAACAACGTAGACTGCTGGTTATGTGTCAATGTCCGTTATGAGGATACAATGCAGTATTGTCGTCAGAACATCACAGCTATATGCACGAGCAGATAGACATGGCTACCTGCCGACAGTGAGACTGCGAGTCTGAATAATTCATAAGAATTTGACGATTATTCTCATCCTTCTGAGGATTCTAGTTAAATACTAACCTCCAATAATTTCCCTCTCATATTGAGTTCTAGGACTGACCCTGATCCATCAAAAATGCACATAAAATGGCTATATCCTGCCATTAAATTGGAAGGTTAGAAAAACGCAGCTATTCAGCTTGGCGGTCAAGTAACAAAGGGTAGCGTTTCTTAGTTACCGACTGTGTCCTAAACAACGCTATACACGTCATAATCGATCGTGTATGAAGCGTTCAGTAATTGAAACATCTATCGCAATATATTAAATGTCTTAACCTTTACAATTGCACGTCTGGTAACCTTTAGCAGACGGCGTTAATATCATATACCGTAACAATTCCCTGTACACCGGGGAAAAAAAAATCGATAGATTTTTTTTCAATATCTATCCGACTTAACAATTTTTCAAAAAAATTTAACACAATTGTGACATATGGCCGACGATGTTCTGAGTAGAACCGTGTTGCGGTCGTGTCAACTAACTATTTGTCATAGTCATCTAACATAAATCACATTATATATCAATATTATACATATTATTATATCAACTAAATAAATGTCCAATGTTAATAGTGAATGATAAAATTAAATTAAAGTAAGGTCTGTCGTATTAGTATGTCATATAGGAATTAATTTGACTAATTAAAATTAAATTAATTAATTAAATTAAGAGTTAAATTATTAAGGTTCTAATGTAACGCGATGTTATGAGAGAAGAAAAAGACAAAATAAGTGAGAAGAAATAGAAAGAAATTCGAATATAAGTTTTAACTTAATTGTGTGTGTTAAGTGTTAGTGAATAATAACTATCTAATTTAACTAACTAAATAATGTATAGGTACATTAAAAAAAAATATTAATCTAATACTTGTGTGAGATTTATTTTCTCTTTTCATAATTTCTTCTTTTTATATTTCGTTCTCTTTTTTTGTTCTTTCATTTCATTTTTTTCTCACATTTCATTTTATTGATAATAATTCAATTAAGAAGTTAAGTTAACTAATTAATTAGTATAGGATATGATGATCCATCCGTAGTCTTGATCCTGATGAATTCTTTTAGGCAAAAATGTTCAAACGTTTACGTTGGAAAGAAATGTCATTTATCCTAGCATCCAAGAATTAAGTGCACATAGGATAATAAGTTCGACTTGTCGTCAGATATTGTTCCATGATTGTTCAACGATATTCATATATCGTGTATGGACGTTAGACGAAGTTCCAATGTCAATATGTATACCTTGATTGTCTTTAGTTCAATTCTGTGATGCATATAGTGTTTATAAAGTTTAAATTGAAGGCAAGGTTAGTTCCTATATAGTTGATACTTCGTTCAATCCAATGTAGTGCTGATTGAAATAGTTTAAGAGTGTCAATGTTGATTATTCGTCGTCAATAGGATTACGTGACAATGCATCTGCCACACAATTTTCAGTGCCAGGAATATGTTCAATGGAGAATTCAAATGGCTGTAGGATGATTGAATATCTGGCGAGTTTCTGGCTTTTATGATTAGATCGACGCAAGGATGCTACAGCACGTTGGTCCGTCTGTATGGTGAAGGGAGCACCAAGGAGGAACTTTTCAAGTTTCGTTATTGCCCAGATCACAGATAAACGCTCCTTGTCGCCTGTTGAATCCTTCGTTTCTGCAGGCTTCAGCTTTCTTGAAATATATAAGGTAGGATGTAGAATGCCATCATGGTTCTGGAGCAGGCATGCACCAATGCCGTAGTTACTAGCATCTGTTCGTAAGAAAAATCTTTTGGAAGCATCGGGAAGTCTTAAAATTGGTTCATGCGAGAACAAATTTATAATTTTGTTGAAAGTTTCATTGCATGTACCAGTCCATGTCACCTTCACCGGCATATCTTTTTTTAACAATGAAGACAATACAGCCGTGATGGATGACAAGTTTGGTATGAATCTACTGTAATATTGAACAAGTCCTAACAAACTCCTGACCTGTTTCTTCGTCTGAGGAACTGCTATGTTTAGAATTTTGGAGACTGTACTAGGTAACGTTCGGATATATCCCGATCCAATGATATGTCCCAAAAAGGTTATCTCATTACACGCGATTTGCACCTTTGTAGGTTTAGCAGTTAGATGATAATTCCTTAGAGTGTCGAAAACATATCTAAGTCCCGAAACATGTTCCTCAAACGACGAACTAAACAAGCATATGTCGTCAATATATGTAATAACGTCTGGTCTACCTGATAAAATTTGTCGCATCAGGCGAATGAAGGTAGCTGGCGCATTAACAAGCCCAAAAGGCATCACATTCCACTGGTATAGACCTTGTGGAGTGGAAAATGCGGTGTAGTACTTAGCCTTTTCGGTCAGTGGTATCTGCCAATAACCTTTAGTTAAGTCTATCTTACTAAATATAGTTGCGTTGGATAGACGTGGCAGTAAGTCGTCGATAAGTGGATGTGGTTCGCTGTCAACTATAGTCTTAGCATTTAATTTTCTATAATCAACACATAGTCTGATGTTATTGTCCTTCTTCCGGACAATCACTAATGGAGAAGAGAATGGCGAATTACTAGTCTCAATGATTCCCAGAGACAACATCTGTTCAAGTTCCTTAGTAGTTTTAGCAAGGAAATGTAAAGGAACAGAATAGGGATGTACACGAATAGGTGTATCATCATTGAGAGTAATGTCATGACTGATAGCCGATGTGCGACCCGGGACGTCGGTCAACACATCTGGATAAGATTGTAATAGATTAGCAATCTGTAGACGCTGTTGCGGTGTAACCGTTGAAGAGATGGTTACATCCCGCCAAGATTCAGTAGGTTGAACTACTGGTACAGGTAACGGTAACTGTACCTCAGGAAAAGAAGATTCTTCTTCCTGGATGACAGATAAGTTAGAATAATGACAAGTGGATACTGTGTTGTCATCTAGTTCATGAAAAATTGACTGTAAGTGTTCAGGACGTGTATGAAATTGCTTGAGCATGTTAATATGAAATATCTTTTTGTGTCCCTTGATATCTAAGACGTAATCAACGTCGGAAATTTTATCAATGACTTTGTAAGGACCATTCCAAGATATCAATAATTTATTGTTATTGTGAGGAAGTAACACATAAGCCTCGTCGCCTGGGAATAATTGGCGTAATCGTCGAGACCTATTTTGTAGAGATCGAGCCTTAGCTTTTGCAGCCTCAGAAGAAGCTGTTGCCAACTGGCAAGACTCAATAATGTTCTTCCGAAGATTAATCACGTACTCGTAAGATGACTGAGTGTCCTGAGTCATCTCCTCGTCAATTAATAAGTCTTTTATTAGTCCCATAGGACCTCTTGGGGGAGCACCAAAAACTAATTCAAAGGGAGAGAAGCCAGTTTGTTCATGCGGTACCTCCCGATAAGCAAATAGAACAGCTGGGAGTGCTCTGTCCCAGTCATGAGGGTGCTTAGCAGTAACCTTATGTAGTAGTTGTTTAAGTGTACGGTTAAGTCTTTCAACCGCACCATTACTCATCGGATGATAAATACTACTTAAATTCCTATCAATGTCCCAAGTTTTCATGACTTCCTTCATGGTGTCAGATATAAACTGTGACCCATGGTCTGATAAAAGTTTTCTAGGAAACCCTATTCTAGAAAAGATGAGATGTAGTGCATCAGCTACATCTGTGGTAGTGGTGGTCTTTAATGGGATAGCTTCTGGCCATCGTGTGCACAAATCAATGCACGTAAGGACGAATCTATGTCCTCTGGCCGATGGTAGCAATGGACCAATAATGTCTATTGCCATCTTGTCAAAAGGTCTCACTGCGATATCGCAAGCCTGAATAGGCGCCGTGTGAAAAGCTCCACGTGCTTTCACTTCTTGGCATGTAGTACAGGAACGTACATACTGCGAAATATCTCTTGACACCCCTGGCCAAAAGAATGAAGACAGTACTCGAGATCGTGTTCGAGTATATCCCATATGTCCAGCACAATGTGAGTCATGTGCATGTTGAAGAATGTACCGTCTAAAAGTATATGGGACCATAACTTGTTGTTTCATTTGTGATTTGTCATTAAAACATCTAATCAATATGTCATTTTTAATAACAAAACAATGTTTGTTATTATTACCTGAGGATAGATTGTCAACTTTATCAACCAACTTAAAAAATTTTTTTAAAGATTTATCCTCTTTTTGTTTGGTTGCAAATGTTTCCCTGTCAATAGGTGAATTGACTACAAATTCCTCTTGGTTGTCTGCATCCATTTTATTATCATCAACTTTCTCCATGAGTTGAGTCTGCGCTCTAGTCGTCACGGCGTTTCCAGTGCATAGGTTATGTTTCTCCCATTCTATAATCTCATCTGGAGTACAATCTTTACTGCCGTGTATACGACCAACCATCAGATCAGCTATAGGCTTTTTTAGCATACATACTTTTACGTTCCCTGTGAAAAAAGGAGTGTTAACATGAATAATAGCTGTGGGGTAAAACTCTATTGTTCCACCAAAAGTCATGCAACGGACATATTCCCCCGTTGCACAGCTAGGATGTACCAGCGACTGTCGTACACCAATCGTTGTGGATCCCGAATCCCTCAACACTGAGACGACGGATCCATTAACTAATCCCCTGTTAAAAATTAGTAGGCCTGTTCCATCGTTGACTGCAAGACCTACCTCTGGTGTAATATGTCCGCAGTTAAGCACTGTTTCTTTCGCCTTCTGAAAAATAAGATTGCATTGTTGGCAACTATTTGCCACATTATAATTAATAGCAAAACATGCAGCAGAAGACTGTGTTGTATTATTGTCAAGTGGGACCTGAGCTATAGGGGTAGTATTATTTGTAACTGCCGCCCCTGTATTATGGTTGTAATGAGATGATCCCCGAGAATGAGATCGATTCCGAGTATAATTGTTAGAATTATCTCGTCGTCCTCTATAGTAACTATTATCTCGATGTCTCGAGCCATGATTATTACCATTCCAGTTATTATTATTATTGGGAGTATGTGATCGATTATAATGAGTGTTATGTTGACCATTGTGGTAGTTTGTTTGAGGTGAATAATTTCTATCTCGTGATCTACCTCTGTTGAACTCATTTTTATTGTTGAAATCATTATTATGTCCCTTCTGAAAGTTAACATTGTGATTTCTTTGGAACCTGCTTCTGTCTACACTGTGATGTCTTTGTTTGTTATTATGATTGTAGGCCATATTAGACGCCACAGGTAGAGGTTCTCTTAATGAGGAGTTAGAAATGGTTGCATTCGGATGTGCCGAACAGTAGTTTAAAGAAATTTTTTCTAACTCGTCCATAGTACCTGGTTTACGCTCCTGCAAATATGCAAAAAATGGCTGGCTAACCGAAGATAATACCTTATCCCGTAGTAGTAAATCAACTAATTTGTCGTATGATTTGTTGACTTCTGCCAGTTCAACCCATCTATTAAATGTATTGCGTATGTTCGCAATGAATCCTGCAAAATCTTTTGGAGATTCAGGTAAAATTCCCTTAAATTTCAACCTACAGTGTTCCTCGTCCAGGTGAAACCTTCGTAAAAGCAAGGACTTAATAGCACCGTAGTTATTTGCTATTGATGGGTCAGCATTTTGAGAAGCTGTCAATGGTTCTCCAACCAAGAATTCATTTAACTTGAGTACCCATGACTCTTCAGGCAAATGGTTTGTTTTGCAAGTCTGTTCAAAACGTGCCAGGAACGATGAAAGGTCGTCGACGTTCAAGTTGAAAATGGGTAACTTAAAGTTGTAGAAATGTTTAGTTTGGCTGGATGATGATCCATTTTGTGCGTTATTATTCTGGTTTGCATCAGCACTTTGTGCTTGTAATCTTGCTGTCTCCAATTTAATACGCGCCAATTCCATTTCTTGTTGTAAAATAATTTCCTCTCGTTTCAATTTATTCTCTTCTTCCTGTCTGGCGATTGTTCTTTGCTCTTCTCTTTCACGTTGAGCAATCTCTCTCAATCTATTTTCCTTGTCAATTTGCTTCATCTCACGTTCTGCTTCCTCTTTCTTTAATGCAGTTTTTTTCTCTTCTTCTTTTCTTTCATATTTTTCCAGTTCTGATTCAGCAAACTGACGAAGTTCTTGAGATTTATAACCATATTCCCGACCAATTTTAACGAAATGGTCTATAGTAAGCATTTTGACTTTTATCTGTAAGTAATTATTGATAATTACTGATTAAAATAGTCAATAGTAGCTTCAGAGTAATTATTATACTTACTCAACTTAGAAATATTCAATATAAGTAATCACAATAGTACTGAACTTAATGTCTAAGTTCAACTAATAGACAATATTTTGTAACAATATTGTATCTAAATAATACTATATCATAAATAGTTATGATATCTGTTAAATATAATGTAATTATATCACACAATTAATCTCAATATCCAATAATGTTGGGTATAATTCCTAGTAATTATATTGTTCAATGTACTAAGTCACTCTCTTAGTACCAGAAAAGTATATTAAATAATATACAATGGGTCTATTACCTCAAAGGTAGCTATAAGATTATTTTATTTTGTCAATATATATATTATATTATTATGCCCTAGGCATCTATTATAAATTGTAGTGCTACTTTCTTGGACTATCACTGCATAATTATGCAATGTCCCATATTAACCTTAATTATCAGAAAAAATTAATTAAATTAAATTACAAGTGTATTATTGCATATAATATCATATTATTAATGTAGTATTAATATATATTATGAGGACAAACAAAACAATGATGCAACTAAAGGGTACAAACAATGTTAAGACGCAAACAAGACATTTTCACAATTAAAAATGAATTTATGAACTAAATAAAACAAGCGGAAATGTCACAGACCAAATGAAGGGTCAAGGTCTGACCCGAGGTCAACTGAATATTCAAAGTACACACAAAAAAAAAATGACTGCGAAAAATGATGACGTCACAGGACTCATAACGGACGAAAATTTAACAATCATAAAATAAATGATAGTCAGAGGAGACTGGACGAATAGTAACGAACATGGTACAGAACTGAATAAAATTATTAACTGAGTACGAATAAAATACACCAATTATCTACGGGACAGTACAGCTAACGCAAATCGTCAAACGATAGCAGATTTGGACAACAAGTCCAATGTCAAACCTCAATGGGGTTTCCAAAGGTGCAATCGTTTAACTGCCCTAAGAAACGACCGAAATCAATTCAGGCATCGTGAGAGCCGCAGAATTTAATTTCAGTTCATCCTCCCTACCTCCCACGAATTAACAACAAATACATACGATGGAAAACAAATTTAACATATATACATGAAAATACATAGACATGCCTGATCAAAGCAAAATGGACTCAGCACTGTTATTTATCGACCGACAAAGGTCACACTTAAATGACTTATCTTTTGTGCTCAGTTTGGACTCCTGTCAATGACGGTATGCAGCAACGGTGTAGAAGTATGTCTGACTGTTTGCTCTTGATGCATATACAGGGTTTATTCGTTGACTTTGTTATTTTTTTCCTCCGTAGAAACGAGTCTTGCTGCTGTCAACTTGTATGGCATGTACACGAGCTTTGGTGACGTAACGTTGTTAGGGATTATACTGAGTACTGCGTCATAGGTCATAATTCAGCACATCATGTGATCGTCCTTCAAATGTAAACAATTGTTATTTTCCGAATTTTTTTTTTCGATCCCCAATCAATGGACACCATCTGTTGAAGGCGATCTTCTCTGTTGTTCTGGAACATTCAATTTGACAACAATGTTCCATATAATGTCAATAAAGTGGTTATGAATTCTGGCCATGTTAGTTGAGTTCTTATATGGTTTCATTCAAGATTTTCATCGTGTCAATTGGTGTTGCTTTACGCGAATGCGGGGTGGGATAGAAAAAACGTGTGAGCAAACATTTGAAAGTTGCAATTATATTGAACTTGTAATTCCATTGACGTGATAAGTCGGTTCATTGAGTCCATACATTTATTCACAGTGATACATACATGATGATCAATTCCAATAGGGGTAGAGCGTAAGTCCATATAAGTCATGCATAAATTCATCAACAACGTAGACTGCTGGTAATGTGTCAATGTCCGTTATGAGGATACAATGCAGTATTGTCGTCAGAACATCACAGCTATATGCACGAGCAGATAGACATGGCTACCTGCCGACAGTGAGACTGCGAGTCTGAATAATTCATAAGAATTTGACGATTATTCTCATCCTTCTGAGGATTCTAGTTAAATACTAACCTCCAATAATTTCCCTCTCATATTGAGTTCTAGGACTGACCCTGAACCATCAAAAATGCACATAAAATGGCTATATCCTGCCATTAAATTGGAAGGTTAGAAAAACGCAGCTATTCAGCTTGGCGGTCAAGTAACAAAGGGTAGCGTTTCTTAGTTACCGACTGTGTCCTAAACAACGCTATACACGTCATAATCGATCGTGTATGAAGCGTTCAGTAATTGAAACATCTATCGCAATATATTAAATGTCTTAACCTTTACAATTGCACGTCTGGTAACCTTTAGCAGACGGCGTTAATATCATATACCGTAACACGTGACACGAGAGGAACTACTTTACTTGTTAGAAACAGATCAGAGTAAAGCCATCAATGTTATAAAACACAACAACAAGTTGTCGACCACCACCTGTAACATAGACATACAAGACATAGAAACACATTTTAAGGAACGCAGCCAGCGCAGACGTAATACACTTGCAAGCGACCCCCCATGGAAAGAAGAAATCGTCATCCAAGAGCCAAAGCACGCCCCGGCCACTGACCCATTTACCGTAGGCGAAGTAATGTCGTGTATAAAAAAACTGCCGAGTAGGAAATCACCTGGAGCTGACGGTGTGACGTATGATACCATCAAGCAGCAAGCAAACAAACTCGCACCAATCCTAACGGTTATTTTTAACACATGCCTTTTTAACCAACGGGTGCCACCAGACTGGAAGCACGGTGTAATTACCCTTGTGCCTAAAAATGGAAATTTAAGCACCATCGAAGACTGGCGACCCATCTCTCTTCTGATATCATCATACAAGCTGTTCATGAAATTAATTCAATCTCGACACATGCAGTGGATTGTTGACACCCAGCGACTGTCACCTCGGCAAAAAGGATCATTGCCAAGAAATGGTCTTCAAGAACATGTCTTCACCTTAAAAACAGCAGTTAGTGACTTTCTACATTCATCAGGAAAGGCCTATCTGTGCTTTATTGATATTAAAGATGCATTTGGCAGCATTGACCACGAGTTTATGATAAGGGAGCTAAGCGAATCAGGCTACCCGGACGTCTTTGTCAACATCACCAAAGATATATACAGTTGCTCCTCATATCAAGTTAAAAACGCCAGTACTATCACAGACCGGATCGAGCGTAAGAAAGGTATTATTCAGGGGTGCCCATGGAGTGTCATTGTATTTGAACAAGGCATTGATAAATGGCTGCGGTGGATTGAGCAAGGTTATCAAATACATCACATACCGAATCTCATTCAAGGGTATGTGGATGACGTAAGTCTCTTCGCCACCAACATACACGACTTACAATCAATGGCACAGAAGACAACAGTATTTATGGAGACCAGCGGGATGGAGGTTAAGCCACAAAAGTGTGCAGTGTTCAGCGGTCACCGAAGCGGAAACAATTGGGTCAACACTCGTAAGATGGACATTAATATCCAAGGTCATGAAATCCCCTCTTCTGATCGAGGGCGTTCCTACAGATACCTAGGACATGACATTACAATTGATAATACATCGGACCAGTTTCAAGCAAGCAGCCTTATATTAGAATTTAGGTCAAATTTAACAAAATTAAGCTGTGCCCCACTACCAACATCAGCAAAGATCTCATTAATTAACCCGATGTGTTTCGGTCCTCTCATGTTTTATTTTTCTAACATACACTTCACAGAAAAACAACTTAAAGAAATTGAAGATGAAATTGTACACCACGTTAGAACATGGCTAGCGCTAAATGAATCATCCACAAGGAGCTATTTCTTTTGTCCCAGGTCGAAGGGTGGCCTTGGCATACCAAACCCCTTCATATTATACCACTCTCGACATATTTCATTCCTTGTCAGTATGCTCAATTGTGATGATAGTCTTGTAAAAACTGCAGCGATAAATTCGTTAGATAGACATATGAAAAAACGTAAAATAGACCAAGTAGATGATGATAGGAATAACTTTGCAAGTTACGAGTTAAATGAAACAAACCATCTAGCTAAAAGATCGAAGGTGAATTGGCCAAAATCATTTTGGGTAGAACTGAATGAAGAATGCGCGCGTGAAGGAGTGAGTGTGAAAGTGGATGACAGTGGCCATTACACTGTACATTTAGATGTAGATGAAGATGTGAGTCTAACATACAAGTCAGCAAATGCTTTTTATTCTGGATTTAAATCACATAAACTTAACCTAATTCTAAGTGAACTAAAAAGTAAATCATCACAAGGGAGAATAGTGCGCGAAATGAAATGTGTAAACCATTCATTGTCATCTAGTTTTCTATCTAATGTTAAATTAAGTGATAAAATACTTTCATTTGCTGTGAGATCGAGGTTACAGTTGCTGGAATGCGAAAGTCTTTTACATCTATATTACCCACAGACATACACGAAAATGTGCAAAATATGTAACCACCCATACGAAACAGTGTCACATTTATTGAATGGATGTACCAAATTTCAAACATTATACCAACAAAGGCACAATAGAGCTGTAGACATTATTTATGAGAAACTGAAATCCTCATACAATAATAAGGGTGACATAACAATAAATAAAGAGATAATAGTTAAACCATCACTTTTCGGCAGCAGTAACACCTCATTTAAGACACATGCCGTAAAACCTGATTTAACGATAATCAATCGACAGAACAAAACAGCTTTTATAGTAGAGGCAGCAATACCATATGACGCCCATTTAGATAAATGTTACCAACATAAATTTGATAAGTACTATCCATTGGCTGCAGAAATTAACGAACTAGGCTATCGTACGCATGTAATCGTACTGATAATTGGTAGTTTGGGTCATGTGCATGCAAAGTGTGTGAGTGGATTAATGTCGCTAGGGTTGCGGAAATGTGAAGCAAAGGTTTTATGTAAATATGTCAGTATCAGTGCAATTATAGGTTCTTACAGAATATGGAAACTTCGATGTAAAAAACACCCATGTTAAATTGCTGAAATGTTTTCCCCACCGTCTAATCTCAATTTTGCTCTGTCTACTATACCAAACGACTATTGTATTTGATGCTATATTTAATATTTCACTCTACTAGCTGTCAAAGTTTTTTTATGGCAAACAGAAATTCTGATAAAACCCCCATGTAAAAACAACCATATGGCTCAACTTGAATGGTATTCCACACACATTTTGTAAATTTCAATAATTCTCATTTTTTGGCAGGTTATATCATATCATTATATGCCAATGTCTTTTAGAAAGCTTAAAAAATTTTATGTATGTGTAACACAAAGGTTCGATGTAAAAACACCCACATATAACTACTTGAGACGTCTTCAACACTTTATGTAAATTCTAATGATTCTCCTATATGCCATGTTGTATCTATTATATCATGTCTGTACATATTAATGTATTGTATGGAGAATAAAGAATCTGATATGTATGTATGTATGTATGTATGTATGTATGTATTTATGTATGTGTGTATGTGTGTATGTGTGTGTGTGTGTGTGTGTGTATGTGTGTGTGTATGTATGTGTGTATGTGTGTATGTGTGTATGTGTGTATGTATGTATGTATGTATGTATGTATGTATGTATGTATGTATGTAATACATCGGACCAGTTTCAAGCAAGCAGCCTTATATTAGAATTTAGATCAAATTTAACCAAATTAAGCTGTGCCCCACTACCAACATCAGCAAAGATCTCATTAATTAACCCGATGTGTTTCGGTCCTCTCATGTTTTATTTTTCTAACATACACTTCACAGAAAAACAACTTAAAGAAATTGAAGATGAAATTGTACACCACGTTAGAACATGGCTAGCGCTAAATGAATCATCCACAAGGAGCTATTTCTTTTGTCCCAGGTCGAAGGGTGGCCTTGGCATACCAAACCCCTTCATATTATACCACTCTCGACATATTTCATTCCTTGTCAGTATGCTCAATTGTGATGATAGTCTTGTAAAAACTGCAGCGATAAACTCGTTAGATAGACATATGAAAAAACGTAAAATAGACCAAGTAGATGATGATAGGAATAACTTTGCAAGTTACGAGTTAAATGAAACAAACCATCTAGCTAAAAGATCGAGGGTGAATTGGCCAAAATCATTTTGGGTAGAACTGAATGAAGAATGCGCGCGTGAAGGAGTGAGTGTGAAAGTTGATGACAGTGGCCATTACACTGTACATTTAGATGTAGATGAAGATGTGAGTCTAACATACAAGTCAGCAAATGCTTTTTATTCTGGATTTAAATCACATAAACTTAATCTAATTCTAAGTGAACTAAAAAGTAAATCATCACAAGGGAGAATAATGCGCGAAATGAAATGTGTAAACCATTCATTGTCATCTAGTTTTCTATCTAATGTTAAATTAAGTGATAAAATACTTTCATTTGCTGTGAGATCGAGGTTACAGTTGCTGGAATGCGAAAGTCTTTTACATCTATATTACCCACAGACATACATGAAAATGTACAAAATATGTAACCACCCATACGAAACAGTGTCACATTTATTGAATGGATGTACCAAATTTCAAACATTATACCAACAAAGGCACAATAGAGCTGTAGACATTATTTATGAGAAACTGAAATCCTCATACAATAATAAGAGTGACATAACAATAAATAAAGAAATAATAGTTAAACCATCACTTTTCGGCAGCAGTAACACCTCATTTAAGACACATGCCGTAAAACCTGATTTAACGATAATCAATCGACAGAACAAAACAGCTTTTATAGTAGAGGCAGCAATACCATATGACGCCCATTTAGATAAATGTTACCAACATAAATTTGATAAGTACTATCCATTGGCTGCAGAAATTAACGAACTAGGCTATCGTACGCATGTAATCGTACTGATAACACTGACTAACAAAAAAAAAAATTTTTTTTTCTTTCTCTAACATTTCTATGTTTTTCTGGTCAATTTTAATGCGCTGTTTTTAAATCTGGAAACCGTTTTTCTCTATCAGGTCGGGATCTCTAGAAATACGCAATTGAAGTTTTTTAACAACGCATACAGTATTACAACATCATTTGTACAAGAAGTATAACAGTTATGTAGGCTTGAATTTCTTTGCAGTCGACTTTCGTCGGTGAATGGCATGTGGTACATAGCGATGAAGCATCCAACAATAATCGGCAAGCATGGTCACACTCCACCGTCCTTGATAACGTGACTCCATTACGGCGATATCTTGATGGAATCGTTCTCCATGTTCATCGCTGACTTCGCCAAGGTTGTCAGGAAAAAAGTCAAGATGCGAATCGAGCAAATGGATTTTGAGGGACATGTTACAGCCCATAATTCTGTATGCATCTATGCACTGCTTAACAATATGCACATAGTCGACAGATTTGTGATTTCCCAGAAAGTTATCGACGATCGATTTGAATGCCATCCATGCGCGAAGTTCACTACCATGTAACAAGTTCTCGAATTGTTTGTCTGCAATAATTTTCCTAATCTGAGGTCCTACAAAGATACCTTCCTTTATCTTTGCATCGCTAATTTGCGGAAACTTTTCTCGAAGATAAGTGAAAGCTTTGCTCGTTTTATCTAACGCTTTTACGAAATTCTTCATGAGCCCCAACTTTATATGTAACGGTGGTAAAATGATGCTGTCTTTGTTAACTAATGGCTCGTGTATTACATTTTTATGCCCGAGCTGCATACGATCCCTGATAGGCCACACCTTTCTTGCATAATGTTCCTGTCTGTTGCGGCTGTCCCATTCACATAGGAAGCAACAAAATTTAGTATACCCAGTCTGCATGCCCGTGAGAATTGCAATGACCTTTAGGTCTCCACAAATCCGCCATTGGTAGTCATTGTACTTTATTTTTGCCAAAAGTATAGCCATATTGTCATAAGTTTCTTTCATATGAACAGAGTAGGCGACTGGAATTGATGAAAATAAATTTCGTTATGCAATAACACGGCTTTTAGACTAGTCTTGGAAGAGTCGATGAAAAGTGGCCATTCGTTGACTATGTGCTCATGACCGAGGTGCACCATTAGACCGTTTACATCTTTGCAATAGCAAATGTCATCATCCATCTCAAAGTATTGAACAAGTTCTCTGTGTCTATGACGAAATTTAGATATCGGAGTATTGGGCGCTAAAAGATTCCATTCTTTGAGTCGCGAACCGAGTAATTCCGCTTGTCCTTTGGTAAGAGCGAGATCACGTATTAGATCTGAAAGTTCTGAATGGTTAATTAAGTGAACACCATCATTCACCGGTATATAATCCGAGTCAGAATTAGTTTCTAAAGCAGGTAAACTATCACTTTCTGATGGTTCATTCACGTCCAACGGATATTGTTCTGGTGGAACTGGGATCGGACACGTGATTGGATCATGAGGCACTGGTTTCGAAACCGATTCAATATTTGGATAAACCACAGACTTTCTAGTTTTAAAAGTGAAACCATGGATATTTGTCAAGCAGAAGTAACAATCAGTAGCGTGATTTGTCGGTTCACGCCATATTACTGGCACTCCAAAAGGCATCGACTTATGCTTCGGCGATTTTCGTAACCAACCTGCCAATGTATTTGCACAAGTCGAACAAACTGCATTTGGCTTCCAAGATTTATTTGCATCATCAACTTTCGAATCGAAATAAAGTTCATATGCTTTCTTTAGCAATGGTGTAAAGTTTTTCTGGTGAACACGATCGGTAAAATATCCGCACACGTAACAGAACAGATCAGCCGAATTTCTACAACTTCTAGAAGCCATATTTCACTCAGAATTATTTCAAAATACAGTAACTATTTGAAATATAACGTAACATATGTCATGCATCTTTTAGCAGTATAAAAAGTAGAATTATTTTGCATTTTATTAATTTTAAAAAAGTTATATAGTAAAAATGAAACGGAGCAAATAACGGTTTCCCAAAAATATATTTATTCACAAATATCTTAAGAACCCGACGTGATAGAGATAAACGGATTTCAAATTTGAAATCAGCGCAAGAAACTGACCTAAGAACACTTATTCTTATATAAGAAAGAAAAATGTTGTTTGTCAGTGTAATTGATAGTTTGGGTCATGTGCATGCAAAGTGTGTGAGTGGATTAATGTCGCTAGGGTTGCGGAAATTTGAAGCAAAGGTTTTATGTAAATATGTCAGTATCAGTGCAATTATAGGTTCTTACAGAATATGGAAACTTCGATGTAAAAAACACCCATGTTAAATTGCTGAAATGTTTTCCCCACCGTCTAATCTCAATTGTGCTCTGTCTACTATACCAAACGACTATTCTATTTGATGCTATATTTAATATCTCACTCTACTAGCTGTCAAAGTTTTTTATGGCAAACATAAATTCTGATAAAACCCCCATGTAAAAACAACCATATTGCTCAACTTGAATGGTATCCCACACACATTTTGTAAATTTCAATAATTCTCATTTTTTGGCAGGTTATATCATATCATTATATGCCAATGTCTTTTAGAAAGCTTAAAAAATTTTATGTATGTGTAACACAAAGGTTCGATGTAAAAACACCCACATATAACTTCTTGAGACGTCTTCAACACTTTATGTAAATTCTAATGATTCTCCTATATGCCATGTTGTATCTATTATATCATGTCTGTACATATTAATGTATTTTATGGAGAATAAAGATTCTGATATGTATGTATGTATGTATGTATGTATGTATGTATGTATGTATGTATGTATGTATGTATGAAGGTATGTATGTATGTATGTATGTATGTATGTATGTATGTATGTATGTATGTATGTATGTATGTATGTATGTATGTATGTATGTATGTATGTATGTATGTATGTATGTATGTATGTATGTATGTATGTATGTATGTATGTATGTATGTATGTATGTATGTATGTATGTATGTATGTAAGTGTATGTATGTATGTATGTATGTATGTATGTATGTATGTATGTATGTATGTATGTATGTATGTATGTATGTATGTATGTATGTATGTATGTATGTATGTATGTATGTATGTATGTATGTATGTATGTATGTATGTATGTATGTATGTATGTATGTATGTATGTATGTATGTATGTATGT